>OX393580.1:11553317-11948317 GCA_947652605.1 Elmis aenea
AACCCTTCATGAGATAAGGGAAGGTCTTAATGAAGAGTGTGGCTACGACCTTTCCTTATCTCATGAAGGGTTATTATCCGGTTATTGCGCACCATCTCGTCGATTCGAGCCGCCGTTGATTCCGGCAAACTCGGCCGACCCGACCGCTGCTCATCGTGGACGTTTTCCCCGGCCCTCAGAAAACTCCTGCACCACTTCCGCACGTTTTTTATGTCCATACAATTCCCACTGTACACTTCCACTAACTGGCGATGAATGTCTATCGGAGAGACACTTTTTGCATTCAAAAACCGAATGACTGTGCGCAGTTCGCACCTGGCGGGCGAGCTAAGCGGGAGCTCCCTCCTAAACGAGTGCTACGCAGCCAATGAGCGTCCCAAGGTCTCGCGGATGGTTCTACACTGTGGTGGGGGAACCAAGGAATGCAGCGCTGTTGTCAAATTTCGCCTAGCAACTCGCGTTCGGAAATGGCATCGTTGGAGACCTTACTTTTCAATACGCCCTCGTACATTAAATTGATTACAAAAATTGAATATAGTTTATGTTTAAAAAACTAGTGCCGGTAAATTAGCTTGAGCAAAAGTATAATGACGAATTAATGTAAAACCACACATGTCTATAATTCACTCAAAATTATGTTTCAACGCTGAAACATTCGTGCACAGGCATAAATACAAAACAAAAAGCGAATAGCGAAAAACAAGCCAACCAATGTTATTGCTGTCTTCATAGGGATACACGGCATCAAAGCAACATATCATAACTAGCGAAGCGGGAGAATAATGTGGGCGAAGCGGAACGGAAAATCAGATTTCGACTCCAAAGGGTATAATAAAGAGAGAAGAGACCATAACAAGCAAGAAGTTCGGTACATCATCCTCCCCAACGTTTTTACCGACGTCTCCGAAACTGTCGCCCGAGGCAGCTTCCTCCTGGGACTCTTCCCGCAGTTTCTCTTCAAGAAATCTCAATACCACAATAATACTTACTTCAACTCGAGCCGAGCTGTATAGATGTGGAAAATACTTCGATCATTTTACTTAGAAGATAAAATATTTCGTCGGAAAATCTTTTGTGATATTTTTAGGTATACTTTTTACAAGTCAAAGGCGAATATTTCTGTATTCTATTTTACCATTTACAAGAATATCAACGGTTAGAAATCCCTATCAAAAAAATTTATGTAGTTATAGTTTTAATCAGGTTATGAAATTTGATAATCCCATAAGTGTTATAATTTTTAATCAAGACTTAAAAGTTTTATACAGGAATTTTGGCATTTGGGACAATAGAAAGCCCCAAAAAACCGTAAAAATATAAAAATTACATAAAACTCACTACAAAAAATATCTGTATACAATCCAGAATGCTTCTGCAATGAAAATATAATAATGGAACTGCGACAAACAAAAGCATTTAAATAAATAAGAAATAAATAGATAAAATATCAGGGAATTATCTACAGCGTGATTCAAATTCGAGGGCGACCATGGGGATCTCCCTTATTACTGAAGAAAGAGAGTAGGTTTAAATTTGGCAAAGTTGCTAAATTTTATGCTGATCAATAATATCAAAACAGATTTGAAATAACTTTAACTGTTTTTGAAAAAATTGAAAAAAACTGAGAAAATGACTCAGTGCAACGCTATTATTTATATATGTTTCTCCCATGGGACAATTTGTAGTTACCATAGATAGGTGTAAAAATGATGTTTATGACGTAAAGTTTATTTAAGTTAGTTAGGTTAGATTTTAATCTTATTCCTTAGCACAATTTTAAGCTTATTTTGAGCTTTTTATTACAGAAACAATGTATGTCTCTAGTGATTGTTATGCCAAGTGGATTTCTCGAAGGGAGCAATGACTAATTAGAAGTCACTCAAAGCCTAACGATATCTGTTCGACGATTAGCGAAACAATTCAGTCTGGTAGAGCCTTTGACCTATTTGAGTTAGGGCATATAAGATTTCCTAAACTAAACAATCCTTTCCAACAAGTTAAATAACCGAATAACCTCCACGATGTTCTTGGGATTACAAGAAATAACTTCGAATGACGTATAATATTGATGATTTATGTTGTGTTAATTTAATTAAATCTCACTTTTAAACAAACTTAGATACACGGGCGTAGCAAGAATAGAATGGGTCTGTGTGCAAGCAAAGTTATTGCTTATCCGGAACATTCTTCGCCCACAATTCTTCGCATTCAAAATTCTTCGCCCACAATTCTTCGCCTACACAATTCTTAGCCGCCACAATTTTTTTGCCGCATACAAGCATATCACAAATTTTAATTGTAAATGTGTTTGTTTTTATTTATAACGTTATTTTTACAGATTATGTTACATTAGGTTTGGTTAGGTTAATTTAATTTTTATTATTATTAAAAATCACAACATACGCTACTTATGTAGCAATTTTTAAACATAATATTAAAAGAAGAAGTATTAATTTACAAGAAACAACTTTAGGCTAATGTAAAATAATCTGTAAAATTTACGTTATAAAGAAAAACAATCACATTTACAAACAAAATTTGTGATTATGCTTGTATGCGGCGAAAAATTGTGGCGGCGAAGAATTGTGGAGGCGAAGAATTGTGTGCGAAGAATTGTGGGCGAACAATGTTCCTATACCCAGACATTTGTTTTCTTTGTCTATTGATTTTCCAATAATTAAAAACGTTGTTCTTTGCATCCTACGGATCCCTTTGGCTCGTGGACCCATGCTTATCGCATCCGCTACACCCCCGTTGGCTACGTCACTGCTTAGATACTTAAATTTGCCCACTATTGATTTGATGTTTGGTTCGTTTCTTCGAAAACGGTTGTTTTTGTTTCTACCTACTTTCCATCAATAATTTAGACCTACTTTCCATCAATAATTTAGCATGTATAATTCTAGTATTTACGCATTCCTGTGATTATTATTCACACAGTTTATATTTATGCCTGTTATCGGTCCTGATAAAATATTAATCAGTTGGCCTCGTAAACTTGGCGAACAATCCCTCCAATTTATTATTTAGCAACTTTCCATCGCCGCTGTTGTGAAATATTTTGCAGACATTTTCATTTCGTCTCAAATGCCATTTATCTTTTTGCCATGTTTTGTATTACACATTAATAAGTTACCCTTAAAATGTAATTAATTCTTTATTAATTGTCAAGTATTCGCGAAAACCGTAAGACGTAAACAGGTATAACCTAATTTTAGAATTTCTTTGTGAAATATATTTCAGACTAAGATTTAATTATGTTCAAAGTGTTTTCACAGAATCAAAAAACTTTTTTTTTTTTAGTTTTAAAGTTACATTCATTATTTATAAAAAGTTGGATAACGTTTAGCTTAAAATGCAACGCTGCAAGCAGTTTTAAATTAAAAAATGTAGCCTCACATGGATACTTAATAATATTAAAAAATGTATTTCTACTTGGTTATCACAACCGTATTAATAATTAATAAGCCTTTCTATGCACTTGTGTATTTCAAACGATTTTCTTATTATAAAAAATTTATTATTTTTAAATTCCATTTGTAATCAAAATTGTTAAATTTTTCAGTTTGTACATATTAATATAAAAAAAAATATTAATATAAATATTGGTGTATACATAGGTGCGTCAAGTTGGCATGCCAACCATCGGCGCAAATTTTAAAATTGGTTTCATCTTTTAGCGCTTAACATGCGCCAAATGCGCCCTAAAAATTTTTAATTTCGCTCAACGGGTTACTAAGATATGGCTAATTAATTAGGTGGCGTGCCAACTTCAAGCTGCCACGCCAACTATTTCAAAACACTCTGAAATTCGTCTCATCCTTTAGCGCCCAATATGCGCCCAAATGCGCCCTAAAAATTTTTAATTTTGCTCAACGGGTTACCGAGATAGCCAATTAATTAAGTGGCGTGCCAACTTCACACTGGCACGCCAACTTTTTCCAAAAACTCTGAAATTCGTCTCATCCTCTAGCGCCCAATATGCGCCCTAAAAATTTTTAATTTTGCTTAACGGATTACCGAGATATAGCTAATTGATTAAGTGGCGTGCCAGTGTGAAACTATTTCAAAACACTCTGAAATTCTTCTCATCCTTTAGCGCCCAATATGCGCCCAAATGCGCCCTAAAAATTTTTAATTTTGCTCAACGGTTTACCGAGATATAGCCAATTAATTAAGTGGCGTGCCAACTTTACGCTGGCACGCCAACTATTTCCAAAAACTCTGAAACTCGTCTCAACCTTTAGCGCCCAATATGCGCCCTAACAATTTTTAACTTTGCCTAACGGGTTACCAAGATATAGCTAATTAATTAAGTGGCGTGCCAACTTCACACTGGCACGCCAACTATTTCAAAACACTCTGAAATTCGTCTCATCCTTTAGCGCCCAATATGCGCCCAAATGCGCCCTACAAATTTTTAATTTTGCTCAACAGGTTACCGAGATATAGCCAATTAATTAAGTGGCATGCCAACTTCATCCTGGCATGCCAACTATTTCCAAAAACTCTGAAACTCGTCTTATCCTCTAGCGCCCAATATGCGCCCTAAAAATTTTTAATTTTGCTTAACGGGTTACCAAGATATAGCTAATTAATTGTGAAGTTGGCATGCCAGCTATTTCCGAAAATTCTGAAATTCGTCTTATTATGAGGAGCGTGAAGTTGACCATTCTTTAGCGCCCAATATGCGCCAAATGCACGTTAAATTTTTTTTACATATGTCAACGAGTTACCAAAATATAAATTTTTTTTAAATGTTTTTGCACATTGCAATAGCTCCACGGTAGTATATACCTTATGAGAGTATTGTGGACGCCGGCAGTAACTTGCAAATGCATAACCACTTATAATCAATTTAAAGAATGTTGCACTTTGGATTGTTTCTTAGTTTTGTGTTTTTAAATTTATAATAACCGTATTTGTAGATTCAGATGTAAATACCTTTTCTATGTCGTAAATAATATTTTGGTGTTGTTTATAATGTTTTAAACGAAAATTACTAATTAAAAAAATTTAAAGGAAAATATATTTTTCCGAACATTTTTTATTGATATTTAAATAAAAAACATATTTTATAAATATCCTTATTCGCTGTACCTATAGAATTAAAAAATTTCATTTATCAATAAGCCAATTTGGCAATATATAAAGCCGATTAAAGTATCAATTTTAACAAAAATGTTTTTCTGACATTTTCTGACAGAACAAAATTTAATTTACGCACGTCATGGCACACATCCCTACAATTATATTTAGTTTGTTGTAATTTTTGCGGTTCGCCTTTTCACCAAAGCTCAAAATCTTATAAAACTCTCATCTGACTGTGTTATCTGTTTATGAGCATAAAGGATTTTTAACGATTACTGGACTAAGGTCTGTCAGAAGAAATATTGCTACAATGTACTGCCATATCGAACAATGTGGGATATTTCCCGGATGCATAGCTACGTTTATATTAAAAATAATACAAAACGTTTACGACGAGCTATGTGTCAGCTGTAAACCAACATTTTTCAGTGCATATTCTCTGGTGGCTTATATATATCATAAATACAAACTTCACACTGCTGTTGCGGTGTGATTAGGTTTTTTATGTTAAACATTCTTGGACGTGATGAAATTTCTTGGAAAATATATCAAACAAAACACATGCCTCAAATGATTATATTCCACAGCAAAACCGACAACCAGGAGTAGATAAAATATACATCGATAATAAGTAAGTGACAGATAAAGTTATATAAGATTAATGTAAATAAAGTGTTTCAAATTTAAGACACAACATAAAAATTTCGCCTACCATGAGTTTAGAAACAAATTCTACATCTTTGTCACAATTTGACGACATTATACCCCTTAAGAATCTCTATATCCCCATAATGATTTGTTGATTTGATTTCAAATAGCTTAAGTTGTTTCAAGATGCGTTTTAATTTATCGGTAAATAAATTTTTTAAGACAACAACCAAGAATTTGGAATGTTGCCACATCGGGAGCTAAAAGAGTGTCTAGCTAATCCGCATTTCATTTATATCTTGGTTATTAATTAAATTAAAAATGTAGCTAGTGATGACTTATCATATTGCATAACGTAAAATAGTTTTCAAATACGTTGTACCATGTGTCTTATTTTAGGAATTCAACTGATTAGCAACCACTGTAAGAATATTAGTGAATTTTCCAAAATATTGTTTACTTCCACCGGTTAGTTGTTGCAGATTAACATGGTAAAATTTTCAAAAAACTTTAATAACTCAAAAAAAAACTGATAATTACTAGCTTACAAATTGTGACTCTTCATTAACCCATTAGCGCCCAGCGTCCTCTTTTGAGGACAAGCGTATATTTGCTCCAAAACTTTTTTTTTTCTTCGTAATTTCTATTACTTTTCATTTTATTCGTTAAATGGAGTACCAACGATGACAGGTAATCATATTAAATACATTTAGTTTGGATACTTGTTGAGTAGCACTGGTTCAAATCAGACCGATTTTAAGTAGTCAGATACCGTTCGTTACGTTTTTCTTTTTCGAGTCTCAAAACTTTAAGTAAGTGACTATTTTTGTTATAGTTATAATCAAAAACGATACTAAATTATATTAAGACACATTTTGCATAGTCTGTTCATTTTGTTTTTAAATTATACACCCTCTAATCTCCCTGTCCTCAAATGAGGACGCTGGGCATTGTGACATCTTTTTAAATTAGAGCTTTATATTTTGAGGACACTTTTATTGCAGTGTACATATTTGTGCTAAAATATTTGAATGACTTATATGTATATTTTGATCTTGCATCGTACTTTTCAACCCATGGAAAATATGAATAAAAATATATTCAAAACTGTCGAAGCAGCATTTGAATATCTTATCTCTGAAGAAATAGAATGTGACATTGTTGCTTTACCGTCAGAAGTAGATGAACTAACCGACGAATAAGGTATAGAATTATAGATGATGACCAACTCTATCTAAATATATCTAAGGGAGAAAAAAATTTGCGCAGCGGAACAATAAGGGATAATAGATTTGCAAAATGTACTCTTATAACACCTAAAGAAATGCAAAAACAAGCTAGAGGATTTATAGACTATCAATTCGATAAAAAAAAACGAAATTCTAATAATAAGATGGAATGATAACAATTCAGTAACACTAGCAACCAATTTTGATAAAGTAAAGCCAACGGTGAATGTCCAGCGTTAGAGTCGCGAACAAAAAACAACTATAAACGTTCAGCAGCCTGCGGCCATTCAAGCTTACAACAAATTCATGGGAGGGGTGGATCACCATGACTGGCTATTAGAAAAACATACCATTGCTCAGAGGTAAAAAAAATGGTATTGGCCTTTGTTCACCCGTTTGATAGGCATGGCTGTTGTACAAACTAGTGCACGGCAGTATCTCAATATCCATCAAGGATTTTCGAAGACAAATATTATAGCTGTGACATATTTGAAAAAAGGACATGGAGCACGGTTGGCACATGGTCGACCTATGTGCTTACCAGTTACTTCTGCAGCTAACACTTACTGGAACAGCGAACTCTCTAAAGCTCAATGTTGTTATATTTATTATACATCGTTATCGGCTATCGCAAGTACTCTCAGCGGCCAGCGTCCTCATATGAGGACGGCCTATATCTCCGCAACTATTATTCTGAAAAAAAATAAATTATTGTAATATGCTCATATAGACCATAGAAGTAAGTTACTAAAATATCTTTAAAAAAAAACAAAAAAAAAATAATGTGGGCCTTAATGGGTTAAAATAAGTTTTAATTTTAAGTTTACCATTAACCATTTACCAATCTCGTTTAGTATCTTGTTACTCTTTCTTTAATTATACTCTTCCCAGAAAAATACAAGACTTCATTTTATAACAAAAAAACATCGGCAATCATTTAATTAACTTTCATTTCAACAAAGGTCCTTTTTATTCCTCCATTTAAGTCTCAAAAACCTTTTTAGAACTTTTCAAACCAAATAACTACAGCTAGCAAAAACGAAAAATGTCTATTAAGATTCTGTTTTTAAAAATATAAAAGATGTTAAGAAAAACATTAATAGTTTTACTACTTTTTGTATCAACTTAATTACTGTATAAAAAGTTCTATTCTGAACAATTTTTATACTACTAACAATATTTGTTATGTTTAAAGCCGTAAACACCGATTCAAAAATCTACACACACGAATTCTTGAATGTAAAGTCGAATACATAAAAAGCGTAGGATTAACTTGGAGGTGAAATTTCAATCGATTTTACACTTCTTTGAAAAAAAGTCTAGAGAACGTTCCGTTTGTTCGTGTCATTATATACTAAAAAAAAAAAGGACATTCGGCAGGTTAAACCTTGAGAAACTTATCGGCGATATCTGTAAAGTTTGATTCTTACTTTTAACTGAACGATATGGTGCAAATGAAATGCAACGTGACAGCAGCTTTAGTTGTTTTCTGATCGGAAATTTACGTTTATGGATGAAATGAATCAGGATTTACGACTGGTCTGGCTTAATTAACTTCAAATGCCAATATCTCCAACCATTGTCGTTTTGCTAAGCATCAACGTATACTTTTTTGAATTAAAAGACCTTACTCGTTAATCTGGCTGTTGGTTTTACTAATGCTCTATAAATTTAGCATATAAAGAACAGGGCTTTGTGAAGAAAGCGCAAACATTATTGTACACTGTGGTGAAATTAATACTTTAACAAAATGCTTTCTTTCTTCTCGTCAATGGTAATCATAGGTGTTTTTGGAAGCTTTCGACGATATCTTGGGTCTAAGCAGAGCAGAGAATAAATAAAACAGACAGTGTGTGTAGGATACAGACACCTTACGCTTGTTGAGTGCTTCAAAGAGAAAATTTGAAGGTGCTAGGTCGGGGGAAAAACTTCAATATGGAAGACACTCAATTTAGAGATCGTGGACGGTTGAGACCGTCCTGCGAGGGAAATAAGAACGTGCATTATCATGCGCTGAAGCAAAACACCATTGGTAAACAAACCTCTGCGTTTCCGGTGAATTGCTGGTTTCAGGTGAGTTACATAGGAAGTCTTTCGACCAACTCTGCCACAGTGATGCGTCGATTCGTATGAATTAGCCTCTTAGCAGCCGAAATCATAAGCGGAGTAATGACTTTGTGCACCTGGCTCGATCACTTACCTCTGAGATATGCGTGAGCTATACTGCTTTGTCTTTTTTTTTATAATAACGTAAAACTACAACTAATCTTAAAGGCTAACCAGCAGCTTATTTTTAACTTAAATTAGTACTACTTGCGTCCCCGGAACTCTGACCCAGCGGCCATTCACTCTTTTAGTCTGATGTGTGTACATTTGTTTTTTCTGCACACTAACTTTCAATGAGAACTAGCATTGCACTACACTAGTTCGTGTGGTTTTGATCGCTTAAGTCTTTGAAGTTGAGAAGGTTCTAGCGGTTGCATGGCTTCAATGTTGACATGGTCGTGTTACTTGGCTTCATACTTTTGGGTAAAATTCTTGATTTCTGCCTCGACTGTCTCAATTTTAAGATCACGATGAATGTTGTAGTTTCTCGCATACCAAGGAGCATTGACAATATCCCTTAGAACTTTGTTCTGAAATACTTGTATCTTTCTGGTACATCCCCATAGGTGTACTCCATATGTCTTTATAGGTTTTAGGACCTGCTTATGCCACAGAAATTTATTATGTACCGTTAGTTTGGATTTGCGACGTAGTATCCAGTACAATTTTCTATATTTCAGCTTCAGTTCTTGACATTACTTTTTGATATGTTTCTTTCAGTGGAACTTGGTATCAAGAGTAATGCCCTAGTACTTAGCTGTATTTGATTATGGGATGGTCTTTCCATTTATGGTTATGGGAGTTCGCTGTTCTATTTTCTTATTAGTAGACGTAGTTTGTACAAATTTATTATGATTAAGTTTTATTTTCCACTTATTGTTCCAATAGCTGATATTGTTTACGGCTTTTCTTGTATTTTACTTGCAGCTTCCACTTCGCTACTTCCCACCGCTAATATTGTGGTGTCATCAGCGTAGGTTGCTACTGTTGTTCCTGTGGTTTGAAGGATGTCATAGGTATACAGGAGATTTTTGTCATTTGACGGTAGATTTCTAAAGGTTTCACATCTTCAGTGGTCAAAAATCTGATGACAGAACGTTACAATTTATCGTGTACACTTACAAACGGGCAGTCATCTTTAACAGTTCTTCGGGCTTGAATCGTGGTAGCGTTGCTAAATCTATTAGAGTGGTCGCAGCGAGAAGTGGACTGTGACGCAGAAACCAAAACAGGTCCAAAGCGTTTATTACTGCACCACCTAAAAACATCGGCCTGTCTCAGCAACGTGGTAATAACCTGTAAATCACAGTAGTCAAATTAAGTCCACTAAAAGTCAACGTTTTTAGAAAAGTCTAAATATCAATCGCGATCCCCTCTCTTTGCGCATCTCGCGGTCCACTTTTGGGTGCGATCACTCTAGCTGCTATAGCACCGCCAAACTTCAGAAACCACTGTGCCACCCACTTCGATCTGCTAAGCCTGCGGTGTTTATTAATTAAGGGTGGCGGTAAATTGCTCGAATACAATTGCTCGAATGTAAATTGCTCGAATACAATTGCTCGAAATACAATTGCTCGAAAGGTAAATTGCTCGAATGAAAATTGCTCGAAAGACAAATTAAATTGCTCGAAAAAATGAAAAATATTACATTTTTATAAATACAAAATATTTTATTTGTCAATATGTACATAACATTTACTTCTGTTTTTCTTATTTCAAATATACATATAAGGGGATGTTATTTTTAATAATGCACAAGTTACAAAAGTTTTTTTTTTTTAAATTAACAGGCAGTGAAAACAAAAAAAACAAGGTGTAAGACCTTTCAAAACTCATTTGCTACATGTTACGAAGGTTTCTTATTTGTTGTTGAGATAAGCATTATGAATAGTTGAACATAAGATAACAACAATATAGTCAGAATGAACAGTTATGTAGTATATAATATTTTCAAATATTTAAAGTGTTTATCTCAACAACAAATTGAATAATTGTATACAGGGTGAGTCACGACGGACGCGTCGGAGTTTTATGGCGAAACGGTTTATATTTTCTAATTTCTGTCGCTGTTAGTTTTTGTAAGTCAATAAGAGCTACATTTTAAAAATATTTTCAAACATACAGGGTGCTCCAAAAAAGAGTGACATATCAAACTTATACTTTTTCTCATGGAACACCCTGTATTTTTTTACATTTTTGGATTCCTCTTTAAATTTAATTCAAAAAATCTATTAGGTCATATGGGTCTAAAGTCAACCGTTCTCGTGAAAATTGCATTTTCATGAAAATACAGTATTTTCAAAAATTTTCAACATTTAAATGCGTAGGCAAAAGATAAAACTAAACCTTTCTTGTTCTTTCTTTCAATTGTTTTAAATTACCGCTGTCTACCTGCATAGCCTACTCGAAAATATTACTTTGCCCTAATAATTAACAATAAAATCGCGATATCTCGGAAAATATCAATTTTAGATATAAAACAGTATTTATGTTTTAGAAAGAGAATTAAATTTTCTATAAGACGGTGTAAAAAAATATAGGGTGTTGTATTTAAAAAAAATGAGTTATCGATGTTTAAAGTTTCACAAGTTTGACCAAGCGTAAAAAACGCCCTGTATAATATTTTAAAAGTGTAGGTGGTGCAAAGTGTTACATAATCTATTGTCAGTCTTATCTCCAAACGAATTTCTTTAGACTTCTCAAAGTTTTTAAATGTTGAAAATTTTTGAAAGTACTGTATTTTCATGAAAATGCAATTTTCACGAGAACGGTTAACTTTAGACCCATACAACCTTAAATATTTTTTTAATTAAATTTAAAAAGGAATCCAAAAATGCACCAAAATACAGGGTGTTCCATAAGAAAAAGTATAACTTTGATATGCTACTCTTTTTTGGAGCACCCTGTATGTTTGAAAATATTTTTAAAATGTAGCCCTTATTGACTTACAAAATCTAACAGCGACAGAAATTGGAAAATATAAACCGTTTCGCCATAAAACTCCGACGCGTCCGTCGTGACTCACCCTGTATATATTTGTAAATAAATTTAAATACATTTTTCTAAGTGTAAACAAATGTAAACAACTTTTCTAGTACATTTAATTATTTTGCGTTTATAAAAATGTAATAATTTTTCATTTTTTCGAGCAATTTGTCTTTCGAGCAATTGTCATTCGAGCAATTTACCTTTCGAGCAATTTCCCATTCGAGCAATTGTATTTCGAGCAATTGTAATCGAGCAATTTACCTTCGAGCAATTTACACCAAACCGTTTATTAAACAATTTGCGGTTTTCATTTGAATCCCCCTTGTGGTATTAGTTAAAAAGATGAAAGTATTTGATTTAATTTATTATATTTTTTAATGTTTTAGTTCATGCTTAAATGATTTGTTTAAATACTTAACTTTTACAAACGCACAAAACATTTCGGATTTTGTTTGTGTGTTTTTGCGAATAAAAGTTTTGCAAAGTTTTGACACGTACTATAAAAGCAGATGTTTTACTTGGCAAAATGACTGTTTGAACGATGCGAAATATTCTGAAAACTTCTGACCGTTTCATAATCGGGCAGCTTTTTGTATCAAACAATTTTGATACAAAAGTTCGCGCAGATTCTGTTTTCCATCATCGTAGTTGCGTATGAAATAGTTGAAGTAAACAAGTGACAAGTTTAAGCCAATCTTAAATCTGGTTACGACAAGTATGATCAAAATTTAACAGATGATTAATACTCATTGATTAAGCAACTTCAGTGTTATTATAACGGTTTAACTATCCATTTGTCTTTGTCTAACTGAACTTTAACTTACAACTGGTAAGGTAGGGTTTGTCAAATGCAATGACATTAAGTTAAGTTAGGTCAGGTCAGGTCAAGTTAGGTCAATTTAATTTTTATTCGTGCCATAACAACATAAACAAGATTAAAAATCACAACATACGCTATTTATGTAGCAATTTTCAAACATAATATTAAAAGAAGAAGTATTAATTTACAAGAAACAACTTTAGGCTAATGTAAAACAATCTGTAAAAATTACATTATAAATAAAAACAATCACATTTACAAATAAAATTTGTAATATGCTTGTATGGGGCGAAAAATTGTGGCGGCGAAGAATTGTGAAGGCGAAGAAATGTGAGCGAAGAATTGTGTAGGCGAAGAATTGTAGGCGAAGAATTGTGGGCGAAGAATTGTGGGCGAAGAATTGTGAAGGTGAAGAATTGTGGGCGAGGAATGTTCCTAGACCCAGCAAATTTATTTTTAGTCGATTTTGGTTATATTCGACTTTAAAGGAAATATTTGTTCTCATTATGAAAACTGTTAGATATTCAATATCTTATTGAATATTTTTTTTAAATATTTTCAGTTACGTTTACAAGTTTAATAAGTTTAATTTTCGTTACTAAGTGTGACTTTTAACCCTGGAGTGGTGGCGCCCTTTTGCATTTCACGAGTGGTGGCGCCGGGTCTGACAGACCCACTATTAAAAACAATGTAATTAATTACCAACCATATAAAATTTGTGTTTTTTGTGAGTGTTCCTGTTGCCCAGGTATATTTTTTATAAACAGTTTTTTTTTTTAAAGCTGTCACATAATTTTGTTATAAGAAATTCAAAAAATACCAATGTGTCCTTACAATGGAAGAAATATTACATATGTAAACTAAAATTAAAAATTTATTTGTTGAATGATGAAAATGCCAAAAAAAATATTTTTTTTCTTTATATAACACATTATGAGACATTATAAACAAGTTTCTGGCAGTGTCACACACACAGGGCAGCGAAATTCTGCATTCTTCAGCCATAATTTTTTTTTTACACATTTTTCAAAAGTAATTTCCGATGAAGCTGGAAATTCGTGTTTTTTTTTGCTAATAGTGGTAAATTCTCGGTATCGCTTTCTCCTTCTTGCTCTATGTCTGTATCAGTCAAACGTGCCTCAACATTATCTTCTTCTCCTTCGGATTCTTCGTCGTCAAATTGTTCGTCAGCTTCAATGTCTCCTTCTTCTAATTAACGCAATAATCGCGCCTGTTCATTTTCGTAACTCATGTTTCTGTGATTAAAATTAATTTATAATTCAATTCACTGAAAATGGTACACTTATTACTTACCAAAAGCGATAAAAACAGGCCTGTTCGTGGAATATTGAACTTGATATGAACGTTCGCTTAGTGGTGGCGCCGGGTCTGACAGACCCAAAAGGCTTCAAAAAGTTTGAAAAAAAAACAATTTGCACTGTTCTTTCTGCACTAATCGCTAATATAGTGAATTTTAGGAAGGTACTGAAAGGCGGTAAAGTGTACTTCCACCCCTCCCCTTTCTACACAAAAACTTGTGACGCTTGAGTCTGAGAGACTCGGCGCCACCGCTGCAGGGTTAAGCATTTTATGTTAACTTAAAAATAAGTACTGTATCAACTTACTTGTAGTTCATTAAATTAGGCTTGGTTTCTTACAAATTGAAGTTAATTTAGTTATAGATACAAAAATTTGAGTAAAAAAAAGGAATATTCTGTTGGGACTGTAATATTATTATACATAATAAAAGTTAGTGGATAATTAGTTTGAAGGTTGGTTTATCAATCACGATTAGGTGCTTAGTTTACTTTAAATAAATCCATTTACCGTTTGAAAATTATTTAGATTTAATAACTTATGACATCTAGCTATTGCCAGAATTGAAATCAACTTTTAAGGGTTACCGGGATATTTCCGTCATTCAGCGACATGTGAAAGGTTGTGAACAGAATTTCCAATGATAAGTGCCAATATAGCTCCAAGCAGTATGAACTTCGGTTGAATAAATTCCTTGCACAAGAAAAGAATTTCGAAGGAGATCGTAGTCATTAGTCGGTTAGTTAAGTAATGAATTTTCACGGAAACATTTCTCCTTCGAAAAACGAAGTAAATTTTTGTTTAGCAAAATTTATTCTTCATTGTCGTTTATATTCTACGATCTACGAGTATCAAACATTTATTTTATACAATTAATTATGTTTTTTTTGAAATGAAATCTTAATCTTGTTACAGTACCTAATAAAAATCTATGAAGACTTCACGTAAAATTTGCGTTAAAATGAAAGTATAAGTGACATTAGGACGGGCAGTTGTGACTGCATAACTTCAGGGCACTACAGATTTTTGTCGAAACAGCGTTATGCAATTTTCTCAATTTTAAGTTATTTAGAAAACTTAAAATTAATACCTATTAATTACATTTGTAGGCACAAATTTCTCTCTGAATACCTAACTGCACTTTTTTCTAAAATAATTAGGGAAGATATTATTTAAGTTTAAAAATTTTACCATTAAAATTAGTATGTTGCGTGATCTAATTCTACACCCTGTATACATACAAATATGATGTTTGGTTTTATCCATATATGGTTTAAACGTTTAGTGTTAATAATAACGTCACTTCCTGATATCTTGTAATAATATGTCTTACGGTAATGGGTCATCTTATTCAGTTTATAATACTCGAACGAAACGTCATTTACAAAAATTAGCCGACATAGAACTACTATTAATTTATACACACGTATGTATAGCGAAAATCAGCAAGTTCGTAACGTTTTTTTTTTTCAATAATGTTATAGACACTTTTTATGGATGTACATTCATAGTAGTAATAGTCTTAATTTGTTATGAAAAATCCAAAAAGGCGTAGAACATGTCACAATAATGATAATAATAATACACATATATACGATTATATACAACACAAAATTATATTTACTTAAAAGAGTTTTTAAAGTAGGTATCCAAGCGTTATTAAGATATTCACTAACTCCATAGTAAGTTTTAGAGATTAGGACATTTCTTAATCTTTTCTTCAAGTCAGGGGTGGGTAGATTTTTTATACTCTCAGGTGATAGTTATAGAGGCATTCTCTTAAAGATAGGTATATTTGAAGCAATCGGGCTTTAGATTTTTTTTATGTCGGGTATTGGCTGCATGGTTTCTTATATTCACTTCGAACAGATCAAAATTATTTCTTACGAAAACGATGGCTTCGAGAATGAATAGGCCATAAAAAGTTAATATTTCTTTGTCTCGAAAAGTGTCTTTACAGTGATCTCGGTAGTTTAGACCAAAAATAGTTCTTATACATCGCTTTTGTATAATAGAGGCGTTCAGAGTCACTAGCGTTACCCCAAAAAATTACAGCATAGCGTAACCTAGATTCAACATATGCATGATATGCAGTTTTGGCCGCGTTTGTACTGACTAATTTTTTTAGGTTTTTTAGTGCGAAAGGATACCGTGACAGGCTTTGTGACAGGCGTTCGATGCGGTATGACCAGTCCAGTCTAGAGTCAATACCTAAACCAAGAAACGATATTTTATTAACAACATTTATAGTTGTGGAATTATTTTGAAGTTTTAAACCGGAGGTTAATTTACTTTGTGAAAATTTTATTTCTTGAGTTTTATTGACGTTTAAGGTTAAATTGTTTAATGTGAACCAATGTTAGAGTTGGCCTATGCAGTCAAAGAGTTTTTGTTCAGAATTTTTGGAATCCGAGTCACTAATAATAGCAGATGTGTCATCGGCAAATTGTATAAGGGAAGTTTTGGCAAAATCTGAAAGATCATTAGTGTACAGTATGTATACCAGGGGGCCTAAGATTGATCCTTGCGGGACTCCTTTTTTGATATTCTTTTTGTTGGATTTTAGAAATCTACCTGACGAGTCTTTTGCGGCAACGTATTGGTTTCTTTCCGAGTGATAAGATTTTATAAGATTATGGGCGGTCCCTCGCATACGATAGTGTTCTAATTTCGCTTGCAGTATCTCGTGGTCAACACTGTCGAAAGCTTTCGAGAGATCAACACACATGACCGTGGTGTGTTCGTCTTTATTGAGGGATTGAAGTACATTTCGGATTGTCATGTTTAGTTGTTTTGCCTTTCCTGAATCCATTTTGAGCGTTGTTTATTAAGCCAAAGTGTTCTACGTAATTTTCAATTCTGTTGTAGATTATTTTTTCAAATATCTTGCTAAAGTTTGTGAGGATGGCTATGGGCCTATTGTTTCCTATGTCACATATTAACGCCATTGTTTTGATTGTCATTGTTTGGCCAAATATAACAACCTCTGCTACCAAGTCAAAAAATGGTTGCAGAATACGTTTAAAATCAATCAAACCATAGTGCTGTGCATTGTGCTATAATTAAAGTTCGCCTTTAACAAATATGGCTCTCATGCAGGCTTCACTTTTTGCTTGTGTAAAAGATTGGCATCGCGTATCCGTTTTGTTTTACAACTGAGCTTCAAAGCCTGTACCTGTTATATTTTTAATTTTCAAACTATCCGTATTTCTCTAGCGTTACATTTTACAAGGGAGGTAATTAAATCTCTTTATAGTCTTGACGTCGAGCAATCATTTGTTAAATTAAGGCAATAGGAATGACATAACACAACCAATCTAAGTCAAGTGCCACCTGTACATGACACCATTCACTTTGCTATGAGCTGAATTCCTGTCTGACACCGTGAACATAATTTCGCTTTAAACTCAAGACAGTTATATTAGTCGAACTCGAGGGTAAAAAATGCGTGCTATGCTCTAGATAGGGCATGTGTGTTGAATGTAGAGGGCAATGTGTCTTTAAAGATTTACAAATAAATTTCGAACCTTAGAGCTACAATAATTTATTGATCAGACCTTTACGTGCGGCCGTAAAATGAATTGGTCGGTGCGATTCTTAAAATTAGCCATTGGGAAAAATACTTTTATTGGGAAAAAGTAAACATTTAATTTCTTTTTTTACGTTAATTACAGAATGGATCTAACGATTTTACTTATTTACGGTTTAACCCTTATAATGCCAATTTTGTTTTGTGACACGTAATACCACTGGGGTCATATTAACCCCAAAGCTGTTTACTATATAAAACTATGAGTATCAAGTAAAATATTTTTTCCAAGCTAGTTATGCATTGTTTAAACATGTTATGGTAATATGAAATACCCAAAAATAGTTACTAGTAATTTATTTTAATTAATAATAAGAATAAAAAAATCAAACTATTGTACAGGGTGGTCCAAATTCGATGGGATTGCATGGGTATCTCGGTTAATATTTAAGATAGAGAAACGGTTAAATTACCAAAAATGTGCAGTTTTTTGAGACAAACTCAGAACCGTTTTCAAAAATATTCTATCATTTCCGGTTTTCGAGTTATCGAATAAAAAGTGTTTTTTTGTCATATTAATAATGTGTCATATCTCCGTTATTGTTGTAAATATCAAAAAATTTTATTATGATTATTTTTGGATATTTTTATGTTTAATTTGATTATACTAGAAAAAAAATTTTTCGCTCGCCGTTAAAAAGTTATGTCACAACCTTACCTTTTTTTAAATGGAAACGATAGTTGGCTATGACCTATTTAAATTTCTCATTTTCTTTTCATTCCAAATATATAAGGGTCGATGTATTTATTTTTAATAATACGCAAGTTATGAAGGTTTTTTAGTTTTTTTTTCTAAGAAAATCATAGTAGGCTATGAAAACAAAAACCAAACAACGTGTAAAACCTTACAAAACTCATGTGGTACAAGCTACCAAGGTTTTTTAATTTGTTGTGGAGATAAACATTGTAAATATTTGAAAATAAGAAAACAACGATATAGTCGGTATCAGCAGTAATGTAGGATATTGTTGTTTATCTTATGTTCAAAAAATTTCGTCTTTATCTCAATAACAAATTAAAAAATCTTGATAACTTGTACCACATGAGTTTTATAAGGTTTTACACCTTGTTTATTTTTTGTTTTCACAGCCTACTATGATTTTCTTTAAAAAAAAAACTAAAAAACCTTCATAACTTGCGTATTGTTGAAAATAAATACATCGACCCTTATATATTTGGAATGAGAAAAAAATGAGAAATTTAAATAGGTCATAGCCAACTATCGTTTCCATTTAAAAAAAGGTAAGTTTGTGTCATAACTTTTTAACGGCGAGCGTAAATATGTTTTTTTTAATATAATCAAATTAAACATAAAAATATACAAAAATAATCTTCATAAATATTTTTGATATTTACAACAATAACGGAGATATGACACATTATTAATATGACAAAAAAACACTTTTTATTTGATAACTCGAAAACTGCACATTTTTGGTAATTTAACCGTTTCTCTATCTTAAATATTAACCGAGATACCCATGCAATCCCATCGAATTTGGACCACCCTGTACGTTTATGTTACGTATGCATGCCGAACAAGTAATTGTCTGGTGATTATTACAAAGAAAGCGACTGCAATGGTTGCAACTGTTTGAATGCTTTCTCTCTAAATTTTTTGGACATTCTCAACATCTACCACGTTTGAGTTTTTGCAACTGTGTTTTTGCCTCAGTGACTAGATGGTTCTTGTAACTCTGCTTTAATAGCCGCTAGTTGCATAAGGAACTGTCGCCGTTTGTAGCCAATTTTTGCTTGCCAATCTTTATTTAGATGGCATCATATAATACAGGCGTTGAGGGCACCAATATCTATAATATTATAACAAACTGCAACAAGTCGTGTGTTTTTGATGGTAATATAACAGTTTTTTCTTTTTTGGACGATAACACACTAATATAGCGTCGTCTTGATATTCAAATTTAGTTGAATACAGATCTCTCTTATGCGAGCCGACTAGTTCCTTAGGGAGATCTGGTCTGTTCTTCCGTACTGTACCAAGCTATGTTAGATTATTTTCTTTCAAATCTCTTGCAAATCGAGACTTGTAAAAAAATTATCGGTGGTCACACTTCTCCGTGATTTCTCTACCCCTCTATCATTTCTAAAACAACTCGTTTGCCTTGATTGAGTTCACGATGGCCTCCTATTTTACCACTGTATATCTGGCAAATGTAAACGTATGCGGTTTGACTATCGCAGGATGCCCAAATCTTTATGCCATATTTTCCCGGCTTTGATGGTTTATACTGTTTGAAGGGGCACCTACCTCGAAAGGTTGACAGCTAACCGGTTTGTTCTCATAGGGAATGTACGCATCTTGTAGAGTAGGTAGCCATAATTCAAAAAGTGTTCGAATTGGTGCCAGTTTTTCTCGAACTTTTCTTCTTGCTGCAGCATTATCAAAACGTAGGCATTGAGAAACTGCAGTGAATTTGTTTCTACTCATAGTTTTGTTGAATATACAGGGTGTCCCCGTTATCACCGCGAATATTTTAAGTGGTGATAGAGGACCTTTTTCTAAGAAAAAATTTCAAGTAAAATTTTTTCCTAAAATCAAATGCTAAGCTGATATCAACACTTACTTGACTTTTTTACACTTCTGCATTTATAAGACTCTGTAGCCGAAAATATAAATTTTTTCGTAAAATACCTTTATGCTTTTTAATAGAACATGAAATTCTCTACAAAATTAGTTCTATTTATTTTTTGTCTACAGCAATGGTTTGAGAGTTATAAAGCAGTTTGTACAAAAAAATTTAAAAAATTTACAAAATTTAATTGTTTCTTAGACTTTGCAACCGCTGTATCTTTAAAACGAAAGGTTGTACAAAAAAACCGACGGCCCATTCCGGATAGCAAATTTTATGGGCTACAACTTTGGTCTTGTGAAATTTTCTGAAAATCAAACCGTTTTTTCGGAAAAGCTGAAAATAAGGAATAGAGTGGAAAAACATAATTTCCTACAAATATTGTTTTGTATTTAAAAATGCTTTTAAAGAGAGTGCGATTACGTGATTGAAAATGATGGAGGTCATTTTGAACACTTATTGAAGTAATTTTGTGGTTACATGTTAATTTTATTGCGACCAGATGGATTTGCATTTTTTGCATTTTATCGGTTTTTTTTCACCTTTTTCACTATTATAAACATTTCTATGATACATTATTGAACAACATATTCACCGAAGTTGTAGTCCGTTAAATGCCTTATCCGCAATAGGCATCCGTTTTGCTCTACGACGTTTCGTTAAAAAGATGCGGCGTTTTTAAAAATTTACATAACTTATTTATATGCAACAAGATGGCACGGGCGATTACAATTTTAATTACTGTTTTAACTTGAATAAGCCCAATAATTCCAAATCATACACAAATGACATACTCTGATCAATCATCTTTTCATTTTCTTATAATTCCTTAAAAAATAACTATTTATTGCTTAAAAATTGAATAATAACTCAAATTTATTTTCTTTCGTCTTGTTTCAATTAAAAATTTACTAATAAAAATAATACTTCATGTACATTTATTACTAATTGTATACAAAACAATCTTTACTTGTGAAATACACCGCGCCGTATCGTGTTATGACCAGGTATTTGCCGAATCCCGTCCAAGTAATTTTTTTTTTTTAAATTGTTAATTTGTGCTTGTACTTAAAGTTTGGCGTTAGATCTGCAAGGTCCTAAATAGTAACTGTGCAAAATTTGGTTCCGATCGGTCAACGGACCTAGGATTCTATAGCGAACAAACAAACAAACAAACAAACAAACACACAAACAAGCTCTTTTATATATATAGATTTTACAATTTTTTGTTAAATTTGTTCGTTAGCTCCTTAAAAAAATGATAAGGGGTGGTTTTCTGAAGAATTTCAAACTTCATAAAAAGCTTTGAAACTGATGAGATGCATAATTTTATGGATTTTGCCGATGCTATGGCATTTATAAATACAAAATGTCATAATTACCGGGAGTTTTTGTTTTTCGAAAACGATAAAATGCAAAACAATGCAAATCCAAATAAAATTAACATGTAACCACAAAATTACTTTAATAAGTGTTCAAAATGACCTCCATCATTCAATTACGTAATCGCACTCTCTTTTAAATACAAAACAATATTTGTAGGAAATTTTGTTTTTGCACTCTATTCCTTATTTTCAGCTTTTCCGAAAAAACGGTTTGATTTTCAAAAAATTTCACTAAACCAAAGTTGTAGCCCATAAAATTTGCTATCCAGAATGGGCCGTCGGTTTTTTTGTGCAATCTTTCGTTTTAAAGATACAGCGGTTGCAAAGTCTAAGAAACAATTAAATTTAATCAAAAGATACCAGGGCATCTATCGCGCACCCCCCGAAATCGAAATTCGAAAAAAAAATCCCATATAAGAGCGATCCACCCTATTCTACAACTGTATGCATTTAAGGGTTAAATTAACGATAAAAATCTGTATAAAATACCTTGCTAACATTTTGTTCTATTTTAATAAATAAAGAAGTTTTGGTAAATTGTCAAAAATTATGAAATTTAATTTTTCGTCTGTAGTGCCAAAAGGGTAAGCGATATAAAAAATATGATTATACAGGCGTTCTATTCTCAGAAAAATAGCAAAACAGACCCATATCAGATTTTCGCTAACTATTACGGTAACCGAGATACCCCATAAAACATTAGAATTTGGCGCATCCTGTATACTTACTAGTACAAATTTTTAATACGCTTGTAGCGTTCTAAAATATTAAAACTGGTCTATAAGAGACCACCCATTATTTATTTCTTAACACTTGGAACTAAAAATTGTACTAGTTGTAGTACTAGTACAAATATACACAAAAATATCATAAATAGAGATGATTATGATAAAATTTGTGGGCTACTATAATGTTAGATCGCATTTTACTTTACGTTGGTTAATTTTTTTATCAAATCTAAAGGTTATGATTAACAAACTGTTAAAGAGTTTAAATAATTAATACTTTTCATTTTTTTTTATGTTATCGATTGGAGTTAATTCAAGGGCATTACTTTTTCTCTAATGTTTGTTTAAAAAACATTCTACTTTTTGTTCAGTCAATAACAAGCTATGAATGGAGACCGCTAAAGATTTGTGGCTGTGTCTAGGCGCCGGAATAGCTTTAATTCGGCCTTGAAAGTAGTGAATAGTTCAAGTTTGAGTGATAAATCCATCATATCACGCACCAAAACGCGCGATTCCTCTCAACTAAACTATTTTATAGCTTGCGTAAATAATATATTCCGAATAGACTCGAATTTTCGTCGGCTTTGTCACTTGCTGCAGAACGATTGGATTTAGAACAGTTCGCTTTAAACCTGAAGACTCTAAATCCCAGTGGACTTTGCAGTATTTGAAAGAATTTTGTCGGTAAACTGTTTTAACCCTTTACTTCCTTTTGTTTAAAGAGGATGGTAGTGGTGTAAGCAGGGCCGGCGCAAGGGTATCTGGCGCCCCTAGGCAATGAAAATTTGGGTGCTGCCATATATTGTCTAAATGTGCGTATGTGTCTATGTACAGGGTGATTCATTAATATTGCGAAAAACTTTAACTGGTAATTCCTTATCAAAAATTAAGAGAGGTCTTCCTTTTTTTCTCCGAAACGTCTTCTTTTGGTTTTACACCCCTATGAAGGGAAACGTTGCAAGCAGATTTTTACTTTATTTCCCAAATTTGAAGAAATGAAGAAAAATGATTTTTTGTAAATGTATTTTGCGTATTAAAAAGTTTTCCACAATAATATTTTCAATGATCTCCCACCTTCATAAGGGGCCGAATAGTGCGACCCCTGTTGGTTTGTTTTATCAGAACATTTTGGGGGTAGAAATTTGGCAATTTAAAAATTTATTTAAGGAGCTATATTTATTTAGAGCCTTTCTTGATTCTTTAATTTTGCCCGCAAAACCTACAGTTTTTGAGTAAAAAATAAAATAAGTGTAAGCACCATCAAATATTCAAAAATAAAATTTATGATTTTGGTGGTTACCATGGTTTGTACATATTGAGTGAAAGTAGCAGGTGTTTCCAAGTTTATTTGTTAGTCCATTTTCGCTTATTTTATTTTTTACTCAGAAACTCTAGGTTTTGCCGGAAAACTTAAAGAATCAAGAAAGAAAGGTTCAAAATAAATAAAAAGTTTAAAAAATAAGTTCATATGCAAAATTGTAACTTTCAAAAAAGTTCTGATAAAAAAAAACAACAGGGGTTGTACCTTTCCAACTAAAGGTAGGAGATGATTGAAAATATTACTATGGGAAATATTTTGAGTTAAAAACATTAATCCAAAGTTGAGAAATAAAATGGAAACTTAATTTTACCGTTCTTTTTAACTCCGAAAGACGTTTTCGGAAAACATTTGATAAAAAAGACCTTAATATTCGACATGATTAGAATTACCTCTCGAAGTTTTTTCGCAATATTTATGAATCACGGGCATATTTACAAAAATATTACACCATTAGAAACATATAAATTTTAAAACAATTTAATTGGGTTAATACATTTGTGTACATGTATCATATACATTTTACCCTTTTTTATAAGAAAATCCGGCGCCCCCATAACCTGGCGCCCCTAGGCAATTACCTGGACTCGCCTGATGGCAAACCGACGTTGGGTGTAACACTTTATTGTTCTCAACTTCAAAAAACTAAAATTATATAAAGATTTTCTTACATGAAAAATCAAGTACCGAATTATTAATTGTGCTACACAAATATCAATAGTTTATAGCCAGTGACGTACGCAGAAAAATAATTTAAGGGGGGATATTGTTTTCATTTGCAAAAATAATACTGACTAATTTTAAATGGGGCATGGTAATGGTAAAATTAGAAAATGACCTAGGGGGGCTAGACACACAAAGTGAATTGTAAGAAAGAGGTGCAATGGGCCCAAGGGGGTGGTAGCCCCCCGGGTAACAGCACCATAGGCTAAATTTTTCCAATTTTCAAGAACAAACGTACCCAAAAATAGCATTTATAAGTAAAATATACAAACACATAATATATTTTATATGTATTTTGTATGTATTTTATATGTATGGAAATGAGGTAATTATAATTTTAGTCCTTTAGAATTTTTGGGGGACTTATCCCCCTAATCCTTCCAATGTCCCCTTGCGTACGGCACTCTCTATAGCTCGTCACTAATCAAATCTTACAGTATACTGTGATTATAAAATTTTTCACATGTTACAGTTGCAACTAATAATACAAAACTATTTGTGAAAAATATGTTTACTTACCCTCGATCATAAAAATGTTAGCATTTAACAACAAAAAGTGGATGACGTAAAACACATTGCTAAGAAAATTGCAATTTATGTTTTACAGCAAATAATTATTTATTAGTCCATAACTATTGTACACGTTCGAGCAAACCAAATGATCATAGAAATCGCATTGTGAAAGTCCCTATAAATAAAACAAACAAAGTTTCTCTTGTATCAGAACAATATTTTATAAAAATAAACTGGGTGGACCTTTTGTTCTGCTAAAAATATATTTTTACAAAAAGATGTGGACACGTGAGACAGCAAACTGCATCGTTTTGCTTTGTTTTTAAAGGTGATTAGATGCACTCCACAAGTAAAGTCGTCTTGAACTGGAAGACATATTTAATTTACAAGCTCATGATATTTCTTACTGCATGTATTTGTTGACTAAATAGTAAATATTGCATTAATTGTGCTGAACACAATATTCTATGAAAGTATTAACATTCTGCTAGTTTTAATCAAAAGTTAAGTTTAATTTAATCAGACTGTGAAAAATGTATTTTCTGATTTGTGGAAATTTAATAAAACTAAATAGAGCATCTAGTATTTTTCTGTGTTCTTGAACATCTCGTAAACGTGTTCGCACATAGGTAAAGCAATAATAATAGAATAGGCAACCTTTGTGTCCATTCCAAATCTCAACGGCACACGCAAAGTTACAAATGTTAAGAGAGCAATTGTTAAAAGTTTTACAACGTTTATCGTTGAAGTTTAGAACCGTCACAAATTTCATGTTAAGGCATTGTAAAAAAGGTTTAACATTCTTGATCAAATAAAGGTGGAATGGAAATTTCGCAAGTCACGTCTTGTATTGCTGGAAAAACAGGCTGTTGGGAATTTTGTGTGATAACCAAACTGTAACTAAAAAATATTTTAACAAGTTGTAGTTGTAGTCTATGCAAAATAAGAGTATCGCGACATCAAATGTCACCGTCGAACAGCCTGATGTCGCGATGCCGCGAGTCGCGAGGTCGCGACATCAAACGTCACCGTGTGAACTACCCATTACTAATAAAACAACTTGTTCACACAAAACTGAAGAGGCTATAGTTTTTTTTTTTTATATTTTTATAAATAGTATTCGGTTGTTTCACATTTTTTTCTGTAGAGGTTTGTTAAATATAATCTTCTGTCTTGATAACTTCGTTTTATAATACATCTACATAATGTCTTATAAATAGGGAAATTATTTTTAATAATGGATGTTGTAATTATTTAAAAGTTTATCGAGTTTGCTAAAATTTGTGAATATTCTGTTCTTCCAAGAATATAATTTCATTAATGAGCATAAAGTTACGATTAACTTTTACCGCCCTTTTCATTACACTGAAATGATTACAGAAGGCTCCAAGGTGTTTCTTGTTTGACGATAACCAACGACCCTCGTTAGAAACGTCATGTTTCAGTCATTTTATAATAATTATAATACAAGGTGCGGCAACATAACTTCCTTTTTTGAAATGCGCGTCATTCAGGCAGTAGAATTCGTAGCGTGACAGTAGTAGTGTCATTCGATAGGCGTGGTTCTAAAGTTTTGTTCCCTACGTCGGCCGTCGCCATCATGCGCTGGAACAGTGAGGAGCGTGCGTTTGCCGTCGAGACCTACTTTTCGAACGGATGTTCTGTAATCGCAACATGTTGGAGGAATTTTTTCTTCCACGACTTGGTGAATTGAACTTAGGGGACATATGGTTCCAACAGGACGGAGCAACGGCTCACACTTCAAGGATATCAATGAATGTTTTGAGGGAACACTTCACATCTCAATAAGGGGCGATTTGGAGTGGCCAGCCCGCTTCACCAATTTGCCCCCTTGCGATTTTTTTTTGGTGGGGTTTTTTGAAATCAATGGGGTGTGTCACCCACCTGATATGATTTTCAAAACTGTGTAAAACAAAACTTTAGTTATGTACCTACATTATTTTAAAAAAAATAAAAAAATTCTGATTCATAGAATGGGTTTTATTGCGTTTTGAAAAAAGGAAGTTATGTTGCCGCACCCTGTATAATTATAAACATGAATGTCCGTTTGTATTAGTTTAAAATGAAATGAAATAGAAATCCTAATTTACTGGACCATATCTTTATTTTTTCTGTCGTATTTCCTACGTTTATGCGCATTAAACAATTTATTACAATACACTGTGACGGACCTTACTGTATACAGTGTGGCTGATTTTTCATTGTCCAGCTTATATCTGCTGAAATATTAAAGTTACCAAAAAAGTTAAATGAGAAATTTATTAAACAAAAGCTGGTCTACAAAATTGTGCTAAAAATTTTATTCCATAGCCAACCAGTTTTTCGGAAAAATATCCAACTTTTGTTTTTTAAATAGAACAACCTGTATATTTTTACAGAATCACATTCTAAATCAATTTCTCTTTACAATGATATATCATAAGTACCATTTTGCTTTTAAATTATGCACAATATTTCAAAAAAGGAATTATTAAAGTCGGCTGTGATATTGTTTTGTTTATTGCAAATACCTGTCAAATTTGTTTACATTAGCAAACATTTGTCAAATCAGACAGAAATAAGTGTAATTATAATTAAGAAAAATGTACTATACAAATAATGAAAAAGTTGATATGCTGTGCTGTTTCCACAGCCGACTATAATAATTCTCTTTTTTTGAAATATTGAGCAAAATTTAAAATCAAAATGGTACTTATGATAATATCATTGTGAAGAGAAATTGATTTAGAATGTGACTCTGTAAAAATATACAGGGTGTTCTATTTAAAAAACAAAAGTTGGATATTTTTCCGAAAAACTGGTAGGCTATGGAACAAAATTTTTAGCACCATTTTGTAGACCAGCTTTTGTTTAACAAGTTTCTCATTTAACTTTTTTTGGTAACATTAATATTTCAGCAGATATAAGCTGGACAATGAAAAACCAGCCACACTGTATAGGCCGCACTGTTGTGGAAGAGTACTTATTACTATATTTATTGCTGTTAACTATGGCTCGTAATCGTCTTTGTAACATGGTTGGACCCTCAAACGTTCATTTACGTAGTACACAGGTCTAGAGCAATTAATACACAGTAAGAAACAAATAAAACATCAATTTTAACAACAAACTCCTTTATTTTTCGACCGGTTGTACATTTCTCGGGGGTTGGTTCTGAACTACTTAAGTGCGACTGTCCCAAGATTTTAGGTTGCTATTCCTTATTTATTGTAGTTGCCTTTGTCATTCTTTCCTATGAACTTATATTTGTGCGAGTAGTTTGTTCTACTTATGATGTACAACTTCATCAACAAATTGTTCTTGATTGACCAAACCCAAATGCTGGCGTTGTAGGACCCAAGTTATGACCGTAATATTTTAATGTTAATGTGTTTTACTGTTTTACTTAAGTTGAAATCCTTATAACTTGGCCCTTTTGAAGTGTTACATGTTTTAGTAACTGATGCATCAGCATTTGTTGCAATATTACTCATTTAGAAGTAAATGAAATAACATTGAAGTAAAATAGAATAATTGATCTCAGATGAGGTGTCACAATACATACTTACAAATTAGTTAGCAGTTATTACAAAAACACTTGGTGGCTCCGCCACATCATAGTTTTGCGTAAATTTAAGATTAAAAATTCAAAAATATTAATAAGGCTAACAAGCAATTGTAAAATTCATAACGTCTTGCTATTAAAACGGATTCAATAATTAAAAAGGCAAATTTTAGAAGATATTTAAAAATTAATAAGACGAACACATGTTACACTTTAAACACTTTACGTACAATAATCTGATTAAGAACCTATAATTTTTCGTACTTTTTGCAAAGTGGAGGAACTATGTACGTATACTTTAGTTTTATAATTAACTAGTAGATTTCACCGTTGTTGAAACGTTCTTCAAAAGTTTTTTATTTAAATAATTTAAGTTTACTATTTTAACAATTTTAAATATAATAAAAACACATTAACCATTTGATTGAATATACAAATTAATGGTTTTTAATTATAAAAGTTTTTTTATTACATTTATCAAAAAGTAACTTCTATGTCTTTTGAAAAATGTTGTCGACATCAGATCTATCATTGCATAGATTTTTATTTACATTATTAAAAATACTGTCAGCTATCAGTCTCTTGAAAAGGTTGTCCTCATGATGAACAATCTTTAAATTATTGAAATTAAAATTGTGATTTGTATTTAAAATACGAGTATGTTCTATTAAAGTTGTGGTTGCTTGGAATGTTTTCCGTATTGTTTGTTATTATAATTTTTTATTAGGTATTTGTTTATGATGTTTAGGAGTAATTATTTTGTATTAGCAATGTTTGTTTTTGGGTTCATAAATAGTATTTAAAAATAATGATTAAGTACTGACTAGGGTTTCTCATATTTGACCATTTTGCTTGTCCCGGGATTCCGGGAAGATTTCGGCCCTTGTCCCGGGATTTCCCGGGATCCCGGGATGTAATAAATTATGTCAATATTTTTAAATAAATCTCCCACAAAATTAAGGGAGCGGTTTATTACTTAAAAACAACTCCAAGTCATATATGTAATACACTTTGCTCCATGATTATTATAAATAATTAAATAATATTAGTGAGAGAAACATACATTTGGGAAATATAATCTTTCTATTGCAATCTCATATTTATGAACACAATAATATCATTTTTACAATGAATTGTGGTAGTAATGTGATTTAAGAAAACAAAGGTGATCTGTGCTTCAGTCAATTAGTCTTTTTCTTAATTTATTAACAAAAAGTCCTGCTGCATAAAATGCTCTCTAAGTCTTTATTGATGTAGGTGAAATTGTCTTGAGAGCATCTAGCAGCAAAGAAACATCGTTATTATCTATAAAATTTCATTTATAAGCTATTTTGCTTTGAATTATCAGGGTACACAAAAATAAAACTGTAAAAGTATTTTGAGATACTAACTTTGTAATGGAGACCGGGCTTCTTTGCGCCATACTAAAAGAGAAAAATTATTTTGAAATAAAAATAAAGTTTTTCCATAATTTACTGTTAGTAAAGATCTTTTAAGTATAAAATTCTGATAAGTTATGATAGTATTACAAAAGATCTTAGCACAAAATAAACAAAAATAACACTTTTTTAAAATCCCGGGAATTCCCGGGACAAAAAGCATTTCCCGGGAAATATAAAATAGCTTAAAATGGACCGGGATCCCGGGATCCCGGGAAAGAAACCCTAGTACTGACCGTGTAAAGAATTTTTTTTTAACTTTATTATGTATACAGTAAAAAATATCAGTTTAAATATGATTGCTAGGTAATATGTTCATTTTGTGTTGAGTGACATTTCTATCCAATCAATTTATTTCATTTATATAAGTCGGACGAAAGGAAATATTATTAATTCACGTATATAAATTGCTTTGTACTACCTCTTACGTATAATATACGAGTATAAAGTGTTTGGGAAAGTAAAGGTAACAAAATTTACTGGATTATTTATTAAGTGTTGAAATTCGATAAATTAAACCTACAAAAGCAATAGTTCGATAATAATATCTACAGAATATTAAACAATGGTTTTCATGCTGAAACTTAATACATATTTCAAAAGGGGAGGTCCGCAAGAATCAGTTAGGGGCCACATTACTTTCCATAATAAATTTATTACCATTGTTATCAATGATTTAGAGCTCATTTTCTCCAAGACTCCTTTCGTAAAGATGCAAATGTTGTAAGATAATATAACCTAAGCGAAATAGGAAAGCCTACAATTAAACTGCGTTTTAAAAGGGACTTTAAGCGCTCTTTAATGGCTCTTTAATGTTCTTTTATTACAACAGTTAAGGTTTACGTCTTGTGATCTGTTACGTATCCAACATTTAAAAAGATTATTAATTAAACATTAAAAATGGGCTTTTTCTTTGAAGACCTCGGTGCTTTTAGAATAATTTATGAATCAATGAATTAAATTACATCATCAAAAGTTTTTGTTCGTTTGTGATGCACTGATCCCAATGATTTGAACGATGTACAAAAAACAATTTATTTGAAATAAAAAGTAATATGTAATATTTATATCCAACTTTTTACAAGAAATTAAAGGTGATAATTTTTTTTTGAAATAGAAATATTTCACAGGATTAAGATAGTTGATTATATATATTTTTGAGTCAGGTAGATACATCAATTTCAGTTTCCATAGCTATCACGGAAAATATTACATTTTTACTTGAATTTTTTTTTAAACCATATTTATATAAATTAATTAAATGTGAATTATTGCTAAAATGTTTATAAAGACCCACTCATCAATATTGTATGCCAACTTTTTTGTCGAAAATTGTTGATTGTGTTGAATTAATGAATATTTATTTGTTGCAGGTAAGAACCGGATTACATAACAAAAATGCTTTGAATAGTAAGTATTATTTGTTTTACCAATACAGTTTAAATTACTGAATACAGTGCACATAAACACTTATGGTATTAATATAGACAAAGAAAATAAGGAATGATTTACAGGGCCGCATATGATTTGCCTTTGTGCAAACATTAAAAAACGGCATCGTGCTGAATGTTATTAGAAAATTAAACATTTTTGTAATTATTTTACAGGGTGTCCCAAATTCGAGTAAATGCATGGGGATCTCGCTTATCTGAAGAGCTACGAGGTCGGTTAAATTAGGGCAAAATTGCGAAATTAGATGCTCAACAAATATCTGCAAAGAAACTTTTCATAGCTGTCTTAGTTCAAAAGTTATTCAAGAAAAACTTTAAAAAAATATTTTCGTTTTTTTGCCCTATATCCTACATTTTTTCAAATATCGACAATCTGGAAGCACTTCTCCATGGCAACTTCTTACCCTTTATATTTTGAGGTAACATAGAATTTCCAACAACGTTTCGTCTCTTCAGAACCATCATCAACTTCATTTTTTTAAATACAGCGAAAAAATTTTAATCTTATAGTCGGATAGCATTTTGTCTTCTGATTTCAATGATATATGACACTTAATATCTAAAATGATATTTTACCACAAAAAATTGAGAAAAACTTATGTTGTTCAATTTTTGAATGTGCTTCCAAATTGTCGATATTTTAAAAAATGTAGGAAATAGGGCAAAAAAACGAAAATCAGTTTTTTCAGTTTTTCTTGAATAACTTTTGAACTGAGACAGCTATGAACATTTTCTTTGCAGATATTTGATGAGCATCTAATTCCGCAACTTTGCCCTAATTTAACCGACCTCGTAGCTCTTAAAATAAAGGAGATCCCAATGCATTTACTCGAATTTGGGACCCTGTGTACACTTATTACAGTTTGAAGAATAATAAGACAAAACAAATGTATCACTCATGAAAAGTAAAATACCAAATTATACCTATGTATATGTATAAAACAATTAACAGTAGGTACAACAAGATAAGTTTGATAACCTGATATATCCAATAATGATAAAACGAACCGCACCATAATGTCACCAGAAGTTATAGTCTTGCAGTTAAAGAAAATTTTGATTTTGATTCAATAAACGCGAAACTTTGAATTAATTGTCTATTTTAATGTTAACGATCCAGATAAGTACTTGGCCAAAATATGTAACAATAAAAATTAGAGATTGCTTAGTTGAAAATTGTTCTCAAGTAATAGATATTATCCACTTTATCATATTATTATCGAATGTTACCAAATGGAGTAAAACTTACAAGAACTTATTTAGTTTGTTCAAAATCGCGATAAACGGTTTTCTGTTATCATTGTAAGACATTTAATGATCAACATATGCAACTTGCCAATGAATACGGTTGTCTTGATTAAAAACGGTCCAAATATAGCGAACTTAAAAAGCCGTTAAGTAATAAATGCTCGATTGATTCAACACAACAAGATTATACGAAACTGAAAACGTATCCAAACATCACAAAAAAAGAATAATGCTAATTATTTAGGTAAGAAGATATAAAATAAAATCATGTTATTTTTGAAGCCGAAAGTATTGTAAAAGGTTTTGTCATAACAAAGTTTTTTCCCTACGCCACTGGTTTTTTCCCACGTTTACCATAGTGTCATGCGAATACACTGAATGTGAAAATGTGAGTTTATTAAATTAAATTAATGACACTTATAATTGGTCTGCAGCACATTTCCATCAGGCTATGGGTTGTGATGGACGTTTACGTATGAAAAGTTGATGGTAAGCAATATATTTGCAAAATCGCGGATATGAAGTTCGCAAATAAAGGCAATCAGCGTTAATTTTCAGCTTCCGGTTGTTGGCTTCCCTTGTTAAACTGGAAGTGTGCGGGTCTGAATACGTGCGTAGTTCAATTTACTTACTACTTAGCGTAAAGCAGAATTAACAATAATATACAGCTACTTTATACAGGGTGATTGATTAGGATGGCAAACTGAGTACATTTTACGTCCAAATCAGACGAGCATAAACGTTTTGCGCTGTTCCGCGCGGCGCAGCGCAGCTCGGCGCGCTTGGTCTGGACGCCCCTTAAGAGAACTTTAAAATTGGGCTTTAATGAATTCAATAATATTTCGTAAATTAAATTTCAATAATCAATTAATTTATTGAAAAGGTTTAATTAGTTTTTTTTTTAAACTTTTTTTTTTTAAATTCTGCTTAAGTAGCATAAACCGTTTTAATTAATGGTGCACATCCCCTTACATATCGCATGGATTTACCATATCCAACTTCTTTTTAGCTTTGTATTACACAGAGCTTTCTCAGTATTATCTTTTTTAGGGCATACTTTTCTGCAAAGGTGTGTCCAGCTTTTCTCTGATTACATCATCACAAATTCTGTAGGTTCTCGTACGTCATATCATCGTTCGTAAAAATTTCATTTTCGTTGTTTGGATTTTTGATTACTTCCGTGCTGATATGGTCAACATTTCACACCAGACTGGTAATATCGGCACTACCACTGCCTTATAGAATTTTATTTGTGTATCACGTCTTACTCTGTTCCCAAGGGACCCTTTTATCGTGCCACATATTGCCACAACGAGGTTAAGTTTGTTTCTTATATCGCTGTCGTGATTATACGTTACATCACATAATAAATAACGCATTTTATTGGTTCTTGATAATCACTTTTGAAGTAAATGAGAACTTTATATGAATTTTGTGATTGGGAACAGTCTTGTAAATATCATCTGAAATTTTAAGAGAGTCTTAGTATCTGAGACATCCTTTATAGGTAGGTAACTTACATTTCTCACTATGTATTGACTGCACCGTATTAAAATAAGCATCAAAAGTATTTCCCAAAATGTGTTTCATTTGTGGGCAATATTACATTAGGATTTATATTCCGTCATATTAGGGACGAAAAAATTAAAATAAACACATGATGAATTAAAAAATATATTTAATCCCACAATTTTCGTCTATCAGTTTAGTTGTTTTTATTACCTATTAATGTTGTTGGTTTACAATTTTAGTGACCTTATTTAATAAATGCGTAATAAATTTTCAACAGGTAATAAATTAATAATTCTTACTAAAAAAAACTTTTATTACATTTTACAGATTAACTTTATCAAAAATTGTTAATATAATTAGAAAAGTTTTTGTAATAAAAAAACTATTAAAAAAGTATTATCAAATAAAAAGTATTTTATACAGGGTGTTTCTTAAGTATTGCAAAACAATTCAGGAGGAGATTCCTTATAGAAAATAAAAGGAGGTCTTTCATAAAAAAAAAATTCCTTAGACGTCTCCTTTTGAAGTTACACCCCCCCTAAAGGGGTGCGGTAAAATTAGGTTTTAATTTTATTTCTCAAATTTGGATAAATTTAGGAGAATGATATTTGGTAGATGTTTTATACTTATTAAAAGGTTTCCCATAGTAATATTTTCAATCATCTCCCACCTCCACAGGGGCTGAAACGTGCTACCCCTGTTGGTTTTCTTATCAGAACTTTTTGGTGGGTTAAAATTTTTTAATTAAAAAAAAAAAAATTCTTTAAAGCTTGATTTATTTAAAAACTTGATTTATTCTTTAGTTTATGTCGTAAAACCTACCGTTTTTGAGTAAAAAATAAAATAAGTAAACATGAACCATCAAATATTCCGAAATAAAACGATTCATTTTGATGGTTTCCATGGTTTGTCTATGTTTATGTTGGGTAGAATTGACGGGCGTTATAGCGTTGTCGCCACGTTAACCTTAAAATGCATTACACCCGTCAGTTCTATCCAACATGAACATAAACAAACCATGGCAACCACCAAAATGAATCGTTTTTTATTGGAATATTTGATGGTTCATGTTTACTTATTTAATTTTTACTCAAAAACGGTAGGTTTTACGAGATAAACTAGACAATAAATAAAGTTTCTAAATAAATCAAGCTTTGAAAAAAATAATTTTTTAATTAAATAGTTTTAACCCAACAAAAAGTTCTGATAAGAAAACCAACAGGGGTCGCACTTTTCAGCCCCCTGTGGAGGTGGGAGATGATTGAAAATTTTACTAAGAGAAACCTTTTAATAAGTGTAAATTATCTACCAAATATCATTCTCCTACATTTATCCAAATTTGAGAAATAAAATAAAAACAATTTTTCCGCACCCCTTTAGAGGGGTGTAACTTCGAAAGGAGACGTCTAAGGTTTTTTTTTTATGAAAGACCCCCCTTAATTTTCGATAAGGAATCACCACCTGATTTTTTTTGCAATACTTAAGAAACGCCCTGTATACTGTCGAAGGAAATAATACTATTTAAAGTAGCATTTTCTAACCTGCATTACTACTACTGAAAGACTTGCATCCTTCATAATTAACAATAAACGTTATCAGCAAAATTAAAGCATTCTGTGCTTTGAGCAATGCAGCAGAAGATAAAATGTTTTTATTTTTAGGTGCTGCAATACCATAGTCTCGTTACATTCCTGTACTTGTAAATCTAGTTGGAATGTGTTGGGAATTTAATTGAAATTTACGAGCTGTGTCTGCTAATCAGCTTTGACTTCGTATTGATTCAACAAATGCGTATCTCTGTGAAAGTACGGTACTCGGTCTTTTTAATTGTACAATTTTAAAAATGTTTAATTTTCTAATGCAAAATTAAATTCCGCATCAAACTGTATTAACGTTTCCTATACCTATCTGCAACAATTTTCGAGTTATTAAGAATTTTTAATAAAGTTAGAAGAAAAGGTGACATTTTTAAATAGTAAGCCTTGGAAATGATAACAAATGCCAATATTAATAACTGTCAACCACTTTTATTGCGTTTGTCTGAAGCAGGGTGGATAAAAATCATGATTTTAAAAAAAAAATTTTAAAAATCGATTTATTTAATTTAAATCAGATTTTTTTGATTTAAATCAAATGTACCATATTATCGAATTTAGTGACATATTCACATGCTATTTCTGTTTTGTGCTAATATATTTAATAACCAATATATTTAATTCATTGGTGTATTTTTGTCAAAATGAAAAATGAAATATAATGATTAAGAATTTTGAAAAAATCAGTGCTAAATGGTGATGTTTAATTAATTACATACAGGGTGAGTCATAAGTGCGGGATCGGTCGATTGTGGCTAAACGGCTTGAGATATGAAGTTGATTCAAATGCTATTTTATACAGTTTTTTCTAAACAACACAATAAAAATATTTTCAAATATACAGGGTGGGTCACCTTTCTGGAACTAATAGCAACTTTTATATTTCAAATACAACACCCAATTTTTTATTTAATATTTTTGACCGCCTTAATTCTAGTTTTGCATCAATATAAAATACTACAGGTTTTTATACGGCGTTGTAAAAAAAAAAAAAATTTCCAAATTATTCAAGGTTTTTTTAAAGTCTTTATTTAAAAAATTCTCCTGAAGTTATTTTGAAGTACAGAGTTGTAATTTGTTATAAACATGCAGAAGCTCGTAACTCGATTTTTTCAAATGCAAACCCCTGTATTTTTTATGTCATCGAATTCGTCTTAAAAGAGCTTCATATTTTGTTAAGTATGTCCTATACCCAAAACTCATACTTTTCGAGATATTCGACATTTTTCTTCAAATCGTTATTGAAGCAATAGAGTGCCGTGAAAATTGAAAAAACTGACTGTTCACTTCGCTAACGTCAAAAACTTGTCATTTATTTTTTGAATTATTGCATTTCCACAATTCCACAATTACTTTACAAGAACAAATTGATATGGTTTATTCACCATTTCATGTATTTAATTACTAATAGTAACACAATTTTGTTTTATTATAAATATTATATTGTACTCATATAATCTGTGATTTAAATTGTTTTTTTTTTAAATAAGTTGATTTAAATCAATGATTTTTTTTTAAAAATCACTTGATTTAAATCATGATTTAAATCGTGATTTAAATCAATTGATTTAAATCTGCTCAACCCTGGTCTGAAGAATCTATGAAAATGGAAAATAAAGAGTATTCAAACTCTTTTAAGTAAATATAATATTGGGTTCTATATATGCGTATATATCTGTATTATCATTATTGTGACATGTTCTACGCCTTTTTGGATTTTAAGAACAAATAAAGACCACTACTCAGAGACTGTGTTGGAACGCGATATCTATAATGCGCAAACGTCTAATCGCTCATCGGATCGTACATAGCCTTGCTGGAACAAAACTTATTTTTTTATTGAAAATGTATCGATAAATCATGCCTCGGCGAGTCGCAAATCTGCTTTTCTTGTATCCACTTCTTCCCTAAAAATTTAGAGCTTGTTTATTTAGTTGTTTTATCGAATATTATGAAACTCCCAACTGAATTTCTCTATGGATTTTTCTGTTGTTGGGTAATGGCATTTCCTAAGCGGGGTTAAGTATTTCAGTGAACTGATAGCAAAAGGATAAGGAGATTACGTCATCTCCAACACAGTTCAGCATTATCCAAGTTGGTATTGTCCTCTAACTTGTTCACAATTACTGAATGCCTTCTGCGATAACAGCGTGCATGATCAATTGGAATAATTGTTGCACTAATAATACACAAACGTGTTGTCAGTTTAACAATAGATATTATGTAGCAACATATCTTATTGTTTTGGAAATAAGCATATTCGACTGGTAAACGAGAATGTTGACTAATGGTTGGGAGCTCAGTTAAAGTATCTTTCCTATGGACTTTAATCATAATAAATTTAAACGATACATGAGATATTAATACTTAATTATTACGTTGCTAAACTTGAACAATTAAAATTAATAATTACTGACGTAAAATTGACGTGAACAAAGGCAACGGAACATTTCATTCTTGAAGTTTATCTACCTCAAAAAAGTAGCATTTCCTCGGTTATGTTGTTTTTTAAAACAAACTAAAGCTAATATTTCTCTTCTCACGGAAACGATGGGTCTTTACTTGAAATTTATTCTTTGCAGTAACACAGCCCAAGCGCATCACGACTGTAATGTTTTTGTTTCGAAACTCTTGCTTTGTAGAACAACTCTTATAAAAAGGAGCCTCTAATGGTGGAGTACCCACTTGGTTGTTGTTTTAATAATAACTTACTACTTGAACCTCCTCTAAAGTACTGCATTGTGTTACTTTCGTTTTATCTTCCTATGCAAAAACCTGTAAGCGCATTGTTTTAGCGGTTTTAATATTTAAAGTGGATGAGATAAATTGATGTAGCTAGTGCGGAAACACAAATTTATGGAAACTGAAACATATTATAGAGCGTAACATAGAGTAAATTAAACAAGTTAAGGTAAATTAATTAACTTGTTCGGTTTGCGCAACAGCTGTACGTGTTGTGGTCAGTGCATGCTGCATATATGAACTCAAAGTGCTCAATATTGATTATTAACGACTGAACTGATTTGCCTGTACAATGTGTTCAATTTAATAGCATTATTAATTTAAAAATTGCTTGCTAGATTATAGCAACATCGTTTACCGATACTTCTTCAATTTAAGTAAATATTACATAGTCGCTGGAAAAGAGATTAATTGTACATACCGTAAAACGATATTTTATAAAGCAAGTGATAACATTGTGTTTAAAAAAGAGTTTAAGTTGTACAAATAATATAAATATTTAGACGTACAGTTGCTTGGATGTGATGCTTGTCTTCATTTTTGGAATTATTACGATTAGAATAATGAAAAATCTTGGAGTTTTTATGCATGCACAATTTTATCAACGAATTTAGATATTTAAAGTTTTTTTCAAAAAACACTTAAGGCCCGATTGCGCAAGAGCTAAATCTAAGATATTATTATTGTTATTTTTCCTGAAAGTTGGGTGTCACCCTCAGGCAAAATATGCGCGCATTGGTATATATATATAATCAAATTCCCTTCTACCCGTAGGTGTAGGGAGGTGTGCTTATCTATGTATTGTACATGAATTTTCGCCACTGTTTTTTGTTCTGTGCCATTTCTTTCGCTTCGCACCACGATTTTCCCTTCTTCTCCAAGGTTTTTGCTACTGCCTTTTCCCATGTTTCTCTCGGTCTTCCTCTTTTCCTCCTTGTTTGTATTCTTGCTTCCCACACTCTCTTTACCTGTCTTCTTGTGTCCATTCTTTGTAGATGCCCCCACCAGTTCAGTTGCCTAGTTTCTATGAATTCCAGAATAGATTCTACTTCCAGTTCATTTCTAATCTGTTCATTTCGTATTTTGTCTTTTCTTGTTACGCCTCTTACTCTTCTTAAAAATTTCATTTCAGTCGCTTGTATTTTACTTTTTTGGCTCGATGTTAATGCCCATGACTCGCACCCAAATGTCAAAATTGGTCTATATATAGCACGGTACACGCTCATTTTTGTTTTTTTGGTGACTTCTTGTTTATTAATAAAGGTTTTGTCTATGGCGTAAAAGGTTTTTATTGCCTTTTCGATCCTCTTATTTATTTCTAATTCTTGTTGTCCTGAATTTTCAATCGTTACACCGAGGTAGTCAAAATATTGTAAGGTTTCTATTTTTTCTCCTTCAATTCCTATGCTTATATTCTCATTTTCTTCGTTTATCGTCATCACTTTTGTTTTCTTGTGATTAATTTCCATTCCATTCTCTTCCAGTACGTCTTTCCAAATTTTTATATTGGTTTTTAGGTTCCTTTCATTCTTAGCCATAATCACTATATCGTCTGCGAACGCACATTCTGATACTTCGACTTTCTGTAAATTTTTGTTTCCTACTAATAAACTCTTAACATTTCGTTTGCATTTTTTAATTATACTGTCCATAAAAATCGTAAACAATATGGGGCTCATACCTCCTCCTTGTCTTAATCCATCTTCTGTCTTGAAAGAATCCGATTTCATGTTTTTTGTTGCCACATAATTTATTGTTGTCTTATACAAGCAGCTAATATTTTTTCTTAGTTTGGTATCTATCTTTCTTTCTTCAAGGATCTCCCACACTTTTTGTCTAGATACTTTATCCAATGCTTTTTGCAAGTCTATAAATGCGAAGTATGCTTTTTCTCTTTTTAGTTGTGTTTTAGTTATAATCTGTTTAATTGTGAATATATGATCTTGCACACTCCTACCTTTTCTAAATCCACTTTGTGATTCTGTTAATGTCTTATCTAATATATTTGTTAGCTTCTGTGCTAGTATTTGTTCGTACAATTTTAGTGCTGTGCTGAGAAGCATTATGCCTCTGTAATTATTGCAATCTTTGTTGTCCCCCTTCTTAAATATAGGCAGTATCATCCCAATCTCCCAGTCTTTCGGTATTATTTCTTCTGACCATGCCTTGTTCATGACTTCTAATAGTAAAAGTGTTCCTTTGAGTCCCATATTTTTCATCATTTCGCTTGTTATTCTGTCATGTCCTGGCGTTTTCTCGTTTTTTAATTTCTTTAATCCTTGTTGTAGTTCCTTTAATGTTATGCCGTCTTCTTGTTCTTCTTTATTGATTTTTGTCTGCTCTTTTTTTTCATTGTGTGGTGTCAAATCTTTATTGTTTGTATTCAATAATTCTTCAAAGTATTCTTTCCATCTTTCCATTATTTCTTTTTCGTCTGTTAGGGTATTTCCTGCTTTATCATTAATAGTTATTATTTGGGGTTTACGGTCTGATCTTAGATTTTTCAGTATTTTATAAAATAGTTTCTGATTTCCCTTACTGTCTGTCTCTAGTTTTTCTCCAAATTCTTTCCATGAATTCTGTTTTGCTTCTGTTATTAAGTTTTTGACTATTTTTCTCTGTTCTTTGTATTTTTCGTAGTTCTCTGGTGTTCTTTTGGATAAGTAATTCTGCCAGTGTCTTTTTTTTGTGTTTACCTGTTTCTTAATTTCGTCATTCCACCAATCTGTTTGTTTCTTATTGTTGATAGATTTGCATACTCCGCACACTTTTTTGGCCGAATAGTTAATAATTTCTTTGAAACTTTTCCATAATTGTTCAGTATTTAGTTCAGCTGGTTTTATTTTACTTTTTTCAAGTTCTTTATTTATAGTTTCTACATATTTTATTTTATTATTCTCATTCATTATGCATTGGTAAATAGAATAATTTCGATTTTGTCTCTGACGATTTCATAGCCAACGCGATCGGAAAAAAATACTTTTATTATTTAACTTTTCAGTTTTTCCCCTACTTTTTCGAAGGAAATGGCCAGTGGCACGTAAGTATAACTCTGGAAAACATTTAGTTTTGATGTCCTTGATGCAATAAACACAGCCTTAATCAGATTCTAGCGACAACGTATCGTGACCCTCCCTTGTTAAAAATAGGTTAACATTTTACATACAATTACATAGACAATAGTTAATAAAGAAAAAATAGGAAAAAGCTTCAAATGTAAACGCATTAATATTTTTTGCAGCTATTTCAATGCAAAAGTTATTCGCAAAAGCAGATTCATTCATCATTCAGTTGTTTGTGAACGTAGCATCGCTTAAACGTCCAAATGATGGTTATAAATATTTTACAAATGTCTTTTATTTGAACATCCCGGTATTCAACTGTGCTAGCGAATTTTATTACTCAACAAACAGCACTACATATTTTATGGGCTAATCAAATTGGAGTATACAAATAAATTTTTGTTCGTTTACTACCGTCAATATTAACATTAACTAACAAATAAAAACTGTGAAACGAAATAAATTGGTTTGCAGACAATACTATTACATACAGTCAACAGTGTGTCCAAAAGGTATGGAATACCTATGCTATACAGGGTGCCCATTTTTCTAACCTGTTGTATGGGTAACTCCGTTAATATTGGAGATAAAGAAACGTTTAAATTAGCAAATTTGTGCAGAATTTAAAGGGAAATCTGATGCCATTTTCAAATTTGACCTACGTCATCAACTTTTTGAAATATTTTGAAAAAACTAAAAAAGGTCGATTTTTTCAAACTTGAATAATTCTGTAACCATATGAGTTAGAACAAAAATAAAAATTGATTTATTAAGATATTTTTACGTAGATTTTAAATATGTTAACGAAATTTTCATATCACTCTCGATTTTCGAGTTATAGCACAAACTTGCATTTTTTTAAATGAAAGTTATAGTTTTCTGTGGTCTTATTAAAAAGGTTATTTTTTTCTCGTTTCAATGATATAAGGTTTGTTATGCTTTACTCTTGTAGTTTTTCTTTAAATAACCAAAAATCATTTTACATATTCACAGCCTTACTAATAGATGGGAGTTATCCCGTGTTGATGTTCTTTTTTTTTTGATGTGACATTTAAGAGTTATCTCTTATTGTTAGTGTAGCAGTTATTAGCCAGTTACAAATTTTAAAAACAGAACCTCATAGTTTGTCAAATAAAATTTATTGTTTGTTATACGTATGTCTCTCTCTCTCGTGTTGATCAAAATTTTTGTTTATTATAAATTTCAAAAACAATGCTTTGTAATGAAGAAATATTATCAGGCTTTTTGGTATACCCGTATTTTTTTAAATTGGTTTCTAATAATTTCCATAAATCTTTGCAAATACATTTTACTTGAATTTCTACTATTTCTATTACAAGCGTAGTAATAGAAAAGCATGTGGTTTTTTTCTTCATTAGAACACATTGTTTTTGAAATTTACAATAAACTCAATCAAAAATTTTGATCAACACGAAAGAGAGATTTATACGTAAAACAAACAATAAATTATATTTGTTTTTAAAATTTGTAACTAGCTAATAACTGCTACACTAACAATAAGAGACAACTCTTAGATGTCACATCGAAAAAAAAGAACATCAACACGGGATAACTCCCATTTATTAGTAGGCTGTGAACATGTAAAATGATTTTTGGTTATTTAAAGAAAAACTACAATAGTAAAGCATAACAAACCTTATATTATTGAAACGAGAAAAAAATAACCTTTTTAATAAGACCACAGCCAACTATTACTTCCATTTAAAAAAATGCAAGTTTGTGCTATAACTCGGAAATCGAGAGTGCTATGAAAATTTCGTTAACATATTTAAAATCTACATAAAAACATCTATAAAAGTAAATTTTTATGTTTATTCTAACTCATATGCTTACGGAATTATTCAAGTTTGAAAAAATCCACCTTTTTCAGTTTTTTCAAAATATTTCAAAAAGTTGATGACGTAGGTCAAATTTGAAAATGGCATCAGATTTTCCTTTAAATTCTGCACAAATTTGCTAATTTAAACGTTTCTGTATCTCCAATATTAACGGAGTTACCCATACAACAGGTTAGAAAAATGGGCACCCTGTATATCTCAGTAAATATCACTTTAGGGAAAAATGTTCTGAATAAAAGTTTTTTAGTACTTAGTTTTCCACCATAAGACAAAATTTACATTTTTTTTTCGAATAACAAATTGTTTTTCATTGCGCTTTTGTTATTCAAAAAAAAAACAAGTACCAAACAACTTTTATTCAAAACATTTTACGCTAAAGTAGATATTTACTGAGATATATAGCATATTCCATACCTTTTAGACACACTGTATATGTCGACTATAATAAAATACAATATTACTTAACAATTTTTAAAGAATTTTCGGATGAAAAGTTACATTCCGCAAATATTATAACTACCACAATACTTAATTTTTTAAGTCTACAAATCTTTAAATTCCTAATGTAATCATACAGCTCTTTAATTAAAAAATATTTGCTCTGGAAAACAGTATAAATAATTTTTGTCTCTTCGTTTTAAAGCGCTACATACCTATGCGTTTCCCGAAAACTGTTTCAAGTCAAGAAAAGTTTTCATAATAATGTTGCGTAATATAAACCTTTCTAGGACTATTCAAATAAAAGCTTTGTTTTAATAATGCAGCTGAGAGTTACTCACTAAATGTAATATTAAAAAAAACCACTAAAAAACCTATTTGATGGACTTTTTGTTTTTGTTCCCAGATTTTATAATTAATCTAAAGATAGTTTATATGCCCAAGGCGCTTTTAGAAAACTAGCATATTTGTTTACACCACTAAATTTTGGAAGAAACAAATTTAAAAAGTTACTTAGTTTTATTTGTTATAAAAGTAGAGAATGGACTTTAACGCAGTTGTACAAAGCTTGCTTAAAGTTAAGTGAGATGCAAATATAATTTCCAGAGCTAAAAGATTGATGGTGCTTAGTTTCCGTGAGTTAATAATTGGCTAAATTTTGACGGAGCTTTGTGCATTCGGGTTCAAACTTATTTACATAATATTTTTGGTAGTGGGCTAAGATTTGGGCAATAATGTCTTATTACACAGTTTGTTGAAAACGTTACCCCATTAAAAGAATTTAAAAAAAAACAATAAAGACGAGTTTATTATGTATAAAAACAAAACTCCAAAATTATCACTAAAAAATGTGCTTACAGTTTAAAAAACTAGTAAATGTTTATCTTAGTACATAAATTTGAAACTGTTACTGTAGTAAAAGTTTTAAATACCATTGCAATTTGCTTGAAATTACTCTTGACTACTAATTACATTAAATCTGCATGGAATATTGGAGCTTGTATCGATTTAATTATATTATCCAGGAATTTATTGCAAAATGCCAATATTATTGACTTACGATAGCGTGACTTTTGGATAAAACAGAAATACTAATTACTGTGCAGCCGAATACAGTAAGTGTTTCCAAGTAAATTTGTACTCAAACTCTTGCCAATACAATACTTATTTACTTATTCAACAATTAATGTTGAAGAGTTAAGATTATTAAATATTTGAATCCGTTACTTGCAGTGTTTTTGAAATAAGAAAATTATTAAGTACTTTACTACATCATTAAATATTATAAAAATTTATTTAGATATCCTATTAATTGTAGTATAATGTGGTTAATTGCAACTAGTTACTACTACAATTTTTAGATTTTTTAATCAATTGTCTATAGTAGTTGAACACGATTTGTTTTGCTGCAGTTAGGCGCAAGTGTACTGCGATTAATAGGATATAAGTTTTTATGTCTTAAGTCTGTTTCATACTAGACTATTTTTTCGTTTAAGAAAATCTAGTACGGTGTCAATCAGAAATTAAAAATCTTGAACGAAAAATTTGTACGAAATTACTACCTGCGCTAAATCCGTCCAATTTTAGCATGCACGCAGGTGTATTCTACTGTAACTGTATGACTGTATCTGACCGCATGTTATTTGTGGGTTAGTTTAACTGAAACAATCAAACGATGTTAAATACTACTTATTACCGTTAATCCCTCACAATTTATTTTGTAGGAATAAATAATATGTAGAATGGAACAAGCGTTAAATATACGTTAAATTTGAAAATGATTCGCTTTCTGTTCTGTGATCAAATTGAACATTTGACTTGGTTACTCAAGGTGCCAACAAAATATGACAAAGGTTACTAAAAAGTAACCAAAATATATTGGAGTTTTCGTACGAAAAAATAGTACAATGTAAATGGTTCATATTTTCCATGCTAAATTCTTGAACGAAATTTTTGTACCAAAAATCGTATACGATTTTCTTAAACGAAAAAATAGTATAGTATAAAACAGACTTTAAGTAGTCTTTACCACAAATATAAGTAATTGGTATTGTTAAACTCATCAGAAAACACTCTGGTTGATATAATAAAATTCCGTTTATACAGGTCATCATGGTACACTTATAAAAAATCTAATTTAAATTTTTATAGGCGACGATCTTAATTTTTTTCTCTAAGAGAGTGGTGTACAAATTCACAAAGTTGTGCAAACTCCGACAATGACTAAAAAGCAGCGAGCAATAACATATGCAGTTTTCTTTAGAGATACGGTTCTGTTGATTACCTTAAGGTACCTACACAATAGTTTTAAATGCTAAAAAATATTAGGTACTTTTTGTAAATAATGAAATAAATTACTTTTTTTTTATATTAAATAATTCTGTTTCTAAAATTTACGAATCCGTTTATTAAAAGCAGTAAAGAAGTATTTAATATGTTTGGGAACATAAAATTACTTTTAAAGTTTTTTATGACTTAACGGCTTTGAATGAAAATTAAGCCTGAGTAGGTACACTGTTAAGAGGCGCTTTTTAATTTTTGTAAAAAGTGGCGCTAAAATATTTTAATTGGGCAATAAGTATTTGTTTATGATAACACGTTTTATACAAGAGTCAAATTAGTACAGTTTTGCATTTGAAAAATTAAAAAGTAAGTGCTTGTCTGTTGATCTAATTGTCCACAAACAAATATGTGTATGTTGTAAGTAGCGCATTAGATTGTAGTGTTGGAGAAGAGTAGATACATACTTATTGCTTTTGTGTTAATTAGGACTCGTGATCTTGTGATCATATTTTTTTAAGGGCCTTCACATCTTATTTGCATAGTACACAGGTATTAGCTACTTAAGCTTGACTGTCCTAAGAATGTGGTCCATAAGGCTCTTGTTAGTAATTGTACGTGTATCGTGTATCATTATTGTAGTCAGTGGCGTAGCTAGAGGAAAGCAGTTCGCCCCGGCCGGCACTTTTTTGGGGAGGCACTTTTAGTCTACCCAAATACCCAAATGGGGTGAAAATTAAATATAAATTAAAAATAAAGTAGGAAAATTATTTAAATTTTGGATAAAATTTAAAAAAATTAATACCTTCAATGTAGCTATTTTATACAATGGTTTATTGGTTAGTTTAAAAAAAAAATAATTAAGTTTCGCAACACAAACATGACACAATATGCAAGTTACATAATTCTTCACGCTTTGGTGCGGATGTATCGTATTTCTTCTATTTCTAGATTATGTTTCTCCATTTTTATCTATCATAAGCTAACTGTGTCACATCTTTCCAGCTGACTCCCCCAGTCAGTGTCTCACTTTGTTTTCATTTCTCAATTTTTTTCCCTCAAACTTCGTTATCCGTAACTTTTTTGCATATCTACTTTCTGGCATGCGTAGTAGATGTCTCAGCCATCTTAATTGGTATGACTCCATCGTTTTCTTTGTCGTTTACATCTAGGCTTTTTCCAATTTTTTCGTTACATAAATAAAACATGCAATTTTTGTGTTAAAAAAATCAGTTTAATTAAATTTTTGTTAGGTCAAGTTAGATAAATAATTAAATGTCTTATTTTAGTAGCAAGATAATGTTATGTCTTAGATGCTAAAAAACTTAAATTATATTATCAGTAGTAATAGGTATAACAAGTGCATTGAAAATTATCGATAATTTTTGGTAAATATGCCCGAATGCAAGTGCAAGTGCAAGTGCACGAGTGATTTTTTCTGCTTCAACTTGCATGAGTGAAGATTTGTCAAAAATTATAGATTATTTGCAATGCACGAGTTATATTTTGTCAGAAAATTTCCTTTACCTAACCTATCTGTCAAATTAAATTGTTTTTTAATTTAGATAAATTAAAGTATACCTACTACTTACTGCGATTGTTATTATTAATAGATCATTTATAACTAATTTTGAATTCAAGAATTATATTTTAATAAACATTAATGAACCAAATGGGTCATTCTAAACAGATGAATCTTCCTTACGTGTAAACACATTTTACTGTGGTTACCATTGTTGCTATTGAGATTATGATTATTATTAACAAAGGTAACCACAGTAAAATGTGTTTACACCTAAGGAAGATTCATCTGTTTAGAATGACCCATAGTATTTAGGTACATACATAATCTGTTGTGTCAAATTTTACAAGTACTGTCCAGTACTGTCAGAGTGGTGTGTCAGGGGTGTGGTTTAATCTATATTAAGGTAACGTTATTGGTCGCCGACATCTGTCAAAAAATTTCAAGACCAAAATACCTTATTCCCTCTCCAAATTTATATTTTCCACCAATCAAAAACGCAGATTTCTTAGAAACGACCAATAAACGCATGAAAATCTGTTAATTGCGAAAAGTAAATTATCAGTGTATGATTATGTTTATTGGCCGTTTAAAGAAAATCTGAGTTTGTTATTGGTCGAAAACGCAAATTTTACAGGAGGATCAACTCCTGGCAGAGGAATGTAAAATTATTACCGTGTAATATTGCTCCTATTGGTAGTCTCTAGAAGATGTAAGATTAGTGATTGGTTGAAAACGCAAATTTGACAGGTGAAGAGAATTTTCATAAGAAAAATTATGCCTCCCCTATTACGAATCAACCTAATTTATAATTTTCAAAACTAACAGTTTACGTGTATAACTTTGCAATTTTTTTAAAAATTTAATAAACTTGGTAAATACTGTTATGTGGTAAGGTAAAGTTAAAGTATTCTGTAAAATGCTTTTAAATTTTAAAAGTCCACTGGAAATGTCAAAGTAGACTCCCGTCAAACTTGACAGTTAACAGCGTACGTACAAGTGTGTTTACTATTAGCCAAAAAACCGATAAAATCTTATGTATTATGTGATCGTAGAAAAAGTATAGTACAAAACACGAGTTGTAAGGCACTCGCCGCTACGCCGCTATGTGCGCAACTTTTCAACTCCTGCGTTATATGCTTCTTACAACTCTTCTTATGTACTTCTAATATACTATTTGCAATTTGGCCTAAGGCCTATTACGAATAATTGAAGCCTGGACGATATTTTAAAATATGTGTACATTTATTTGAAACAATATTAATTTTATTTAATTTTGTTTATTCAGAATTTAATACAGGAGGTAAATAATAATTTGAACTGATTTTCTTAGCGAGAATTTGGTTTAAGCCAAAATAATAATTACAAACTCGCAACTCATTGCATTGTCTGCTGTAAACGAATGTGATTATCTAAATTTCAACCTCGCAAATTAGTGCGAATAAATGGCTAACTTCAGAATTTATAATTAAAGACTTTCTCGATTTCGTTTAGATTTACAATAAATGTGTAACTGTAGCTAATAAAGCCTTACAGTGGCGAGGGACTTCAAAGCGATTGAATCCCGCGAAATATTAAATTACGTTTCAGTTCGGTAAATGCATCATCTATAAATAATACTTTAATTATGAAATATAATAATACGACGGCGGCGGGTTCGTTGAAACTGGGGTTGTAGATCAATACACCTTGGCGCAGGAGGTGAGATGAAAGGACAGGTGGGTCAGGACAGGCACACCGTGACATCCTGGAAAATCGACAATCCTCGGAAATTGCAGTTTCCGCAAGATTTCACTCACTGGCATCCGCATGTAATCTAACTGTAAATCTGATATATCAGTATGCTTTATACGCTTTTTTGCTCCAATTTGAAATGATTTGTGTGTTTTCAACCAACTAATGTATTCTTTTTATGGAATTCCATTTTTGAATTCCGTTTGTTCGTTGCTGACTGCTTCAGGCCTAAACAAAGAGCAAACACCGGCTATCGATTTTACTTCCACGATGAAAAGTATTACATATAAATGCATGTATTTCCTAAGTTTAGAATGCTTATCCCTTCAACGCCGGATTTAATTTAGCACCTTATTTATTTTTTAAACATAAAATAACATTAAAAATAATTGTAAATTGTAAATTTTCAAGTACAACATTTTTCAGACATCAGTTTTAGGTTTCAGTACGTGTCTTCGGTGTACACTAGGCAAGACACAGACCTCCATCGCACGTAGAATATCTCCAGCGCGACTAACTTGTGTGGTTCTGCACGAGAGGTGCAGAAGGCACATCGCCTAGGTTTTTCCATGTGCTTCGGTATGTGTGCCGCTTTGTTGTCTCACTTCCAGGCCCGGACTGGCCATCTGGCAGTTCGGGCAAATGCCGGAAGGGCCGGTGCCCGAATGGGCCGGTCTAAGCTACGGGCTTAATAAATTCGGCGCTGAAGTATACGGAGCGCAAAAATTATGATAAAAGGTGCCATTATAACATTTGCCCGTATTCAATCGTAATGTTTTTCTGGGGCTCCACAATATGCAATAGCGTCGTCTGTTTGATCGCGCCACTCGAGCTTCAGAAATAGGCCCGATATTATCCGAAACCTGACGCATAGCTATAGATGGCGTGTGCATGTGTATATAGTAGTTTCATAATCTACTTATTTTATAAAACACATTGTTTAATTAATAGATTCATAATAAATATATTTTTGTGCGATCATACTAGAAACAGCTATTTGACGGACGCGTTAGCAATCATAAAGTACTGCATTACCGGAGTTATCCTTAGCAACGGCCGTAAAAGTTACTTTTCAGGCCGTTACCCTTAGCAACGGCCGAAAAAGTAACTTTTACGGCCGTTGCTAAGGAGAGGGCCGGTAATGCAGTACATACGCCGTCATCTATCAGTGACAGAATGTCACGTAGTTTCTAACCTATAATTTTGAAAATTACTAAAAATTTAAATTGTTTTTAATTCCTTGTCTGTTTGCTGGCCTCGACTACGTCTCGGCCAGCAAACCAGACGCGGCCGAAAAAGTTACACTTTTTGGCCTTGATATATGTATAACTATTATGAGGGTTTATTAAGTCTGTGTAAGTGGTTACCATATAAAGCTTATAGTGGGCCATAAAAGTTGATGCATGGTCTAAAACTAATTTTAAGATGGAAAAATATCGATAAAAATTCATGACACTAAATTTTTGCGATTTTAGAAATATTCGCAAGAGTAAAGTGCCCGTATTTTAGGTTTTCAAAAAAAAAAATTACGGAACTTTTTAAAAATTCTTAAAATATTAGCACTTTACTCTTGCAAATATTTCGAAAATCGTTAAAATCTAATGTTATATCAATTTTTATTAAATTTTTTGAAAACTTAAAATTAGTCTTAGACCATGCACCAGCTTTTCCTAAGAATAAAATTTTTTGAGAAACCTATAATAAAAACTATTACTTCAAAAATAAAAATTGGAATTTTAACGTCAAATTTTACATTTTGGTTTTATTAATTCTAAATCATCTTTGCCCATGAGTTTTTTTTTTGTATAAGTTGTTTTCAATAAGAGCACATTACTCTTGTGAATATTTCTGAAACCGCTAAAATCTACTGTTGTATGAATTTTTATGAAATTTTTTTCCTGTTAAAATTAGCTTGAGGTAATGCACCAACTTTTATTAAGAACTAAAAAAATTTGCAATAAAATTCATAATAAAAAATTATTCCATTTGGTGCATACTTTTTGAATGACACTGTATAAAAAATATAATGTAAGGTGAAAAATTAATAAATTAGTTGTGAAAAGGAAAAATAATAGTCGTTTCTAAAAAAAAAAGTTAAAAACGTCAAAAGTTCTTGATTTTTTAAATTTAAATCAATGATTATTGATTTTTTAAATAAAAATCAAATTTTGACCAACCCTGGCTGTGGGCCTCTATAATGTGAATGCCCGGGCCGGTTTTTGTTCCCAGTCCGTCACTGCTCACTTCGACGGGTATATTTTTCGTTTGAAGTTGTGGCTGACTGCCATAACATCACTGTTGAGGCTATATGAACTACCCCTTACCCTAACAGTCGGTTGCGGTGCCCACACACACACAGTGTACAGCAATGTTTTGAGTAAGCAACAAGTCGGCACCGAGCTCGCACAAAACAACCATGTATATTTGGATGTTTCTTTAAATAAAATAAGTTTAAATAACTTTGGTCCTTCGATTGGCCGTGCTCACACCCACAAAATGCGAGGACGTAACAATCACTATTCCGTTTTCTTCCTCATTTGGGCATATCAGGCTGAGCACCTATCAGCCCAAGATCTACTGATAATCTGAACATTTTAAAAGTAAGTGTCGGCCTTTTTAATCTCATTTTGAAGGGTATAAAAGAATCGACCAATGACACATCCACAAAATACCAAAATGTACGAAGATGCCACTTTTTAGACTTACGGTAAATCTCATAAAAGGATTTTAGCATATCCATTTTATCATAACCCATATTTGTATTATTATCGTGTTTCTTCAAAAACTGAATTGAATTCATCTTTAGTCATTTTTTCCAAGTCGCAAAAGGAGAATATTTTTTGCCTATAATAAAAATTAAGTTACCCTTTGCCTTGTGTCTCCAGTATCATTTGAATTTGAACCATTCAATCTCAGGTAGTTACAATTAATTGAAGTAACAATTTAGAAAAATGTTTCATAAAATATCGTTTGTATAAAAAAAACGAAAATGTATTTAAGCTGAGGGAACCGGTAATGCAGTGGTTCTTAGTCTGTGGGATGCGCCCCTTAAGGGGGATGCCAGATATCCGAAGGGGGTGCAAAGAAATTAAAGAGAAATTAATTTATTCAAACAACAAGTGTGAAAAGACAATGATTTAAAAACAGTTGGAGGATTTTTTCAATCATCAAGGTGAAACGAAATGTATTTTTTTAAACAATTGGAGAACTTCTTTTTTAAGTCGAAATTGCATTAAAAGATTAAAATAGGGGCGCAATCAGAGTTAAATTTTAATTTAATGAACATCAGTATCTAACAACTTTAAAAAATATCTTTATCAATTGAAACCAAGTAATATTCATGAACTTTACTTAAAATAGTTAATCCTAAATCAGCAATTGTATTTAACTGTTTTTTTTTTATGATTAACTGTCGTAAGAACATGTCAAGAAACAAAAAGTAATATGCTTGAGAAAACATTATTATCTACTTAATGCAGATCTCAAATTTGTTTTGCTTATGTTCAGTAGGCTACACTTTGAACGCATGTTATAATTTAGATTCAATAGTTATAGTAACTGATAAATCATAAATTATCACGAAATGCTAAAAATATCCTCAAATCATTTATTTTTTTGTGTGAATTAGGTACAACTAGTTCATTTGTGTAAATTATAGTTTCGCTTTTTAAGGGTTTTTTTGATTAAACTTTGTACATACAATAATATCGTAATAAGTTAGGTACTTATTTTATAAAAATAAACCTAACAACCCATATATACATCAATGAAACGAGAAAAAAAATCTCTTTTTAATGGTGTCACATCCAACTACGACCCGTATTTAAAATAAGAAAGTTGATATTATAATAACAAAACAAATGAAGATAGGAAAGAAATATGTTAACAAATTTTAATTCTATGTAATAATGTCGAAGAATATTTTGAGTATGATTTCAAAAATAATAAACGGCATTTTTTTGTATTTTATGAACAGCGCAAAACCACTAATTTTTTAAATGTTTTTAATGTAATAGTTGCTCTTAATCATAAAATCATTTTGACTTGTTTAACCAACTCTGTATCTCGTAACGTTTGCAAGATCCCCATGCTTTTCATGATATCTGGGACACCCTGTATACAGAATACTTCCTATAATGTATCGTACATCAGTATTATTATGAACTATTGATCTTAACCAATATTTGTTAAAACAATTAGTTCTAAAATAATAATTATCGGCAACCTTATTCGCAAAAATTAAAAGCTGCATGTAAATATTATGCTATTTTATATTTCTGTTGATTATATTTGCTGTAAGGAGTTACATAAATAATTTTAGATCCGTTGGCTTAAAGTTTATCCCCATCTGCTTTCTTGTCGGCTTAGTATAACACGTCACCACGATGCAGCAGCTTCCTGCATAATTTTTACGAGACTCGCATATCAAAATTGCAAATAGGGAGTTCAACAACGTAGCGACGACGTTACAAATTTTCGTAGAATTATTTTCTTTTAAAATACACATTTGCATTTTTGATGGGATCTCAATTTTTGCGGAAAAAAAACAAAAGGTTAACATATTACATTGGAGCAGTAAACTTGCGCTTTGTTTGCGATGGATGTATGACATGACAAAAGCATCTGAGTCTCTGCGGGAATAGAATGACGTCCTGAAAAAAACAATTGAATAGCAGATTGCAGAGATATGTAAAAAATGAATGTTGTTCAAACACAAACAAAATTATTAAAATACCATTATAGTTAAAATAAAAACGAGTTCAAAATGTTTTCTACTTTAAGATCACTATTTTTTTAAAACTAGACCTAAAAAAAGAACAATAATAATTTTATGGATAAAAACTAAATTAAAGTTGCTTTTAACAAATGAGTTTTTTATTTTGTTTTTAATTGCAAAAATCGTGTTTTTTTTTCTCAATCGGATCCTCTTATACCTGGGTGTCAAGTTATGTCTTCCTAACTCTTGATTATGTGTCTCTACTCCTGTCTGTCTTTGGCTAACTGTGGCACATCTCTGCAGCGGCTTCCTTTTTGTTTTCTAGTCCATATTTTATTTCGTTTTTCCAATTTGTTGTTGATCTTCTTCTACTTCTTCTTCCCTCAATCTTCATCAATTTTAATCCTTTATTTGCGTACTGCTCTCTGACATGCGTAGTAAATATCCCAGCCATCTTAAAAGGGACAAAAGTTAGCTTTTTATAAGTGTATTTTAATCAAGATACTGTTTTATTTAAAAATTCCATGGCTGGCCTGATATAATAAAAAAATCGATATTTTAAACTGAAATATCTCGGCTATCGCTTTTACAACACAAAAATGCCAAAAGAATTATCTTGGGAGATATTTATTGAAACTACTTTACTTAACCCCTATTCTCCGGAATTAAGAAATATTTATCAAAATGTTTTGAAATTCAATCAGTTGTTTAAAAATGGCCATAGATACATGAAAAAACACTTTTTATTAAATTACAGGACGCGGGTCCTGACTTAGGAGCTGTCGTTATATGACGACGCTAGGGGAATATGAGTACAAATAATAATAATCTTGGGATGTTTTATAATTTCAGATTTATTTGTGAAAGTATATTACAATGTAAATTAAATTTGAGACATATAAACTATAAACTTATAAACTATGATAAGGTTGAAAGCAAGGTATATATAGGATATTGGTCTAGCAAGTAAAGCACTGTAGATGAACATTTACCAAATTTACTCTCCATTATTTCATTTCCTCGATAAGTTTTTCCTTGGTAAGGATCAAAGGCGATTAGATAACCAGATGGTGAATTTTGACACCAAACCTTGTATCCAAATCGTATTGGTTTATTTCTAATCGCTTGCTTACATCCGTGCCTACCGAAGTATTCCACCATTGTCTCATCATGCGATATTGCTGAGGTGGGTGTATATAATTTTCCATACATTTTTTTTGAATATATGAAACTAATGGTCGTAATTTGGAAAACTTATCGGGCTTGTCTAAGTTTAAATTTGATTTAAAATGAAGTGATTTTATGATATTATCAAATCTATCCCTCCGCATAGATTCATATATCGCAATGTTGCGCAAATCACTACATGTACTCCAATACATTGCTTTTCCTGGCAATGGATTGTACCCAGAAACAATTAAAATGGCAAAAAATACTCGCAGTTACTCTTTGGTTAATCTTATATCTGGCCAGTTTTTTGATAAGCAATATTCGGAACTGGCAGTAATAATTATTTCGATTAAAGTATCATCAAAAGACCGTTCAAAATATTGAACAGCAGTGACTTCATCAATATTTTCTTCTGCCATAAGATGAAATTGACTAGGTTGTATATGTATAGTTTTACCGCCACTGCTCCATATAATTTGATCTTTTTTTGATTTTTTGGTGATCTTTGGTATTTTGTTTAGGTTGGAAATAGTTGAAACTTCTTTTCTGGTCTGTTTTTTCTCTGCCGGTGCCATTAGTTGATTTCTGGATAAACAGTTTATATTCGTCCCTTCTTCTTCATCTGAATCTTCGTCTGTTAGCTCATTAACTGCAGGTGGTTCAATAAAAATATCTTGGTCACTATCATAATTTTCTAACAAATCCATCATTTCGGCTACACTCAAAAATCTAAGGACAAATAGGGTATGTTAGTACATGCATTCTCCTAGCGTCGTCATACGACGACAATCAAATTTATAGCGAAATAACTCCCTTATAAATGTTATTATAAATAATTACATTTTATATAAAAAACACTTGCCTATTATATATTCAAAATATGTAAACAAATAAATTATTTTTACCGGAATTATATTGTTTAGTACTTACTTTTTTGACGACGTCATGGTTTTCGTGTTCTCTCGTAAATTGGTCACTTTTAACAATTAAATATGTTCGAAGTCTGCAACTTACTGCGATGCAATGGCTACATTTATAAAAACAATTGTTTACCTGAGTAATTAAACTTAAGCTGACAGGTTTAAAATCATCAGGTACCTGACAATACACCGTTATTACAGGACAGGTAAACGTCGTCATTTGACGACGCTAGGAGAATAAGGGTTAAGTAAAGTAAAAGCATGATCGAATTCTTTTTTAATTTTTTTTTAGTATGATTTGTTGGCTAACGTCTTTCACCGCAATGTGTAGCGGCAATACTTAAAAAAATGCGCATTGCTGTGGCCACGTTAGGAAATGTAGACTCAATTTTTGAATCAATTATTGTCCTCAAACTAAGTCCGCAGTAGATAGGTATATTTTCTTTATCATCACACAAATAAACGTGTTTAAAATGAAGGCATTCTTCGATAAAATTATTTGCTAGTGATTTGAGTGCAAAGTGCAAGCAAAATTACCGCCCGGTATATAGCCCGGGGCTATAACCCATTTAGCCCTGTGGTTAAGGTGGCGCTGCTCCCTCATACAAAATTTTGTAATAATAGCATTTTGAATTATCATGTTTTACGATATTTGCAGACGCAGATGAGATTCTTGAGATTATTAAAGGAATCGATAAGATTCGCAACGATAAAATCAAAAATGACTGCTAAAAGTTAATATTTATTTCGTGTTCCCGTCTCTGAGGCAAAAGAGTAAAGAAAAAAGGAACATCCAAACGCACCGCGAGGTATTTAATAAAATTTAATTGCTGCAAATTAATAATGTTCGCCAAAGTGGAAGGAATTGACGTGATTTACAAGTACTTACTTTGGGGTAGTTATAAAGCGCTTATTAAACGTAAATTAAACTTGGGTTTTTATTTGAAAGTTGATAAATTACTTTAAAAGATGTATACATGGCGTTTACCATGTTGGGTATCCTCTCTTTGCTTATTGCTTCTAATTTTCGATTTAAATTAATAGAATATAAAGAAACTAAGGTAGGTATACCGGGTGTAAATGAAGTGTCGCACGTCCCCTTTTTTCTTTAGTTTTGATTTTAGATAAATGAAATTTTAGACATACGATATGTGCAAAAAACGGGCTTTTTGAACACATGCACACATTTGTTTCACTTCCGGTTTCGCAGGAAATGACCCCAACTTTGTTATTTTAAATGGAACACCCTGTATATTTTTACATTTTTGAAACGAGGAAGCAATAATTTTGGATACAAGTGCACTGTTTTGGTTTATTTTTTTTATTAAGGGTGCCGTGACCTGCACAAATTGAATTTTATTATGTCAACAAATTCAAATTGTCCAAAAAACGTTTTTGTACATTTAAATGACATTTAGGTTACTTCAATCAGCTTTGAGGTTGCGGAATCGGTTTTTTTGACAAAAAGTCATTTTTTTTAAATGGAACTATGGTGGTACAAGCGGTTATTTAAATGGAGCATCTTCTAACGAATTCATCGATACCAATACCTTGTATTTTTATTAAGAGTCTGCTTCAAAAACTTCAAATTATTGTGAAAGTTTATTAAGAGATCCTTTACGAGTCTGGATTCCAGACTCCCGAAGATGACGAGTGTGACCTCGTCGTAACGTCGAGAACTCGAGCAACAGACGCGGTTCAGCGCCCGAGAACCTAGTTCAACACATTTATTGTATTAATTATATATTGTATTTATATATTGTATTCATTAATTATTATAGACATTTTAAATGGTAAATTTTATTTTAATTAATGTGTAGTTATTAATAAGCTTCATTTATACTCGGACGAAGTAATTAAATACTCGTTCATTTATTTAAAGATACGATAAACATTCAAAGCTCTGTGATTATTTTATGTACATTACGACAAATTAGACTTTATGATACCAATGTTAAACAAGTCTTTCCTATTAATTAAATTCTTGTCAAGCTACAATATAAAATAGTTGAATCAGCGGTATTATTTACAAGGCATCTAAATTACTTCTTAAACGAGTAACTTGCAAATATAACCGTTTGCAACTAAGTAATTTTGTTAATTTGAAGATTAATTTGGTAAAGTTAATATTTTAGAGCAAACGTCAAAAAATTTCTTAAATGGGAAAACACGATATTAGTAGATAAATACCGCAAGTAACTTAAATTGCAAAGATTCGCAAACATGTACTTTTGGAATAAACATTAACGTTTTAATTTTAAACAATAAATGTCATACATTAAATAAATCTTGTTGTTTCAGGTATGATTTGGAAGACTAAATATTGCAACACATAATACCTACTATTAGTAAGTAAAATAATTTTAGGTAAAATTTACTCTTTTGTATTTTTTATAAAAGCAAAATACTAATATAATTTGGCTTTTATAAAAACTGAATAATTAATAGTGTGCCAGTGAAATACTAAATCTCTGTGCGTTAAATCCAATTATAAAATCCAGCATAAAACTTTTTTCCATTATAGTACGTCTAGCTTTCATTAAAGTGGATCTAATTATAAGACAATTTTTCTAAAACTACAGAACATCTTGCAAAAACTTTTTACTTAAAAAGTAGCCTACTAAATCATGCCATTGCTTTTAAAAATAGGGTTAAATTAACCAATTATAACTGCAGTTAAGTTTTTCGAAAAACACAGTTACAAAATGGGGATGGAAGATGGAAGGAACTTTGTTAATAATCAAATAATAACTTTAAACTAAAACAGATAGCTGTTGTTGCAAACCTTTCTTAGTTGCTTTAGCATTTCATCGAAGTTTACAAATGCTGTTTATGGTGACTGCAGGAAAAATGTAAAACTTCGGGGCATTAATAGCAGCTATAATTCCCTATAGCACTTTGCATATTGGTGCTTTTAAATTCACATTTCGTAAAAATGGCAATACTGCGTAATTTGTAAGGAAATATGTGACATGCATAAAATTTTTGTGTACGTGCTCTTTGTCATAACCCCAAAAAGCTATTTGTCAATATCGAGTATATGGAGCCGGTTTTTCAAGAAATATTTTCACTTAGTTGTAACAAGTACTCGTTAAAATATTACCTGTTTACAGGGTGTCCCAGATTACATTTCCAGCATGAGGAACTCGCTTATTATAGGAGATGTCGAATTGTATAAATTAGAGAAATTAGAGAATTATTCCTTACCACGGAATGTCACGATACGTGGTCGCTAGAATTTGATTAAGACTGTGTATATTGCATTAAGAACATCAAAACTAATTGTTTTCCAGAGTTATACGTGCCACTGGCCATTTTCTTTGGAAAAATAGAGGAAAAACTGAAAAGTGAATAACAAAAGTAATTTTTGCGATCGCGTTGGCCATGAAACATTCAAAGACAAAATCTAAATTTTTCTATTTACCAATGCGCGCATCCTTTGCAAGTAAAATGGTGCAAAGTTTTTGAAAAAATCTTAAACGGTTCCGTAGAAAAACGCAAAAAACGAGGCCTTTGTAAGAACGGCTTTCTCTATGTTAAACGCCCATGCAAGTCGCATAGATTTAGTTATACAGATATACCACTACTTCTCAAATCATAGCGCTTATGCAGGGGTTTCGTTTTTGACGTTTTTCTCCGTAACCGTTCAAGATTTTTTCAAAAACTTTGCACCATTTTACTTGCAAAGTATGCGCGCATTGGTAAATAGGAGAATTTCGATTTTGTTTGTGACCGTTTCATGACCAACGCGATCGCAAAAATTACCTTTTTATACCAATTTTTCAGTTTTTCTCCTATTTTCCCGAAGGAAATGGCCAGTGGCACGTAACTATAACTCTGGAAAACATTTAGTTTTGATGTCCTTAAAGCAATAAACGCAGCCTTAATCAAATTCTAGGGACAACGTATCGTAACCTTCCCTTGTTAGTATGAGTGAAGCCACAATCAATTTTTAAAAGTAGATACAAAATTCCTGGTGCTTTAAGATATGAAAATGTCGAATTTCTTTTTTCTCTCATAACTTTTTTGTCTTAAACTTTAAATAAATTTCAGTTGGTCCTTCTGAAAATACTTTTTTGTTGATTGTAACTATTATCTTACATTTTTTCACCACTTTTTTTTTTTGAGATATTACCCCCAACTTCATTGTTTCTTATGGGCCGTCAAGTTGGCTTTGGAATGGTTTAATGTACTTTTTTCTCTTTCTATACACTGGCGTATTGCGGCACACAGATTGAAAAACACTGTTGTGGAGAGTAAAAACTTAGGATAATTCCGGGTGAGATGCCCCACCGGGGGAGATGGCAAAGTGCCCAAATTCACTTAGTTTGTAATATAGGGAGCTGTGTGTTCTACAGTAAGTTTGTTAGAACCACACGTTTATAAGTAGCGCTGTGCTGTGAAAATAAAGTTTAAGAAAGGTAAGTTATCAAGTGTAAATGTTATTTAGCAGGCTTGAAAATGTTTAGATAATGACTCTAGTGCTTGTATATTTTTAATGCAATTAGGTGGATGGGCGATTTAAGTAGCATTTATTACTGTAGTATAAGGTTATGGAACGGGCTATATTTCAATCCTTTCACGCGCATAGTTTCTGTAATATAAGGTGGGGCATCTAACCCGATATTTGGGATAGATGGCACAATGTAACTCGGGTGAGATGCCTTACGACCTGATGAAAAATGTAATACTAATATTCATAAATATGATCGTTATATATGTGTAATGGAATTGACTAACACCTGAGCCCCGACCCGGTTCAACTTCATCATCTGATCATCGATCGCCTGAGTCACAACCTGGACCATCTTCAGCACCTGATCAACCTCCCTCTGCTGGAAAAATACTTGAAAAGATCTCACCCTTGCCGACAATTCCTGTAGGATTAAAGAAACGGGGTAGAAATATTGCCATTATACTAACTTCACCCGAGAACACCGAAAAGGCAAAATTGTTTAAACAACGACTAACAAAACGTAAAGGTTTAGTAAAACCCAGCTGTGCTTCAAAACCTGTCAAAACGAAGAGTATGAAGCCGAAGAAGACAGTGATAACGATATTAATGATGAATTCAACGAGAATGAGTGTGTTGGATGTCTTGAGGATTATCGTACCACAACCCGTTCAGATGATTGGATCCAGTGTGTTTATTGCAATCGCTGGATTCACGAAAACTGCACAAAATATAAAAACATGTGTGACCTAGTGGAAAGCATCGCCGAAAGGCGATTTAAAAAATTAAATGATATTTTTCTGTTCTTTTTTATACCAAAAAAAAATATATTTTAGTTTGTGCCATCTATCCCTGACAGGTTGGGATAGATGGCAAAATACAATTTTTACTGATTTTTGTTTGTTTTTGTTTAAATGTGTTGTAGTTTCAAGTATTTGTGCTAAAAAAGTTTAAATATACTTTACTGAAACTACCACATAGTTTGTTTCCAATATAACAAATTTTCTTAAATAAAAAATAATTTTTACCAATTGTGGGGCATCTCTCCCGGACTTACCCTACTTGAAAAAATGTCGTAAACTTTCCAATATCTTTAAAAGTAAAGTTAGTACCTAAAGGTCAAAAGCAAAAATCTTTTTTTTTACTATTTTCTGAACTTTTTTTATATTTTGATTCAGTAACAAGTTTTACAACTTTGCTTCCACTTAATCGACTTTGTAAAGCCTCGTTTACATGGTGACACTAGCGTCTTGACACAAGATGCCGTCGCATCACATATGTCGTATAGGGGTCTCTAGCTCTAGGAACATTCTTCGCCCACAATTCTTCGCCTCCACAATTCTTAGCCTACACAATTCTTTGCTGCCACAATTCTTCGCCGCCACAATTTTTCGCCGCATACAAGCATATCACAAATTTTATTTGTAGGTAGGTATGTGTTATTGTTTTTATTTATAACGTAATTTTTAAAGATTATTTTACATCAGCCTAAAGTTGTTTCTTGTGTATTAATACTTCTTCTTTTAATATTATGTTAAAAAGTTGCTCCATAAGTAGCGCATGTTGTGTTTTAATCTTGTTTATGTTATTATAGTATGAATAAAAATTAAATTAACCTAACCAAACCTAATGTAACATAATCTGTAAAAATAACGTTATAAATAAAAACAAACACATTTACAATTAAAATTTGTGATATGCTTGTATGCGGCGAAAAATTGTGGCGGCGAAGAATTGTGGCGGCTAAGAATTGTGTAGGCGAAGAGTTGTGGGCGAAGAATTGTGGAGGCGAAGAATTGTGGGCGAAGAATTGTGGGCTAAGAATTGTGGGAGAAGAATGATCCAGACACGGTCGTATAGTGCTGTCGTCTAAACAGCCCCTGATGTTGCGATGCCACGATGTCATAACGCCAGTGCTGTGACACTAGCGATGTCGTGACACTGACATCAACTGCCAACTTCTAATAATAAAAATGCGGTACTTGACCATACTTTTATATTTTGCAAGAGCGTATTTGTTATAATTGACAAATATTATACATTTGTTCGTCATCGATTTCCAATTTATCGTGTCCTCAATAGATGTTCCAACGATTTAAGAGCATTATCAACAATATCCTTGTTTATGGAACAAATTTATTCCCGAATATAGGGACTTCAAAATAATTAGTTGCCCTACAACATTCGTTGCTGCAGTTACAAGTGCGGCCATTTTTATTTTGATGCTACTCGCTACACTCAAATATATCATATTACGTGTGAAGACCAAAAATCAATACTGGGAAATCTTCTCAAAACGCTTGGAAAAGGACTTTTATGGACTTGAAAAGCAGATTTGGCGGCTCATCAGATCACAGAGGAGAGAGGTTAACGAGTTGATTGAAATAAACCACATAAAAAAAGAGGATTGGGTCAACTATCTAACGGATCTATACAGAGCACAAAACGAAGAAGAGGAACTAAACACACCAGAAATAGCTATTAATGAAAACGCCCAAATTTGTAAATCCGACGTACAACTAGCTCTGCAGAAGTTAAAAAACAGGAAGAGCGCTGGACAAGACGGAATACCAAACGAACTACTTAAATACGGCGGACGAGAACTAACACAAGAATTAACAACTCTAATTCAGAAGATACTATATCGACACAGAATCCCAGATGAATGGCGAACCAGCACCACCATTCTTATGTTTAAAAAAGGAGATAAGAAAGTACCCTCGAACTACAGAGGTATAAATCTGCTGAGCACAACATTAAAGCTAACAACAAAAGTGTTAACGAACAAAATTAACAGTTTCACTTCGCTGGCAGATGAACAACAAGGATTTAGATCAGGAAGATCCTGCACGGATGCCGTCTTTGTCATAAGACAAATAACAGAAAAGTCAATTGAATACAACAAGCCAGCCTATATGTGCTTTATTGACTTGACCAAAGCGTTTGACCGAGTCCAACTAAAAGATGTTCTACACATACTTTATAATAGACAAATCCCATACAATATAATTAAGACTATAGAGAACATGTATGCAGCAAACCAAATACAGGCAAAATTAGATGAAGGACTTACCGAACCAATACCAGTTGGTAGCGGTATCCGCCAGGGGGAGTCATTAAGCCCACTTCTCTTCAACATCATAATGGACGAAATTATACAGAAGGTCCGATCATTGAGAGGATACAAAATGGGAGATAGAGAGGTAAAAATTGTATGCTATGCCGACGATGCTGCACTCGTTGCAGAGAGTGAAGACGACTTACAAAGACTCTTACACTCGTTCAACTGTACAGCTAAATCACTTAACATGACAATATCTTCCACAAAAACAAAATGTATGACAACTTCAAAAACACCCTTGAGGTGCAAACTAGAAGTCGATGGAGAGGTTATCCAACAGCAAATGAAATTCAAATATCTCGGGATAGAACTTTCGGGCTTTGGCGATGTGGAAGCAGAGGTAAGGGAACAAACAACTAAAGCAACAAGGATAGCAGGATGTCTAAATAATACAATATGGTGCAACAAAAACTTGGGAATTGAGGCCAAGTCTAGAATCTACAAAGCAACAATTAGACCTATCATGACATATACAGCGGAGACCAGGCCAGAAACGTCAAAAACTAAAAGACAACTAGAAACAACAGAAATGAAAGTATTGCGCAGAATTACGGGTAAAACACTTCTACACAGGGAGAGAAATGAAGAAATAAGAAAAACGTGCAAAGTAGACGATATTAATAACTGGGTAACAGACAGAAGAAAAGAATGGAATGAACATATTAATAGAATGGACGACGGGAGAATAGTAAAAATCGCCCGCGATAAGTCTCCACTGGGACGCAGGAGCGTTGGACGCCCTAGGAAAAGATGGAGCGACAACCTCAACGTAGAGCAATAGGCAAGTGGACGAAGAATAAACAGGCGAATCGCCTATAGTCAAGAAGGAAGAAGAAGAAGAAGACGTGTGAAGCTGAACACCCAAGCCGTGACACCGAATGTCAAGTGATGTCACGACATTAATGGCTAGTTCACACGGTGGCTGATGCCGCGGCATCAAAAGTGACCGTGTGAACTGCCCTTAAATGTCACGAAGCTAGTGTCACCATGTGAACTACCTTTTACTCTTAAAATATACCATATCTTCTTGTTGAACCTTTATTTAGGGCATCCTGTATATTGAAATCATATATTCATATCAAAAACATTGAAATCATTTGATAGTAGGTACCTTTAACACATTTTTATTATCAGGATCCAAATCGAAAATAACGGTTGTTGGCTAACATTTGAAGCTACTTTTAAAATTGTTAAACGATGAGAAATCCAAGGTTGAGCCTTTCTAAAAAACAATATTATCTGAGTCTACACAAAATTTCGTAAAAGAATATCTGCGTAAGCGCAAGCGGGTATAAAAGTTAGTATCCACGCAAAGAGAATACTTGTTAACAATTCCGTTTAAAACGAATGCTCCGTTTAACGTCTGACAAGCCTAAATATACGGTTTAGCCATGTTTAGCTGTCTTAAGTAAACACCATAGCAAAATTGGAAAAGTCAAAGATCAAGTTAATACGAAGATAAACAGCTAACTAATAAAGTTCTTACAATAAATTGCTTAATTTAACAAGTTAAAAGCGTAGACTATTTTACAGTGTTAAGTTTTACGGCTTTGAAAAGCCCGCACGGTGAGAGTCTGAAAATCGGTTTTACGTAATAGGTTATAAAATTCGTATAATTTTTTTATCTCTTGCGTTCTTCTAACAAGGCTTACACGCTTCAGACAATTTTGCGCTTTAATGAGACTACTAAAAACGAAGGCAAACGGTTCAAAATCGCTAAGGAGTCCCGTCTCCTCCAAAATTCGCCACCCCTTAAACTTCCTCGGTCTAATTAGTTCGGACCCTACATTTTAGTTAGCACTACGTCAGGCCTGGTTATCCAATAGCGTCCTTGCGTAATGGTTAAACTATCTACCACTTCATTGATTAAAAGGGCCTCAAACTTATTTCAATTAGTCGACTTGCTTTTTGTGTCTAAAATTAAATCCGAGCTACGTTGGCACTTTGTTTTTTATTGAAAGTGGAATAAGAAGGTAATAAATTAAAGTTGCGCTGAGAGAAATACGAAATGTGTCCATAAAACGATTTATGCCAAGACGTTTTTCTTGTTCTCTTGTTAGCTGATAAAAATGGTAAGATCATAAACACATACTGTACGTTTTTAAGTTAACAAGTGGCAAAGCGCCAGACTGTTTATCGAATAACGTTCAAGATAAAAAATGTAGTAAATATACCTATCAAGGATATAAAAAATTCTGTTTTACTTCTATACATACAGGGTGATTGAAATTCGACTAAAAGCATGGGGATCTCGCTTATTACTGAAGATAGAGGGTAGGTTCAAATTTGGCAAAGTTGCAAAATTTTATGCTCATCAATAATATCAAAACAGGTTTGAAATATCTGCAACTGTTTTTAAAAAAACTGAAAAAATGGCTTAGTTTTTTTGCTATATCTTTTTTATTTATAATTTTTTTTTTATCTGTTAAAACTTTTACATTGCCAATTTTTATTTTACTTTTTATGGTGACAAAAAATTTTTAACTTTTTAATTTCTTATGGGCGACAAACTTGATTTTCATTTAGTCATTAGATTTGTTAAATAAATAAAAACCTTTTTTTTCTAATAAATACGTTATTCATGTAAATAACATAATAATGTAATCATCATCATTGAGCCGTATAATCCTAAGGATTATGGCTAACGCCGAGGCGTTGTTGTAGATCCATTTAATGAGGTGGATCAGTCCTCTCCTCTAATTTTCAAGCTCATTAGTTCTGGCTGCCTCCGTTATTTTCTTCCATTCTTTCCTGTCTTTGCATTTAAATTTCCATTCCCTTATTCCCAGTGCCTTTGCATCTTCCTCCAGGGCGTCTCTCCATCTTTTCCTTGGTCTACCCTTGTTTCTGGACCAAATAGGAATCCATTCTGTTACCCTCCTGAGCATTGCGGTTGGTTTCCTTCGCATGATGTGTCCTGCCCATCGTAGTCGCTGTACTTTGATGTGTCGAGTGATGTTTTCTCCTCCGAGTTCCTCCTCTATTTCTTTGTTCCTTCTCAGTCTTACTTCTCTATCTCTTGTTACGTTAGGACCTAGTATTGCTCTCATTATTTTCCTCTCCACTATTTTTAATTCTTCCTCATCTTTCTTATTTATTGCTACTGTTTCCATGGCATATGTTATGACGGGTCTTATCAAGGTTTTGTAAATTTTTATTTTTGTTGTTTTGCTTATTGTTTTGCTCTTTAGTAGGGTTTTGTTTCTGCCGTATGCTTGATTTCCCTTCAGAATTCTCTCCTTCGCTCTGTTCTTTCCAGCTTGTCCCACTGTCACGCCTAAGTAGTTGAAAGTATTAACTTCTTCGAAGGTGTATTCTTTTGTTTGTAGATCGTTCTGTAAGTGCATATTTTCTTTTCCTATCTTCATATATTTTGTTTTTTCTTCATTTATTTCCAGACCCAGTTTTTTTGCTTCTTTGTCTAGTTGATCTATCGCTCTTATTAGGTCTTCTCTTCTATTCCCTATAATTGCTATATCGTCAGCATACGCTATTATTTGTATTTGGTTGATCATGATGTTTTTTTTATCTAGTTTCGCTTTTCGTAGTGCACCTTCTAGTATTAAATTAAATATGGTGGGGGATAGTGAGTCCCCTTGTTTTACGCCTTTGTTTACTTTGAAGGGTTCTGTTGTTATTCCTTGGAATCTCACTTTTGCTGTCGTGTTGTTGAGGGTCATTTCTAGCAGTGTTATTAGTTTCCCCGGTATTCCCAATAGTTCCAATTCTCTTAGCGATTCTTTTCTTTTAACCGAGTCGAAGGCAGTTTTAAAATCTATGAAAGCTACGTGTATCTCTTTATTATGTTCCCACATTTTTTGGAGTATTTGGTCTAAAGTGTGTATAGCATCTATGGTGGATCGACCAGCTCTAAAGCCATTTTGGTAGTCTCCTAGTATTTTCTCAGCGTGTGTAATGTAATACATTTTTAAAATCAGAAAAAAAAGTTCTAGCTAACTAGATAAAAATCAAGTTTGTCGCCCACAAGAAATAAAAAGTGATTACCTATAAAACAAAACCGAATCAGCACAGCAAAAAATTGATGGCATCATTAAAAGTAAAATAAAAAGTTGCCATGTTAAACTTTTTACAGGTTTAAAAAACATATAAACAAAAAAGTTATAGCAAAAAAAACGAAGTCATTTTTTAATTTTTTTAAATTTTTTTTGAAAACAGTTGAACATATTTCAAATCTGTTTTGATATTATTGATGAGCATAAAATTTAAACCTACCCTTTATCTACAGTAGTAAGCGATATCCCCATGGTCGCCCTCGAATTTGAATCACCCTGTACATAGAACCTTCATGACACTTTGAAAACTAGTACAAAAAATTTAAAATGTCTTAAATCATTATTTAAATAAAATTCAGGAAAACACATCTAAAATGCACAAAACAGTTGTTCTTTGCACCGAAATATTCAAAATTACCAGTTTATTAGTATTATTGGGTAGTACATACATACAATGTGTACAAAAAGTAACGTAACGGGTCAATATCTCGCCTTTGGATAACTTAACAAAAAAAAAGTGTGAAATAAAGGTGTTTGTGGTCATTTACTACCTAACCTTAAATTATTTTAAAATGTACAGAGTGTTTTGTTTTTGCGCACCGATACGTCACTTTGTTTTTTTTAATAAAACAATCTGTATATTTCATATTTTTTAGATGCAAAATTAATTCTCTTTCAAAACTGTCGGGATTCTTTTGTGCCTACAATCAATCGTTTTTGACAAAAAAAAACATACAAAAAATGTCCTTAAAGTTTTCTCGATCTTGTCGTCAAAGCGAGATATTTAACATTTTTGAAAATACCAAAAATGGTGTTAGCTATATTTCGAGTATGAAAAAAGATATCATAAATGTTAAATATCTCGCTTAAACAAAAAGATAGAGAAAAACTTAAAAGATATTTTTTGCATAGTTTATTATCGTTAATAAAATAGCAATGTTTAATTTTTTTTACCCATACAAATATTGATATATTACACCTAACTTTCTTATTTTAAATGGCAACCATAGTCGGCTTTGACATCAATCTAAAGCTTATTTTTTGCATTTTTCAAAAATATATAATTTGCCTATGGTTGCTATTTAAAATAAGAACGTTAGGTGTAATATATCAATATTCGTATGAGTATAAAAATATTCATTATTATTAAGGACAAAAAACGATGCAAAAAATGTCTAAAGTTTTTCTTTAATTTCTCGTTTAAGCGAGATAGGTATTTAACATTTTTGAAAAATGCCAAAAATCGGTTTTTGGCTATATTTCGAAAATTAAAAAAGATATCAAAAATCTGTTTACGGCAATAAATTTCTCTCGAAAAAAGAAATCGAGACTACGTACTTAGTTTTCTTCTATCTTGGATAATAACCGAAATACCCTGTATAGGCATTGAAAATAAACCACCCTGTACAGTCTACAGGTAATACCTCTAAATTACACTATGGGTGGTTTTGACACCGTTATTGTAAGTTGAAAAGCGTAAGTTAGTGTACATTTTTTATGCGTGATTTTTTTATGCAAATCCAATAACTTACTGGCAACCTTTAAGCAAATTTAATATCGAAAACGCGGGGAGGGGCAAAAACAATCAATGCCATAAAAACGATATCGCGAAAGTTTATTTTACCTATGTGGGCCGATTTTGGAGAAATTGCCCGGTCAGTTTTATGCACCCAGTCCACCCCTGTTTGCAACCACATTCTCACAGCGAAACCCACGACTAGCGAGGCAGAAAGAGCCTTTTCTTCTGCAGGGGCAAAATATGTACGATAATTTGAACAAATCTGACTGATACGACATTAGCTACAGTATGTCTACTGCGTACAAATTTTAATTTTTAGAAAGAACTGCATCTGAATATTTAAAAAAGTGCTTTGCCGAGTCTGGTTGGTTACATTAAGAATTGATTATTGTTTGATTATATCGTAGTTGTTATTGTTAATAATCTTGTTAATCTTTGAAACAATTTATTACAGATTATGTTATTGTTAATTATTATCTTTTTAAATGAATGTTGCTTTGGTTATTAAGATATAATGTATGTGCTTATTGTTTTTTTTTAATGTATTAAACTCTTATTAAAACCTTATAGGTTATTGTTAATTAACTTTGCACATACAATAAAAATATTGCTTGCTAATAAATAGTACTACTAACGGGTTGAGCAGATTTAAATCAATTGATTTAAATCACGATTTAAATCATGATTTAAATCAAGTGATTTTTTTTTAAAAATCATTGATTTAAATCAAGTGATTTTTTTTTAAAAATCATTGATTTAAATCAAGTGATTTTTTCAAAAAAAATCATCAATTTAAATCACAGATTATATGAGTACAATATAATATTAATTTATAATAAAATAAAATTGTATTACTATTAGTAATTAAATACACGAAATGGTGAATAAACCATATCAATTTGCTCTTGTAAAGTAATATTCATTGTGGAAATGCAATAATTCAAAATATAAATGACAAGTTTTTGACGTTAGCGTAGTGAACAGTCAGTTTTTTCAATTTCCACGGCACTCTATTGCTTCAATAACGATTTGAAAAAAAAAGTCGAATATCTCGAAAAGTATGAGTTTTGGGTATAGGACATACTTAACAAAATATGAAGCTCTTTTAAAGACGAATTCGATGACATACAAAAATACAGGGGTTTGCATTTGAAAAAATCGAGTTACGAGCTTTTGAAAATCATAGAAGTTGCCACCTATTTATAAACACCCCTGTATGTGTGATTCAATTTTTTTCATATCGAGCGAACAGAGAAATGCATGTCCATACCAAATTACAACTCTGTATTTCAAAATAACTTCAGGAGAATTTTTTAAATAAAGACTTAAAACATTGAATAATTTAGAAAATATTTTTTTTTTTTATAACGCCGTATAAAAACTTGTAGTAATATATATTGATGCAAAGCTAAAATTAAGGCGATCAAAAATAATAAATAAAAAATTGGGTGTTGTATTTGAAATATAAAAGTTGCTATTAGTTCCAGAGAGGTGACTCACCCTCTGTATTTAAAAATATTTTTATTGTGTTGTTTAGAAAAAACTGTATAAAATAGCATTTGAATCAACTTCATATCTCAAGCCATTTAGCCACAATCGACCGATCCCGCACTAATGACTCACCCTGTATATAATTAATTAAACATCACCATTTAGCACTGATCTTTTCAAAATTCTTAATCATTATATTTAATTTTTCATTTTGACAAAAATTCACCAATGAATTAAATATATTGATTATTAAATATATTAGCACAAAACAGAAATAGCATGTGAATATGTCACTAAATTCGATAACATGGTACATTCGATTTAAATCAAAAAAATCTGATTTAAATCAAAAAAATCTGATTTAAATCAAAAAAATCTGATTTAAATCAAATAAATCGATTTTTTTGATTTTTAAAAAAAAATCATGATTTTTATCCACCCTGCTACTAACACACGAATTTTTCAGTTTAAAAAAATTATTGGCAATTTACCGGTTAACCGGTGTGTACTTAAAATATTTAACGTTAATCGGTAAAAAAAAATGTCGGTAATTTTGGATTCCCTAGGAACGGGAGTTCAAAAATATATTAATATTTCACAAATTAGCAGTCAGAACACATTCCTTTGATACCTTTAGTTGACAAACAAAATTGCACATCTCCATATTCCCAGGACCTTGCTCCCTCCGGTTACCACTTATATCGGAGCTTGCAAAATCATCTTGATGAAAAATAGGAAGATGTCGTCAAAAATTGCAGTTACAACCTGATATTAAATAAATATTTAATAATTTAAAAAACTATTATTCAATAACTTACGCACAAATTAATTATGTATAAGATTACTTTGACTTTCTTTGAAAATGTGCTCTCATATTTCTTAAAAACATTTAAGTTTTTATAGATACGATTCAAAATTGAAAAAAGTAAAATATAATATTAACAAAATCTAATCAAAAACACTGTTGCTTAGCAAATAGTTAATAGGTCAATTAGGATTTTTTTGCATTAAACCAAATCACACACCCCTTTTTGAGTTCGTGTTATTCCCACATCCAATGAGAATCAAAATTCCTATTCGCTGTCACTGTAAAATGGACCAAATTAACTTTCAAGAGCGTTATTTTTTGACTTTATTTACTTCACAATTCAGATTTAAAAAACTAAAAGCTCCGTCAAAATCAAGAAAAAAACATCGGAGTCACTATTTAAAAAAAAATTAAAAGACTTCACTACTCTAAAAGAAGTGAGTGTTAAGATTAAGGTCAAATAAAAAATTGTGTTCTTAATAAATTAAATTGACCTGCAGAAATTTTTTTCAAAAAGCTACATTTGCCGCGCCCTGTATAAATTTAAAAATAATATAGTTTATTAATAAATATTACATTAATCCGATTTCCGAAAACCATAACGTATAAGTTACTTAAACATAATTGTAATATTTTGTTGTATTTTATTTAACATTTTAAAGATAATCTTAAAAATTATGTATAATCGTTATTTTTTGTTAAGTGAAGTTAGTACCTACCTAATATAAAACAAGCTGCAATGTATATCTCTTACAGATCGTTGACTATAGAGGTCTGTAAAAATTAATGACGAAATGTGAAAGAGAATGTATCTTTTTAAAAAGTACAGATTATTTAAGAGAAAATACGTTGTATGTAAAAGATGTTTTCGCTTATACTCCATATGCTTCGTATTTATCACTCCATCGAGGGGCAAAATCCTGTAAAAGCACGATGAAGACGGTAAACTTAATTTAACGGAAATTCTTTTTAGCAGCTCGTAAGACTTTAAATACTAAATAAATTCACCAACGTTGAGAACAAACTGAATTGAGTATGCGAATGAATTTATTTTCGCTACCACGCTTCAATAAAACGATACAATTTCACCAACTGTCGCTTGTCTGTATAATTATGGTGACCGAATGGTTTATTATAGAACATTTTGCTTGTTTTTTTTTTAAGTGGATTGGATATACAGGGTGTCCCAGATTACATTTCCAGCATGGGGATCTCGCTTGTTATAAAAGTTACAGGTTTGCTTAAATTAGATGAATTACTCCTTAGTATGAGAGGAGCCACAATCAATTTTTAAATTTGATAGTCCCTTATTTCTTACTGTGAAGTTACCTAAAAGGCAGGGTGTTTGTAAACTAGTCTGGGACAATTTTACAACCACAAGAGAACATTCGTGCAAAAATTAGGGCACTGTAGCCATCGATACTAACAGCGCACATCTTTGCGAAGCCGAAATGAACGCCATTTAAAAGAGTTTGCTTTTTGTTTATAATGTGAACTAATCTTCCAGCTTTTTACTTTATTATACATAGAGATAAATAAAAAAAATGATAATAAACAATGTATTTATCGTTCAAATCTCACCTTGTATATTAGAAATTTTATGGCCAGTCAGTTATTCAATTATAAGAATTAAGATTACTAGTGACATCCAGTTTCCTATACATCCTTGTATTATGGTTATTATAATTAACGTAAAGAAGCTTAATTAGGATTATAGTATTACAGACACTCAAGTACGCCAATCCATTACGTATATATTTTAGCTACAGCTCTATATGGTTTATTTATTCAATAAACTTTAGGCTTCCAGTGCTGTAGAATTAATAAGAGATTATTCAACTATTCAATTTATTCAGATATGCGTCCTACTATAATTTCATCTAAATGAGAGCAGTTAATAACTTTCTCAACATTAAGTAATTTTGCTAAACAACCTTCTACGAATTCGCGTTAAAATCATATGTAGCGTTCGCAAGAAAAAAATGACCTGATGGTGGTTTAAAAAAAGCGAAACGTCGTGTGAAAAATATAATTGGGGATTTTGATTCCTTGCAAAAAGTTTTTACAGAAATGAAATTCGACATCAAATGAAAAAGTTACGGGCAAAAAACAAAATTCCACTTTTTTTACTTTTTTCCCTATATCTCAAACACTAAAAAAGCTAGATAAGTTCCGTTTGCGTCAAATTAGTAAGCACCTGAATATACAACTTTGCCCTAACTTAACCGAAGTCGTAACTTTTACCGTTTACGAGGTACCCATAGTGACCCTCGAAAAACAAGAACCCTGTGTTTATTTTATTAGACTTCGTTTAAAATGATTTTGTCATACTAAACGAGATTTTTTCTTTCTTTGCATTCGTTTACCTGTTTTTCTTTTGCGTTGCTCTTCAGCAATTTGCAACAATACTTACCAAATACTATTTATCGGTCAACGATTCCTGATTTAAAAAAAGTTGAAATGAGTTTTAGTGAAACATAAGCAATTTGATTTGCATTTAGAAAACGTAAAAACATGAATAATGTAAAATAAGCAAAGCTTGTCCAATTTTCTGTCGCTATAATAATGGTAATCTATCCACATGTCCTTGAATCGCTAACTTGTTGAAGTTATACGGCTAGAAGTTCGTACATTCTGGTAATGATTGCACCATTAGAGAACTATCATTTGCAGGAACAACGTTCGATGATTAAACCGTCGAGTTCGGAAGGTGAATAACCTGCAAGATCGGCACTAATACATTGCACATAAGAAAAACTTTAAACTGCTAATCGATTTTAATTACGCAGAACAAGTGATCATAGCTAAATTAAATGCCATCATGTATGATATTTATTATTAAGTTGAATCATTATCAAGGAACTTCCAAATAGAATGAACAAACTATTATTTTAGTTTAGAAAAAACCTTTTGCCATTAAAAAAGCCTTAAATTCAAATATTTTTTTGAGTTATATCGGTAACTGCAATAAATAGCTACAGAGCAACTTTTTCGAGATAAATACTTCTGTTTTAAGCAGGGCTGTGGAGTCGGAGTCGGAGTCGGAGTCGGAGTCGGAGTTTAGGAGAAATTTCTGGTCAATGGAGTCGGAGTCGGAGTCGGAAAAAATGTACCGACTCCGACTCCGACTCCGAGTACAACAAAAAATTGCGAGATGGTCCTTTGCCGCAAAGTTTAAACTCAATTTTTAAATAATTTTTTTATGTTTGTTTTTTTTTTTGCTATATTACACACCATAAAATGTCTTAGTATTTAATTTGGTCGGAGTCGGAGTCGGAGTCGGAGTCGGAGTCGGAGTCGGAGTCGGAGTCGGTCCACTAAAATTATCAGGAGTCGGAGTCGGAGTCGGAGTCGACCTTTTTTTTCCCGACTCCGCAGCCCTGGTTTTAAGTAGTTTTAAATCGGTACAACCGGTAATAATTTTACAATTTCCGTATTATTTATAGACGTATAATACGCATCGACGTATAATACGCACCCAATTTTATTATTTCTGCGAACCTGGCCCCCTTTCGGAGTCAAGTTTTGCGACCTATTGGTCTATTGTACCCTCTGGTGATAGCCCCTTAAATGACGCATGTGTTTTTAAAGAACCCCAGGATTTAATTAAGGGCGTTTTTCTTAACTCTTCTTGGTTTGTTTTTTTTTTCATCCCTACGCCGATAGTGCATTAATCCTTTACGTTAGCATATTACGTGAATAGGAGTTTTTTCTTCTTCACAACATCTTCTGCATAAATCGGTCTCTGACCTATTATGTAGAAGTGTTTGTTTAGCCCACATTGTCCTGTGATTAGTCCTGGGGCTGCTCCAATGTCTGCTCTGCCAATCCTGAGCATTTCTTCTGTCATTTCTTTAAAGACTTGACAAGATAGCTTTGGAGTGGGCTTGTCCTGCTATTTTTTTTCCAATGGTCATTGTGTCCCTGTATTAACATGTCATTTAGAAACTGCTTGGCTGTTCCATAGGCTGCCAACTCCTGTTTCTGATCCGAAGAAAATTGTCTCACTGCCAGTTTTGGCTAGACGATCTGCCTTCTCGTTTCCTGGTATCTTGGTGTGCCCTGAACAGTGGACACTATACCAGTTTAACGTTATTGCTGCTACCTAGTACGCCAAGTGCCCGAATGCACTTCAGAACAAGACCTGACTTTATTTTCGACAAGCCAAGAGCTTTTAACGCTGCTGGGCTGTCGGACACGATGAAGATTATTTTATCATTAAAATCTCTTTCTAATAATGTTATTGCGCATAAGTGCATAGCGTACACTTCGGCTTGAAATGGTTGCATACTGTCCAAGGCTCACAGATGTGCCTTGTCTCAGTTGAGCTGCTCTTCATATTTCGCATCCTGTTCTCGCGTTTTTGAACCGTGTATATAGCAGATTAGCCCATTTAACAGTTCTTCTTGACCCTCTCATTGGTACCTTGTTGGAATTATTATTCCAAAGGTTTTCTCAATGGCAATCCGAAACCACGCACCCTAATTTTAAGGAGGTAGTTTGAGTAAAAAAAACTTAAATTTAAAATAAAAGGCTTGGAACCCCTAAACTTTTTTAAATAACTTAATACACATATTTATTAATATTTTTTATAGCACTTATAAGGCAAATAATTCTGAAAAAAATGTACCTCTCCGATTGGCGGGTCTTTCATATAAAATTTTTCCCTTCGAAGTTAAAGAGAAGCGGTAAAAGTAGGTTTTTCTTTTATTTCTCAAATTTGGATAAGTGTAGGTGAATGATATTTGGTAGATGTTTTAAACTTATTAAAAGGTTTCCCATAGTATTATTTTCACTCATCTCCCACCTTCACAGGAGGCTGAAAAGGGTGACCCCTGTTGTTTTGTTTTTATCAGAACTTTTTGGTGGATAAAAATGCAATTAAAATTGTATTTTTGAAAGCTTGATTTATTCAGAAACATTTTTTATTCTTTAGTTTTTTTCGTAAAACCTACAGTTTTTAAGTAAAAAATAAAATAAGTAAAAATGAACCATCAAATATTCCAACATTAAACGATTCGTTTTGGTGGTTGCTGTGGTTTGTTTATGTTTATAATCTAAATATTCAAAGTTGTCGGTAATTCAAAATATCTGATAGACTAGTGTCCAATTCCAAACCATCAAAAAAAATTAATAACTAAAGTATTACGCATATCTTTTAACGTTTATTTTTGACTTAATAACATGTTACTATAAAATGTGCATATTTCAAAACAAGCTGCTTATAAGGATAAAACAAAAAATAAAAGATACGTTAAAATTAAAAACGTTTCCTGTGTCCTAGTTACAAATGACGCTTGACATTTATTTAGCTCTTTCAGGAAAACAGACCTTCTAAACCGTGGTGAATTAAAACTCCAGTACATGGTCATAAACAGTTTTATAACAGAAAGTGGCAGCGCACCGTTTCACTTGATTGCATGTGACTTGTAATTATGCCGCGCCTGTTTTCATATTCCAGGTCCAGTTTTATGCTTTTATACGCGCTTTAAAGCACCTCTTTGTTTGTTCAACTAATAGCTGCTCTGCAAACTTATTTTACGGTGTTTTACTTTAGCCAAAGTTAAACATATACATAGATATATGAAACATGTAGTTACACCAACACTAAAATGAAGATCTATTTTTAGGATTATTTAATCCAGCCTACACGGCGTGATTCAGTTCAGAGATTAAGTATTAAAAATAATTCGCTTATTAAATGAACAAAAAAGACTGTCACAACGGTTTAAAATTCCTTGACTGTACAGGGTGGTCCAAATTCGATGGGATTGGATGGGTATCTCGCTTAATATTTAAGATAGAGAAACGGTTAAATTACCAAAAATGTGCAGTTTTTTGAGACAAACTTAGAACTGTTTTCTCAAATTTTTATCTTTTCCGGTTTTTGAGTTGTTAAAGAAAAACTGTCTTTTTTGTCATATTTATAATGTGTCATGTCTCCGTTATTGTTGTAAATATCGAAAATGTTTATGGAGATTATTTTTAGATATTTTTACGTTTAATTTTATTTACTAAAAAAAAAAAAATTTCTTCGCTCGCCGTTAAAAAGTTATGACAAACTGACCTGTTTTTTAATGGTAGCGATAGTTGGCTATGACCTATTTAAATTCCTTATTTTTTTCTTGAGTTGTGACATAAAGTCGTATTTTTTTAAATTAAACCCTTAGTTGGCTATTTAAATTCCTAATTTTTTTGTCATTCCAAATATATAAGGATTGATGTAGTTATTTTCAATAGGTAATATGTAAGTTGCGAAAGTTATTTAGTTTTTTTTTTTTGAAGAAAATTATAGTAGGCTGTGAAAACAAAAACAAAACAAGGTGTAAAACCTTTTAAAACTCATTTGGTACAAGTTGAGTTGGTTTTGTAATTTGTTGTTGTGATAAACATTACAAATATTTGAACATAAGATAAACTGCAATAAACTACATTAGGTACTGCAAATTCCGACTATATCGTACTAACAAATTGGGTATCTGTTACTGGCGCAAAAAGTGCTTATGGCTCAAAAACATATGCAAAGAGCATCTATTTTACGAAGAAAAATCAAAAATTAATGGTTTTTCCGCTATTGATAAAAAGCAATAAAATGACGTTTACGATTTTTGGTTTTAATTTGTCTATTTATTGGAAATCATACTCAAAATGTTTTTCGACATTATCAGGACAGTTTTTTGGGTAGATTTTAAATTTATATATAAATTTTATCTATCTTCACTTGTTTTTGTTACTTTAACATTAACTTTCTTATTATAAATTCTTAATTTAAATTTTAAAATAAAAATATTTGCCTCATACAATTGTACAGAAGTAAGAACGATTTCCTAGTATTTAATCTAAAAAGAGTAAGTAATTAAACTTCGTTAATATTACTTTATAATTTAGTGTAATTTCAAAGAATTTTTTTATTATGTATTAATCTAATGACTTAGTTTCCAAGTTCATTTTCGACATATTCGCATTTATTTCACAAAATAATGATTAAAAAGTTACACAAAACTAACAGCATTATAAAATACACACAATACCAAAGTGACAAGAATTACAATATAGGCATTTTTTTATAGCAACAATCTAATTCAAAGGAATTTCGCAGAAACCGACAATATTTTTGGAATCAGTTTTATTCTTTACCGTCAATGATGAATTTAATCAAGAAAATAAACACCAACTGTGTGCTTAGTAAATTGACAATTCGAAAAAGATTGCTCTAGGGATCGGACCTTAACTATCAAAAATATTATAAAAAAAAGCGGAAGTTCTCGAATGGTTAAAATGAAACAGATAAAATACTTGTTTAAATGACATGGGTTATTGTCTTTTTATACTACATTTCTCTGGGTGAATTTTAATATGAAAATATTTTGCACGTTATCTACCCAAGACCAGCAATATCAGATGGGATATACGTTTAAATTTATCTTTTATCACGTAGATATACCAAACTTTTTAGCAAAACTGCTAAATTAATTACATTATTCGGTTAGTTTATCAAAATTATGTTTAATATAAACCGATTAATGTTTCGTGACAGGAGTATGGGTCACGATGGTTTTACGGGAAATTAAATTAAACAGTAAAAGCAGGTTTACTGAAAATTATACACATTTCGTTTGACTCTGTTGACATTAACTTGGTTTAGACCAATTTAAAATTAATTGGCCTGCTTGGTGAGCATATCAACAGCGGTTTGTGGTCCTGTTTAAAACACTCACTGTATCCTGCACTTTGCATATTTTATTAGAAACTAGTTTTAGTTACAAAGCTATTTCGAACATATTCATTACTCACTGAAAAACTTACTTAATAATTAAGTATTTCACGGAGTGTGCAGTAGACATAGCTTAGGGAAATTTTAAAAGATCATGAATATTTCAGTGCGTTGTTTGCAATGTTGTCATTCTTCGTTTAAAATGCAAACAATATTGAAAATTTTGTTGAACTTTTGTTAGAAATGTCATGCCGTTTTATTGACTAGATCTTTTTTAAAAAAATTATGTAAATAAATAATTTACTTATAATAAGTTACAAATATAGCACATGGTATTTATTAAACAACCTCCAACAAGTACCTTCTCAACATAAACGACAAAGGTAGTGTCTTACAATAAATTTAACAACATTAAGAACGTACATTAGTCAGCGTTCACAATGAACGTAGTAGATAGTAAATAGTAGATAGTAAACAGTAGATAGTAAACAGTAGATAGTAAACAGTAGATAGTAAATAGTAGATAGTAAATAGTAGATAGTAAATAGTAGATAGTAAATAGTAGACAGTAAATAGTAGATAGTAGATAGTAAATACGTAAAAAGTACGTAATGAAATGTTTACTGGGATACGGGTAACAACCGACTTGTTTGTAGCGCAGCACATAACTCCAATTTAAACCACAGAACATTTAAACACGGAAGGTTGTTTATCAAATGGACACTTCTTGTATTTTACGTATTTACTCCTACATGATGATTTGCGGAGCATTATAACGGTAATAAGTAGTATTAAACATAGTTCAAATCGTCGTACATCTTTAATAGATTAACACAAGAAAATTTTGTATCCAATGTTTTTCTGTGTAACTATGAAGTGCTATGCACTTCTTGTAGTAATGAATCCGTGTGCCGTAGTGTAGGCCCCACACACTATAAATGTACTAGTTTTTCATAATCACAAAATCTCAACTAATTGAACCTGTTGACTGTTCACATGCAAATGCGTGGCGGTGACGTCGCTGTAAGAAAACTTGAGAACGCGAGACGTATTTTGTTAAAAGCTATCTTTCGCGTACATTTCCACTCCAGTCAAGGCTTGGTAAGAATAACATTATTCAAGGATCCAGAAAGCTTGACATTGCTGCGCCTGATGTCAAGCGATTGACATTTATTTCCATTAGAATTGACTGCTTGGGACTCGCTTTGAGTGAATCTCTTAACTGAAAACATAAATATTTTCAGTGCAAAATGACTTAGAAATAAAGCGGTACGCTTTAGCATCGATTTAGTTGCCAAATGATTTTTTACATTCATTTGCGTTTTATACCAGAACAACACTTGAAGGTCATGGGTTATCGAAACATCGAAATATTTTTCAAAAATAGTAAAAAATTGTATACTCAGAAACAAAATATGGAGAGGACGGTAAAAAAGTTTCTTATTTTGTTATACAGGGTGTCCCAGGTAACATTGTGAGCATGGGGATCTCGCTTATTATAAGAGATACAGCTTTGCTTAAATTCTATGAATTATTTTCAAGTATGAGAGGAGCTTCAATTAATTTTTAAAAGTACAGAGTGACTTGTGGGAAACGGACGTTTTTTAAATGAACAGAACTCGGTTGATTTTCAAGTTTTTTTTTTGTTTTTTTTTTGCAAAGTGAAGAATGACATCTGCCATTTGATATAACAAAGTCAAGTATCCTCTTGAACGAAAAGTTGTTTTTTTTTGTTTGTTTTTAATCAAGTATACAAATTAATGAACAGAACTCGGTTGATTTTCAAGAAAAACTTATTTATTACAAATTGAAAAACAACATATGCTATTTGATTTACCATGATTATTTAGTTATGGAAAATTATATCTATCAGGTGGCGGCCACCCTCCTGAATGCAAGTTTCAAGTCTCTGCCTGAAGTCATTCATGACTCGGTCTAGCAGCTGTGCGTCAATTAAATGCGTCTCTTCTGTAATGGCAAGATAAGATTGGCCAGTGACTTTTATTTAATCAGCGTTCTTTTCGCGTACTCAATACATTATCAATCGGTTTTTAGGACTTTGCCAATGAACAAAATCAATTACATGAAAAATATTGAGGCTCTGATAAGAAATCTCGATATAAACGTAAGATGAGTAAAATTACATCTACATTACAAAAAATTTCGAAAATTTAAAAGGAAAAGATAATATTACTCGAAAATTTTCTTATGTATGCCTACTTTTTGAGTACATGGTCGGATTCAGAATTATATTTTCTATCCGAATCAACCAAAAAATGTATACTATGTAATTTAAAAAAAAAAACAGTTGCCTATCGCGGATTTGACATACGTCATCGTAGAGGTAACAAAAACACATAACTTAATAGAGAATTTCTCGCCGATTTCAAATACAGGGTGTCCCCGTTATCACCGCGAATATTTTAAGTGGTGATAGAGGATCTTTTTCTAAGAAAAAATTTCAAGTAAAATTTTTTCCTTAAATCAAATGCTAAGCTGATATCAACACTTACTTGATTTTTTTACACTTCTGCATTTATAAGACTCTGTTGCCGAAAATATCAATTTTATCGTAAAATACCTTGCAGCTTTTTAATAGAGCATGAAATTTTCTACAAATTAGTTTTATTTATTTTTTGTCTACAGGCAATGGTTTGAGAGTTATTAAGCAGTTTGTACAAAAAAATGTAAAAAATGTACAAAATTTAATTGTTTCTTAGACTTTGCAACCGCTGTATCTTTAAAACGAAAGGTTGTACAAAAAAACCGACGGCCCATTCCGGATAGAAAATTTTATGGGCTACAACTTTGGTCTAGTGAAATTTTTTGAAAATCAAACCGATTTTCCGGAAAAGCTGAAAATAAGGAATAGAGTGCAAAAACAAAATTTCCTACAAATATTGTTTTGTATTTAAAAATGCTTTTAAAGAGAGTGCGATTACGTGATTGAAAATAATGGAGGTCATTTTGAACACTTATTTTGTGGTTACATGTTCATTTTATTGCGTCCAGATGGATTTGTATTGTTTTGCATTTTATCGTTTTTTTTTCACCTTTATCACTATTATAAACATTTCTATGATACATTTAGTTTTATTGAACAACATATTTACCAAAGTTGTAGTTCGTTAAATGCCTTATCGGCAATAGGCATCCGTTTTGCTCTACGACGTTTCGTTAAAAAGATGCGGCGTTTTTAAAAATTTACATAACTTATTTATATGCAATTTTACAATTTTTTGTTAAATTTGTTCGTCAGCTCCTTAAAAAAATGATAAGGAGTGATTTTCTGAGGAATTTCAAACTTCATAAAAAGCTTTGAAACTGATGAGATACATAATTTTATGAATGTTGCCGATGCTATGGCATTTTTAAATACAAAATATCATAATTACCGGGAGTTTTTGTTTTTCGAAAACGATAAAATGCAAAACAATGCAAATCCATCGGGACGCAATAAAATGAACATGCAACCACAAAATTACTTCAATAAGTGTTCAAAATGACCTCCATCATTTTCAATCACGTAATCGCACTCTCTTTAAAAGCATTTTTAAATACAAAACAATATTTGTAGGAAATTTTGTTTTTGCACTCTATTCCTTATTTTCAGCTTTTCCGGAAAATCGGTTTGATTTTCAAAAAATTTCACTTGACCAAAGTTGTAGCCCATAAAATTTGCTATACGGAATGGGCCGTCGGTTTTTTTGTACAACCTTTCGTTTTAAAGATACAGCGGTTGCAAAGTCTAAGAAACAATTAAATTTTGTACATTTTTTACATTTTTTTGTACAAACTGCTTAATAACTCTCAAACCATTGCCTGTAGACAAAAAATAAATGACACTAATTTGTAAAGAATTTCATGCTCTATTAAAAAGCTGCAAGGTATTTTACGATAAAATTGATATTTTCGGCGACAGAGTCTTATAAATGCAGAAGTGTACAAAAATCAAGTAAGTGTTGATATCAGCTTAGCATTTAATTTTAGGAAAACATTTTACTTGAAATTTTTTCTTAGAAAAAGGTCCTCTATCACTACTTAAAATATTCGCGGTGATAACGGGGACACCCTGTATATAAGGTTTGTTGGGGTTATTCTCAATACTTACAAAGTTATAGGGGTGCGACAGTCTGACTGAATCACCCGGTATAGCAAAAAAAAACACATCGAACTATTCCAAAGCCAACTTGACAGGCCATAAGAAAAAATGAAGTTAGGAGCAATAGATAAAAAAATGTAAGATAATACTTACATTCTGTATAATAAAGTGCCTTCAGAAAGTACAAATAAAATTGTTCTAATGATTAAGACAAAAAAGTTATGAGAGAAAAAATAAATTCGACATTTTCATATTTTTTGCTATAACATCTGAAGCACGAGAAATTTTGTACTTTTAAAAATTGATTGTGGCTCCTCTCATACTAAGAAATAATTCATCCAATTCAAACAAACCTGTATCTCCTATCCCCATGCTGGAAATGTAATCTGGGACACCCTGTATATATAGTAACTTCATTTTTAGAAAGTACTGGAGATACAATTAGATTAATTTAGATTGGCAAACACATCAATTGTTTTACCTGTTTTTGTCTTTGAATTTAATATGTGTAAACATGTTTACGATGAAGTAAAACAATTTTTTTTTCCCAAGTTATCTGGTCGCGATCTTAAAAGTAACATAATTTATTAAACAGTTTTTGACGCTTCAAAAAGAATGGTAAGAATGTTTGACACATGCACTTTTGTATCGGTTTATAAATGGATTTCATAAACAATATTACACCCAAAGCAGTAACAATGTATCTTATGTACGATCAATTCAGTATGGATGTCTCTGGAATGAAACGTTCTAGAAGTAACAATATAGCACTGCACTGCAACGCGTTAAATTCCCACAGCCATAAATTATCTTGTTTACTGTCCTCACGTTCAGCGACGTCTCCTCCGCTTTATGTTACACCGATGAAAACTTATATGGTAGCGATCTACCTACAATCTGTTTTATGCACGTCTATCGCACTTTGTTTTGTCTCGAACAAAAACATATACTATAAATTGGTATCTTTATTGCATCCTGTTGTAGATGAAAATTTGATCAGAATTGTTACATAGTGCTTCATCTTCTGCTTTACTCATCTAGAGCTAGGTTAAATTAACAGAAACATGCTCTCTGTATTAAATACTCGTACAACTGTGAATATTAATAAAATTTATTTATTTTTAATAAGTAAACACGGTAACGATAATACAGGGAACAGATAAATAGGAAGATTCTGACAATATAATAATAATAATAATAATAATGTCTTTATTGCCATAAGAAACAAACAAACAGTACAACAATATTATTACATATATGTTATATGGCAACCGCAAGGCGTAGTTCAATCCATTGTCTAGAACAATGGATTGCTCTTCCACTCAACCTTGTTTGAAGGTACATTCAAAATAAAACTTATAATAATAAAAATAATAAAAATATGAATATAAATATGAGGCAACATTTATAATGTAGAAGACAAAATAATATTTCCAAAAACGACCTATTCACATGTTAACTGCCAAAACTTGCAAATCTGATTCAACAAAATCTGATTTAAAAAAAAAATAATTACTACAAAAATAGCCTGCCCTCAGCCACAATACGGTAAACCTTTCTCTTAAATGACTTTGAGTCACAGATTTTCAAACTGTCCGGAATAGAATTGTATAATTTGTAAATATTAAAAGAAAATGATCGTTCAAAGAACTTAGTTTTGTGTCGTGGTGGACTGATACGACCCCTATTCCTGACGTTCAAGTTGTGGACATCAGTTCTGAAGGTAATTTTGTTTAGTAAATATTTAGGAGCTTTAGACAGAAATAAATTATGGTACAGAGTGACGCTTTGTAGGATACGTTTATTTTGCATATTGACCCATCCCATTAACTTAAACTTAAGGGAAATTTTTTGAAATTTTCTTATGCCATAAACAAATCTAAACGAACTGTTTTGAACCCTTTGAATTTTACATTTAGTATCGTAATCTAAGCAGTGGCCATATAAGCCTTCACATGATCAATCATATAAAAAGTATATACAGTGTGTCCAAAAGGTATGGAATATGCTATATTTCTCAGTAAATATCCACTTCAGGGAAAAATGTTTTGGATAATAGTTGTTTGGTACTTAATATTCCACCATATGAGCAAATTAAACTTTTTTTTTTCGAATAACAAAAGGGCAATAAAAAACAATTGAATTTTTTTAAATTGCAAGGTGTGTTATACTTATTTGATAGAGCTTTTTTTCTCTTTTCAATGCTGCGGCCACCTTAAAAAATTAGTTTATGCTAAGAGGCCGGAAAATATTGAAAATTTAGAAGATCGTTTTAGAGAAACTACACCTGAAATGGTTGGGAATGTTATAAATGGGTTTAAAAACCGAGTTTATCATTGCCAAGCTGTAAACGGTTCAAAGTTTGAACACTTATTGTAGATTTCGGCAAAAAATGGTAGTTATGTTTTTGTTAGAAATAAATACTAAACAATTAAAATAAGTTTTGCGTTTTTCTCAAATAGTAGCTTAAGTAAGGGTACTAAAGTTTTGCATAATTGAAAAGAGAAAAAAATTCTCTATCAAATGAGTATAATATAGGGAGGGGTACTTTGCCATTTAAAAAAATTCAATTGTTTTTCATTGCGCTTTTGTTATTGGAAAAAATAGAATTTAAATGTTGTCCTATGGTGGAAAACTAAGTACCGAACAACTTTTATCCAAAACATTTTTCCCAAAAGTGGATATTTACTGAGATATACAGGGTTATTCAAATTCGAGGCCCACCATGGGGATCTCGCTTATTATAATAGCTAGAGTATTGGTTTAAATTTGGCAAAGTTGCTAAATTTGATGCTCATTGATAATCCAAAGAGAAATTGGGAATATCTCAAACGTTATTCGAGAAAATTAGGAAAAACCGGAAACTACAATTTTTGAAAATTGTCTATAACTCCTTTGGAATTTGAAATATTTTAAATGTGTAAAGACATTGCCCAAGCAACTTTTCAAGCCGAATCGAATGGTGGTCACAAATTTTTGCTAGATCGATTCGTTTTTGTTTTATGACAACCAACTTTGTTTTTTCTTATGGACGCAATTTTTGCTATTTACATAATCAATTAGCATTAATTTTTCTGAATCCATTGAGATATTACACATGGTATTTTACTTCTACATTAATTGTCAAATTTGAAAAAATACGTTTTAAACAATAACAACTATAAATCAGGTAGGTCGGTCATTGTAGTTTATGTTGTTTCCATGACTACCAATCAACAAACTAAAAGTCTGTTACTTGTCACATTAATAAATTCGTAAAAATTAACTTTAATTTTTTATTCATTGAATAGGAACTTTATCTACACTGTCAACGATATGCAGAAACATATCCAGATAGAAGACAAACCTTGCACACATATTTTTGTTCGTTGGACAGAAACATAGGGAAATATGAGGCTTTTGCCAAAATTAGAGAAAAATATGGCAGAAAGGTTTCAGATAACAATTAAAAAAAACATTTTTATAACAAACATATCTGGAAAAAACACTATTTTTCTATATTTAACAGAAACTCAAGTAAATTTGTATAAAGCATGTGATAAAGTATAACAAAACTTAAAAGAACAGTATAAAAAATTCGGAGCATATCGCATTTTTCTTCGTTATTAAAGTTAATTTTTACGAATTTATTAATGTGACAAGTAACAGACTTTTAGTTTGTTGATTGGTAGTTATGGAAACAACATAAACTATGTACAATGACCGACCTACCTGATTTATAGTTGTTATTGTTTAAAACGTATTTTTTCAAATTTGACAATGAATGTAGAAGTAAAATACCATGTGTAATATCTCAATGGATTCAGAAAAATTAATGCTAATTGATTATGTAAATAACAAAAATTGCGCCCATAAGAAAAAACAAAGTTGGTTGTCATAAAACAAAAACGAATCGATCTAGCAAAAATTTGTGACCACCATTCGATTCGGCTTGAAAAGTTGCTAGGGCAATGTCTTTACACATTTAAAATATTTCAAATTCCAAAGGAGTTATAGACGATTTTCAAAAAACGCATTTTCCAGTTTTCCTAATTTTCTCGGATACCGTTTGAGATATTCCCAATTTCTCTTTGGATTATCAATAAGTATCAAATTTAGCAACTTTGCCAAATTTAAACCTATACTCTAGCTATTATAATAAGCGAGATCCCCATGGTGGGCCTCGAATTTGAATAACCCTGTATAGCATATTCCATACCTTTTGGACACACTGTATATATACACCTATTTTTGCCAAGGAAATGGCCAGTGGCACTCTGGAAAACATTTAGTTTTGATGTTCCTGGTGCAATAAACACAGCCTTGATCAGATTCTAGCGACAACATATCGTGACCCTCCCTTGTACGTTTTTTTTTTGTTGCACACATATAAATTTTGTTTCAGACAACGATAAATTCTAGAGTAAATAAGCTATGCATAAGACATTTATGAAAAATAAGGACAATAATACAAGTTTTTTAACTGTACAACTGTTAATTAATTTGTTTTTATTCCACGAACATTGAATTAATCACGGATTGATTATATTATAAGATTCCCACTGCACAATTTAAAACTTCGACACATTTTGTGTCCAGTTGCACATTAGAATAAGGTCTGAGTTGACTGTTAAAGGCGTTTTTTTTTGTTTTAAGCCATCACTATTTACTTAAAGGTTAGGATAACCAATAACAAAAGCCGCTATATTTAAACATGAATGTTGTTGTTAGCTAAGCAAGTTTTTTCTGTCGTGATTTTAGCCTTTTCTGATATCATTTTCGTCTTATATCATGTTAATAAATGCCGCCCTTGATAATATTTTCATTGTCCACCAGCTTCAAACACTCAATAAAATTCTAATAAAGCTTGCTTTTAAGAAGGGCTTGCTTAATTTAGTAAGTCGATCAAGCACACGGTTCTTAAAACAATGGCCATGCTGAAGCATGAACGAAGACTGTGTATTGTTAGCGAATATTTTACACATAAAACTGTCAGCACGTAGATCACAGCAGTAGCAATGATTCAGCGTTAGACACTAAACTTACGAGAAATCTAACGTAGTGGAGGAATAATTCTGTCAAGGGACCTTATATATTTTACAAGAAGAGGGCGCACGCTATGTCGAGAGTTATTGTTTCTATGTATACAAATGTAATGAAGGTGTGGCCTTCAATATTTGGTAAGCACTTTAATTGTCTTAGAAATATTACATTTGTTTCAGAGAAAAACAAGTTAAATGCAAATGCCTTTAGTGCACGAATAATAAATTTTGAAATAACTTAAAATAACTTAAAATAATCACAGGGGTATGGGTTACTTGTTATATCTTACATTTTATTAATAAAAAATCGGCAGTAAACATTTTAATGATTTAAAAAAATCTTTCTTCTTAATCGGTTCCTCTTGTACCTTTCGGTGTCGAGGTATGCTTTTCTATTTCTGTATATAGTTTCTCCACTCCTGCCTACCGTTAGCTAATTGTGGCACATCTCTCTAGTTGGCTCCTTTTTCTTCTAGTCTCTGCTTCACTTCGTTTCTTTATTTCATTCTTGGTCTTCCTCTATTTTTTTCCCCTCCATCTTCGATTTCCATTCTATTTTTGCATATCTACTTTCTGGCATGCGCAGTAGATGTCCAAGCCATCTTAATTGATTCGTCTCCATCTTTTTCTTAATATCCGTTACTCCCAAGTTTTTCCAAATTTTTTTGTTACTGTATAAATCAGTCTACATCCTTCTATTCTTTTCAGAAATCTCATTTCCTGTGCCTGTATTCTTTGTTTTTCTTTTTGTGTTAGTGTCCAAGTTTCTGAACTGTACGTGAGAATGGGTACGTACACTGTATTAAAAACTCGCGTCTTCGTTTTTTTTGATATTTCCTTACTTATCAAACATTTATAGGAAGGTCGGGTATATCGTACCACTTTTTAGAATTTTGGTTATGGTGAATCTTCTATTAAAAATTACGCGAAATGAAAAATATCATTGGTTAGTATACATATTTGTTTATAAAAATGATATAAATTCATAGGCAAATAACAATAGGAACATAAAAGAAAAAAATAAATTGCACAATGCTGCAAAAGGTACGATTTCCCCTACTCGTTTGGTAAATCGTACCTAGGGGTGGCTAAATTGTACCTACAGGTTATATATGGAGATTAGGTACAAATTTAAGATAGGTACAACAGCTTATTAACAATTAACACAAACATATTTTTGTACCAGCTCTCATTCCAGAACATGTTTCATGGGCCCAACGGTTACACCTCTGACACCGCAACATATCTTCAATTACGTTTTCTTCGCAAATGAAACAATACCAACACCAATCATCTGGGTTCACTACTACTTCAACATCTTCTACTGTTTTTGAGGTCGTAGCTTTGGAACGGCATGCTTTTTTTTAAATAGAGGCAACAAGTATTAGAGATTCGGCAAATCGTACCTGGTACGATATACCAAACCATTTGCGGTACGATTTGCCGAACTGCCACTTTGTGCGATTTTATGCTTAATGTGAAATTAATTACAATTTCAACGTATTAAAGCAAGTTTTAATTTACGCCTAATTTACTGACAAATGCTGATGTAAAAGTATTCATACGGTTCAACTTACCGATTTAGAATAAAAATCTTACACATGAACGAAAAAAATTATTATTGACGACACTGTTTTCACAAATTGAAAGTTACCCGGAAACAGTCATTTTGCCGGTAATGGAAACTGCTCTATGTTTTGCAGTACAAGAGCCTCGGATTGAGTAGAAAAGATTGCACCATTTACACCTTCTAATAAGAAAAATAGCAGTGGTACGATTTAGCAAGCGGTACGATATACCCGACCTTACCCTATTAGCGGTGTAGTAAATTTTCGTCGCTGCCGCTTTTCTATTATTCAGATCTTCCTCCAATTTACCATTCTCTGCAATTATTGTTCCTAAATATTTAAAATTCGCTACCTGCTTTTTTTTTGGTCTAGCGTAATTGTAACTGGTCCATGATTTTTCGCTATAACCATAGCCTGTCTTTGTTATAGGAGTATTAATATTCATATTGTATCTACTTAATGTATCTGCCCATACGTCTAAATTTAGTTGCAAGTCTTTTTCGCTTTTACCTAGTAGCACCACATCATCTGCAAAGGCTAGTTCTGTTAAGGATATTGGTTTTAGTTTTTTCCAATCAAAGAAGGCTTTCATTGTGTTTTGTTTACTTTCTTTAATTATTTTATCCAAAGAAATTATAAAGTGCAGGGGACTTAATGTACCTTCCTGTCTTACTCCCACTGTTGTTATAAATTCCTGAGAACTACTGTTATGGGTTCGCACATAATTTCTACTATGTACTCTTATATAAACTCTTGATGGCGTTTAATAATCCTTCTCCCACTCTACTTTGTTTCAATATCATCCAGATCTTTTCCCTTGGCACTCTATCGAAGGCTTTAGACAGATCGATAAAGCACAAGTACAGCATCTTTGAATGTTCCATTGTTTTTTCACCTAACTGTCTTAAGCCTTAACGTAAAAATTAGATCGTGCGTGCTTCTACCCGGGCTAAAGCCGCATTGCGTCTCTTCCAAATTTCATTCCAAATGTTTTTTTAATCTCTCCTATAAAATTCTTTCATATAGTTTTTCTACTACACTAAGACGAGATTTGCCTCTCTACTAGAATATAAAAAACAATATGATTAAAAAATTAAAGAGTTACTTCTAATTTCATGTTAAAATCTTAACGTTAATATGTAGTTATGTTTTAGACGAAAGTACCTACATAAAAAAAAGTGGTACGTTTTTACAAAAATAGTCGATAAGGGGAAAATAACAAATGTCTTTTGATGAGGAAGTTGTAATGACCAAATATATTAGTAAAATTTAATCACAGCATAATACATGTATTAATGTCTAAAAATTTGTCAATTATCAATTTTTTTTTTCAGTTCTTTGAGGAAGTTAGAAACACGGGTTGCTTTTTTTAAAACCATTCGATTCATGTTATTCTATTCAACTTTGCTAATTTAACCAACTATTTAATGATAACAAAGAAATAGGTAACTAACTGAAGCAAAGAAAACCTTATAAAATATAGCATAGCTGTGAGAGTTTTTTATTTTGTCAAAAGTACACTGATATTTTTTTCATTTTCCTAATTTTGTAAATATTACAGGACATTTATATTTGTTCACGAATTCTCTCTCAAGTTTTTTGTTCTTAAAAATATCACGTGCCTGTATAATGTTTCAAAAAATTTTTAAATTGGACACTATTCCTAGCAAGTGCGCAAAACTGCGGGTCGCAACGACAACGGCTGCCTCCAAGTTATTAAATTACAAGATGTTCACAAAACGTGCAAAAATAAAGCGCGATCGTTCGCGCATTGCATATAATTGTTGGTAACAACATCAACATATACCGCTCATAAACACAACCTCTATGGCAATTTTTATGAGATTCAAATGATGTTAAAACAAGAAACGATTGAATCTTTGTAAACTTTCGCGTTAGGAGAACAAAAATTGGTTCACTGTTTGGCAATGGAACTATAAGAGAGTTTATTTAAACACAAGAAGAGCATAATTTTGTTATCAAAATAGTTTACTTTACTGTACGTTATGAAATAAATAATTGTGATTAAAAGAAAATAAAGTACGAGCACCTACGATATGAATTCGAAATAAACCCTTGTCGGCTTTAGACCACAATTTCACAATTTCTAGTTATCTAAATCTAGTGTTTTTTTATTTAGTTTTAACTTAACTATCCCTTCACTGAGTTTATAACAGGGATTTCCAACATGGTTTAAATAGAACCCCAATGGAATTTCGGAAAATGTCTATGGAACTCAAGAGTTAATTGGAGGTTGATGGACAATTCGAATACTTGTACATGAAAAACTCACATAATTTTCAAATTACATATAAGAATAAGCAGAATCAGGTTTTAAACAAAATCCAATATCTTTTTTTTGTTATCATTTAAAAAACGATTTTTTTTAAATAATTCACTTGATATATTACGCAAAATCTTGTGTTATAACACAAAATTCTATGGAAACTGATTGAAAAGAATATTACATTGGAACCCTGGATTAGAAGAATATAGCAACAGTGGTTAAGCAACAGAATTTATTAAATACTTAATGACAAACAGCTTATGCTAAAATTAAATGTATGTGCATCTTAAAATAAGAATAATGATTTCAATCTTTTTAAATTTATTAATTTTTAGTAAAAATTAATTCACTAAAATAATGTTGAAGCTAAATTTCTACTTGGCCCTTATGTCAGGATTTTTAAATATTGGTTAATCTATAGGTATATTTACACTTTCCTTTAAATTTGTTTCGCAATTATTCATTCATCGCTTCCTCAAAGGCTGTTCTTTAAATTTTTCCCAAAAATAATCTATAGAGCTATACTATTTTTTCTTACACCTCAATAGCTAATTCATTCAAATTGTTCAATTTTGGGTTATGGAACTGTGATGGCACAGAATTGTTTCCTTATTACGAATCTTAACTATCATTTCCTTTTCACATTTGCTTTTTACATTTATCATAACCCTATTTTAATTAATTTCTTGCAGTTTTATTACGGAATAATTTATTTTATAGCTAATCGTAAATCATACAACTACACAATGTGTGTTTTATTAATTTTTATTATTTTCTATATTACTTGAACCATATTTACAAATTATTTTTATTTTACGACTATTTTGATAAACCATTGGAGAAAGTCAGCAGAATGCTATCCTAGAAATAACTACGACATTGAAAAAATGAGTAGAAGAAGTGGATGAGTTTGTCTATCTGGGTTTCAAAACAACGAATAACTCTGATGAAGAAAAAGAAACAGAGGCGAGATTAATAAAACCGAATAAATGTGCCGAAGTCTTGAACCAAGGACGAAACAGCTACCTAGAAATGCTAAATTCCGCCATTACAAAACAGTATTGCTTTCCAACAGCACTATATGCCTGCGAAACTTGGAAACTGATTAAGAAAACACAGGAAATATTGCAGAGATGGGAAAGGAAAATATTTAGAAGAGTGTTGGAAGGAAGGAAAACAAGGGTATGAGAGAATAACAAACAGGAAAATTTATGAGACATACCGGGTGATTCGGTTTGACTGTCCCTTCCCTATAACTTTTGAATTATTAAAAATAACCCCTAAAAACCTCTTATTTTTGAAAACGGTGACAAATTCTCTATTAAATGATGCGCATTTGTTATCTCTACGATGACGTATGTCAAATCCGCGATAGGCAACGGTTTTTTTAATTACATAGTATAGGTACATGTTTTTGTTAAACCGGATACGGAATTTAATTCTGATACCGAAGGGTAAGAGACTGGAAGACCTAAACCCAAAATAGAAAAGAGTGGAAGAGGATCACGGAGCTGTGGGCCCAAACGACCTGTAGAAGAAGCTCTCTATACAGGGTTCACGTTTTTCGAGGGCCACTATGGGAATCTCGTAAACGGTAAGAGTTACGACTTCGGTTAACTTAGGGCAATTGTACATTCAGGTGCTTAATAATTTGATGCAATCAGAACTTATCTAGCTTTTCTAGTTTTTGGGGGGGAAAAAGTTAAGTGTATTTTTGTGTTCAACCTGTAACTTTTTCATTTGATGTCGAATTCATTTCTGTAAAAACTTTTTTATGGGCACTTTTTACAAGGAATCAACATCCCTAATTATATTTTCCATGCGACGTTTCGCTTTTTTTAAACCATCATCAGGTCAATTTTTTCTTACGGACACCATATTAGATTTTAACGCCAATTTGTAGAGCTTTTTTTTCTGAATTCGACAATGTATAACACTTGGAACTTTTTTGAAGCAATTGTTGTTAAAAATGGCAAAAACAAATATTTTATTTATAACAATTCCTAATTGGCATGGTAAATAATTGTCTTTGTCCTTTTTTCCTTGAAAGCAGGTAAGTGAACCGCATAAAATTACCAATTGCCATTTCGTTAAAAAAAATAAGTATTAAGTACTTAATAAGTAAACAATGTTAATGCAAACATTGTTTACTTATTAACAAATATTTTTAGAATATTTTCCTCAGTTTAGTAATAAATTTCACTAATATGTGTATTGAATTCCTTATTTGGCATACAATTACTTTTAACAAAATTGTCTGTATCAAATAATATGTTTTCATAGTTTACAAAAAACGTCCAGAAATCTGTTTATCCTATTTATTTATTAGAAACCATTAACGCAGATAAAGGGCATAACTCGTTGAATATGTAAACCAATGGGACAAAGACAATTATTTACTATGCCGATTTGGAATTGTTTTAAATAAAATATTTGTTTTTGCCATTTTTAACAACAATTGTTCAAACAAGTTCCAAGTGTTATACATTTTTGAATTCTGAATAAAATTCTCTACAAATTGGCGTTAAAATCAGATAATAGCGTCCGTAAGAAAAAATTGACCTGATGATGGTTTAAAATAAGCGAAACGTTGCATGGAAAATATAATTGGGCGTTTTGATTCCTTGCAAAAAGTGGTCATGAAAGGTTTTTACAGAAATGAAATTCGGCATCAAATGAAAAATTTACGGACAAAAAACAAAAATCCACGTTTTTACTTTTTCCCCATTATCTCAAAAACTAAAAGAGCTAGATAAGTTATGTTTGCGTCAAATTATTAAGCACCTGAATATACAACTTTTCCATAATTAAGTGAAGTCGTAACTCTTACCGTTTACGAGATCCCCATAGTGGCCCTCGAAAAACGAGAACCCTGTCTATATATTTTTATATAAATCAGGTTCTAGATGCGATTTAGGCCAATTTTACATGGAACTATTTTAGACATATTTGATTTGATAGTTAATAACGCATGCTGATCGGTTGATGGTAAGATGAATGTTGGCTTATTTATCAGTTTTTTAAATTATTTTCTCGTCTCCATGAATAGCGACCTTGCATACTTGATGAAAATTGCCACAGAAACTATTTCACCCCAAATTACCTACAACATTGACAAATATTAAACTAATTAACTTATAAACAGTTTCTGGTTTGAACGCTGTGTGTGTTAATTTTGCACTAAGGTAAATTAAATATTACACAGTGTTCTAGCATCTGCAAATAAAGTTAAATTTAATAAACTAGTCAATAGCGTAAAACACGTTACTCGAGAGAGAGTTAATATACAAATACGTACAGGCACAAAGTAAACAAACTAAGCAGACTCGGCAAACTCATTGACAAAATAATATATCATGTTTACATACCTAATAGACAACGCTCATATATGAATTCCGCAGCCAGTCGCTGTAATTTAGCAGGTAGTTAGTTGTAGGTGTTTGGCAAATTGATTTCTACGCGCAAGCGGTACGTAACGGGAACCGCAGTGACGTCGCAGTAAGTCTGGCGGCCTGCAGGACACCAATCTCAAGTGTTGTATCGTCTGTTGGACTTGGAAGTGACGCTGTCGTGATTGGGGATGTAAGGCACGCGCTTGGCCACGAGCCTGACACTTTAATTAAACGGGTCCGTAATCCCTTCACTAGCGCGCCGTAAGTGAAATATTACACTGTATATTTCCAATGGAGGACGAACGCGTCTGATTAATTTTTGTTTACTCGTATATCACAAAAATTTGTGTAAGGGCTACCAATTTGTCGGCCACAACGTACGTGACGAGAAAGCTTTTTAATTAAATAATTGGTAACATAAAGTAATCTGCGTTTGCCCGTCAGTAAAGAGATCTCTGTAGGACTACTGTAAAGTTGTCGACGGCGCCAATTTGTCGTCAAGAGATGAAAGTCATTCGGGTTAGCGTTTGTCACACGGATTATCACACAAATGGGACGGATACATAATTAAACGTTCCAATTTTATGTCCCTATTACAAAATTTGATTCAAATCAATGTTATTTTAAGTATAGGTACGACTTTAATTTTTATGTTTCGCTGTGACAATAGTAAGACAGTATTGTATCACGAAAAAATCTACCTCCAGAATTTTTTTGATCCATTAATTGCGTTTTAATGACTTGTAAGAACTTTTTTACCACTTTTAATTGGTTTCGTTTGTAAGCAAAATTAATTAAAACTCTTGAACATTTTGATTATTTTCTTTGATAATTGATTTCAAAAAATATCTGCTAAAACGTCTGACGCTTATACAGGGTTAGCCAATAGGTATGACTGGAATTACGTAGACTATAGAAAAAAACATAGGTTACACTGACACTTCATAAACGTCAAAGATTTTTGAGAGTCTTTGAAATTTATGAAGCCATGGCGCATTTTTCTTTAAACCAACGAATTTTCGCAGTACAGACTATTAGCATTGTAAAAACGCAAAGAATGTTTCTGCGTGAATTCCAAGTTCCAAGACACGGAAGAATACCCACAGACAGAACTCTTTCAAGATGGATACGTGACTTTCGTGCTCGTGGAAGTGTTGTTTCAAAATTTTCGGGTACTGCTCGTTCAGTTCGTTCTCCTGAGAACATTGAACGTACAAAAATTGCTGTCGAACAGAGTCCGACCCGTTCAGCTAAAACACATTCTCAAGCTTTGAACATCTCGAAGACATAGTTCCGGCGAACCTTGAAACACGATCTTCACTTTCACCCATAAGATTCAAATTGTTCAGTAACTAAAAGCCTAGGATAAGAGAGAACGTGTACAATTTTGTGAACATTTTCTAGAAATTTTCAATGCCAAAGAAAATCTACTGAATAAACTTATGATGACCGATGAGGCCCATTTTCATTTAGATGGATACGTAAGTAAGCAAAACTTCAGATACTGGGCTCCGCAAAATCCTTTGAGTTGGCATGAAAAACCTCTACACAGTCCCAAAGTACCGTTTGGTATGGAGTCACCACATCAGGAATTATTGGTCCCTTTTTTGAACTGGATAATCAGACTGTAACGGGGATACCTCTGATCGGTACGTGGATATGCTGCAAAACTTCCTTATGCCTGAAGTAAGTAGACTTGGTTTAAACAATGCAATGTTCCAACAGGACGGTGCTACGGCCCATACAGCTCTTTAGTCGATGAGCACTGTGCGAGAATTTTTTCCAGTAAGAGTTATCTCACGATTTGGTGACATTCAATGGCCCCCAAGATCACCCGACCTGAGTGCCTCTGACTTTTATTTATGGAGCTGTCTCAAGTCTAGAGTGTACAGAGATAAACCACGCACACTTCAAGAACTGAACTGGCAATTGAACGTAAAGTAAGGGACATCAATCGCGATGTAATGTTGAATTTTGTTACGCGATTACGTCTATGTATTAATTCTCATGGGAATCACTTGAACGAAGTGATTTTTAAACACTAGGTGTGTGTAGTAAAATTGCATAATTTAAGCTATTAAATTTAGTTTTTAAACATGTGATTGGTTTTTATTTGTTCCTTTTATCGCCTACTAAAAACCCGTCATACCCTTTACAACCCGTACCCAAATAATCAAAATTAGTTTTGAGGACATTAAAAGTGCGAATCCGACAAAATTCTGAATTGGATCATTTTCGCGATCACAATACTTTCTTCCTACTGCGATTGGCGAAAGTTTAATTACTGAATAGCTTATTAAACACTGCCACCAAAAACTATATAATAGTTATTTATGTATCAAGGCCAAAAAGTGTAACAAGGCCAGAAAACAGACAAGGCCGAAAAAGTACGTTTTGGCCGAGGTGCATATTAAATTTTTTGTGCGATAGAATTAAAAACAATTTAAATTTTTAGTGATTTTCAAAATTATAGGTTAGAAACTACGTGACATTCTGTCACTGACAGATGACGGCGTGTGTACTGCATTACCGGCCCTCTCCTTAGCAACGGCCGTAAAAGTTACTTTTTCGGCCGTTGCTAGGAGTTACGGTCTGAAAAGTAACTTTTACGGCCGTTGCTAAGGATAGGGCCGGTAATGCAGTACTTTATCGTTGCTAACGAGTCCGTCACAGCTGTTTCTAGTACGATCGCATAAAAAATATATTTTTACAACAACAGTATAGTAATATTAATACCTTATGGCTTTTTAGTGCGTGAGCTAACAGTTACTATACAGAAAGATTTTAAAAGAAATTTTACTAAAACAAAACGACGAAACTTCTGAACTAATAAAGTACTTTTATTTCCTACTAAAGAGGGACCTTATTTCAGCAATCTGTTTCGATGGACATCACTGTAACCAAATGGACCATGACTAAGCATTATGTGTATGATGTTAATAAAAGTTTCCAAAAAAACAAACCATCCGCGTATTTAGAAAATGGTGCAATCTTAATATTCTATTCGGCGAAGCAACGGTTAAGTTCCTTAAGTTGGCATTGAAATTTTTTTAATCTTTTACTTTGAAATGAAAAATAATATATTATGTAAAAATTTTCAGTGTCTTATAAACTATTTTCATGAAACAACTTCTTGAGCTTAAAAAGAACATCGTATGTATATATTATATAAACAGCAACTACTGACAAGGGAGGGTCACGTATTTCTCCGGAACCGTTTAAGATTTTTTCAAAAACTTTGCACCTTTTTACTTGCAAACGATGCGCGAATTGGTAAATAGAAGAATTTCGATTTTATCTCTGACGGTTTCACGGCCAACACGAACGCAAAAATTACTTTTATTATTCAACTTTTCAGTTTTTTCCCTATTTTTCTGGAGAAAATGGCCAGTGGCACGTACAACTCTGCAAAACATTTAGTTTTGATGTTCTTTATGCAATAAACACAGCTTTAATCAAATTCTAGGGATAACATATCGTGACCTTCCCTGGCGAGTTTAGATTAGTTAAATATAGAAAGTACGATACTAAGTTTTGAGCTTATGTAAACAATAAACTTGGTAATAGTCACTATGTAATAGAGTAATAATTATTCGTTAATAATTATACGTTATAATATTAATAATTTGTTTGTTACATGAGTCCCAAAACACAGTTTTATCACATTTATGAGTTATACGAAATCTAGAGGTCTTTTTAATAATCTACCTTTAGCATATGTAGCGTTTCTTAACAATTAAACTACTATTTTAGTTGAGTTGTTAACCTGATAATCTTACTTAAATGCTATTTTACAGGTAGCCAGAACTATCGTTACATAAAAGATAATGTTTTGAGTGTAATGTGCTCAAACACACCTGTGCACGATGATCTCAAAATGATTACAGAATTGCGACGCTATTTTAAAAGCATTAAAATGCCTAAGAAAAGTGGAACCGAGTAGCAGACGTGAAACAATTATTAAAAATAATAGGAATATTATAGACAAATAATTTAAGTGCAAAACTATATTACATTCAGTAGCAACATGCAATTCTTTAATAAAAGTCTATAAAGTCACCTAGAAATAAAATATTTTTCAAAATGGAAGGGCCAGCGGAAATGATATATTCAAAGCGTTTGAAAAAGGTTTTCCCGGAAATATATCAGGTTAGGTTTCTAATGTCATTGGACTTTACTTTCTATGATCTTTGCCCCGATATCGATTTGTTATCTTATAAAGTTATAACCATATAGCACCATAACTTCCTACAGAAGTACAGGGTGGGGCGCAATGACCTCCCCGATTTGGGAAGCTAATAAAAACCATACCAAGAAAGCTACAAAAAAAACTTATATATTTCTGAATAGTACACATAATGCAGTTGTAGATTAACGTTATTTAAAAATGACATCACTCAAGTGTCGACCTCCATTTTCGATACACTGATTTAGTCTCTCCTGATAGTTTTGCAGGACCCTGCGGGTCATTTCGGGTGGAATAGCAGCAACTTCTTGGGTAATTATCTCCCTAAGGACCTCCAAAGTTTGAGGACGATGTTGGTATACCTTGGATTTCAGGTAGCCCCAGAGAAAAAAATCGCACGGGGTCAAATCGGGAAAACGAGAGGGCCACCACGCAAGGAGATAACATGCCCAGGAAACATTTCTCTTAGAATTCCGAGTGAACGGCGAGATGTGTGGGCTGTCGCACCGTCTTGTTGGAACCACACATTCCCCTGTCCATGTTCATTAAAAAGATCACCCAATCTAGGACGCAGAAAGTTCTCGAGCATTGCACAATACCGATCAGAAGTCACTGTTACAGTAACACAGTTTTCTTCAAAAAAATATGGACCCAATACACCGAACTCAAAAACGGCACACCATACTGTAACCTTAGGGCTGTGGAGTGGTCGTTGGTGAAGTTCCCGAGGGTTATTTTCTGCCCAATAACGTAAATTTTGTTTATTGACCGTACCTGCAAGATGGAAGTGTGCTTCGTCCGTAAAGAGCAAAACATTTCTGCGAGGCAGGTTTCGAAGTTCTCTACACATAGTTGTACGGGTTTCCCAATCTCTTTCACTGAGTTCTTGTGCAATTGCAATTTTGTAAGGGTGCATATTAAGATCTCGGTGCAAAATTATCCGAAGACTTCGATTAGATAACTGTAGGGCAGTGGCATGTTTCCGTGCAGAACGCTGTGGAGATTGTTCAATCGAAGCTCTCACAGCAGCCACATTTTCTGGTCCTGTTACACTCCGAGGACGGCCAGTAGATGGTCGTTTTAATGCTGAACCTGTTTGCCTGAAGTTTGACACCCAAATACGCATTGTTTTTTTATCGGGAACGGGATCGTGTCGGCCGAGAGCGAAACGAATGCGAAAAGCACGCTGCGTCAATATCGGCGAACCGCCGTTTTGAATAAATTCCTCGACAACAAAAGCGCGATGTATTCCCGACCAAGCCATGATGTGAGCCGCAAATGGCAAGATGACAGCTGTCATTTCGTGCACTCGTCATTGCTGTACCCCCACTCCGCTTCTAACCACGCCCCTCACAAATCGAGGAGGTCATTCTACCCCACCCTGTATATGTATAAAAAAATGTAAATTTTTATAGTACTTTAATTAATAGGTACCTATACAAAATCACAATATACTGTTGCTGAAGGTTTTTTATCTGTTAATATTTTTTTTCAGGTTTATTGGATATACTGCTGATCAATACCGACAACATTTAAGTGAGTAAATTTTTCGTAATAAACAAATTTGGAAATATATTTTAGAGTTTAACGGTTTTAAAGAACTGTTTTTTTCGGACAAATTTGCATAATTCGAAAATCTATTTTAAAATTTAAAAATCTATTTTAAATACTAAAATAAAATTGGTTAACTATAAATTAGGCTGAATTTTGAATGTTTGAGGCAACCAATAAAAAAATATTTAATCTATTATTTGGTGCCAAGTTATAATTAAAACCAAGTTCAGTAGCCACTGAGAAAGTATTTTCTGTTTAACGCAATAACGAAAAATTTTGTAATCACTCGTTATATTTTAAATTTTTTTTTTCTTAAACCAAATGAGATAAAAACGTGTAATTTATATTTTGCTTGGGTTTTAGTTATTTTATTAATTTCATTTACTTTTTTGTAAGGTATATTTTATTTTGTTATGTTTTTGTCGCTACATAAATATTAAATAAACCGATAACCTTTAAAATAAGGATAACTATGTTTTTACCAATTGGGTTATATTATTTTGTAAAAATTTGGAAACCGGTTTCGACCGATTTTCGGGAAATACTGGAATTCAAATACAAGTTTTTCCAAAAGTCTGTTTTTGTGTAAACCCTAAAGATAATTATATTTGCATTTTTTATAGATGAGATACGTTTCGACAACAAAACGTTGAAAAACTTCACAAACGAAGTTTTTAAATTATAAGCGGCTTAACTTTTTTGTCATGTTTTGTGTTTTCGTTATATGCTTTTATTGCGTTTCTTATTTATACGTAATACTAACGCTCGCTTCACCCACAACTTTCTCTTGCTTAATCTTCAGGTATGACTACTGTGGCCAAACGTCCTTTATTGTAAAGGACAGTCCTTTATTTTAAAGCGTTGTCCCTTATATCTATTTAGTTTTGAAAAACTCCTTTATTTAAAAAATATATGCGGCAATAATTGAAATGGTGTTTTTTTATGCCGGCCACATATGAAACAATAGTATTGGTATTGGTATAAAATGTCTTTCAGTACAGTTAATATTAAAGTTATAACAGTAAAAGTTTATTCGTTCTTTTACATCTATTCTACACGAGTTAAAATTTTAAGGAAGTTACTTATGAAAAAAATGTTCAGTATCAAAGACTATAAGAGTACAGTAAAGCTAGTATCACCAAACGGGTTTCCACAGCGGAGTATTCGACGGTGGAGGCGACGGTGTCCGCTTCGTAGTGGTGGAGGTGCCGGGTCGGCAATTGCCTCTAGGTGACAGCGTTGATGGATGATATGGTATTATGAACCATATCGAAGTGACGTCGGAGTAGCGAACTTGGTTGAGGCTGCGCACCACTGCATTGCGTACTCCGCTGTGGTGCGAGCCTCGAAGTCTTACTTTAGCACGGGTTCATTACAATGATACTTGTTTCATTTCTTTGGCTTTACCCGCAGTTATCTATTGTGTATCAACGATCCACTGTACACTGAAGGGCGATCCACTGTTACCGCCCCTACGGTACACAATGGATCAATTCCCATTTTTTTGAAAAAAGCTCTATAACTGTTTTTAGATTAGGTAGATCGTTTATAAAAATAATAATGTAAAATCAAAAAGCATAAACTACAGTACAGGGTGGGCAAATTTCGATGTTTTAATAGGGAATCTCGGTAACTATAATAGGTATCAAAAAACGGACCGCGCGTCCTAGATCTCTTTTTTCGAGAAAAAGTTAATGGCGGAAACTAAACTTGGTTATCGTCTTTTGTTTTCGAGTTATCGCCGATAACTCGATTTTTCGACATTTCGTTTTATGACTATATCTCGCTTGTTTATAAAAATAAACAAAAATAATTTTGACGTTCTACAGGCACTTTTTTGATAAGAATGCAGTGGCGTAGAAAATTAAAAAAAAAAAACGAATTTCGAGTTGTGACATAAAGTTGTATTTTTTTAAATGGAACCCATAGTTGGCTATGACTTATTTAAATTCCTTATTTTTTTGTCATTCCAAATATATAAGGGTTGATGTATTTATTTTCAATAATAAACAAGTTACGAAGGTTTTTTAGTTTTTTTTTAAAACAAAATTATAGTAGGCTGTGAAAACAAAAACAAAACAAGGTGTAAAACCTTTTTAAACTCATTTGGTACAAATTACTAAGGTTTTGTAATTTGTTGTTGTGATAAACATTATAAATATTTGAACATAAGATAAACTACAATAAACTAAATTACTGCAGATTCCGACTTTATCGTTGTTTCCTTATTTTTATATACATTGTAGATGAAATAAGAAAGTAGACGTCAACTTCCGGTATTTTCGGAAGTGTCGCCATCTTGAAAATATTTTCATTAAACAGATCATATGCCATTATGTTCATAACCAAAATTTATTTATAATGTTTATCACAACAACAAATTACAAAACCTTCGTAACTTGTACCAAATGGTTTTAAAAACGTTTTACACCTTGTTTTGTTTTTGTTTTCACAGCCTACTATAATTTTGTTAAAAAAAAAACTAAAAAACGTTCGTAACTTGCGTATTGTTGAAAATAAATACATCAACCCTTATATACATATTTGGAATGAGAAAAAAGTAAGAAATTTAAATAAGTCATAGCCAACTATGAGTTCCATTTAAAAAAATACAACTTTATGTCACAACTCGAATTTCGGTTGTTTTTTTTTTGAAAAATTGTCTACGCCGCTGCATTCTTATCAAAAAAAGTGCCTGTGGAACATCAAAATTATTTTTGTTTATTTTCATAAACAAGTGAGATATTGTCATAAAACGAAAAGTCGAAAAATCGAGATCGGCGATAACTCGAAAACAAAAGATAACCAATTTTGGTTTCACCATTAACTTTTTCTCGGAAAAAGAGATCGAGGATGCGCGGTCCGTTTTTTAATACCTATTATAGTGTTACGCTAATATTTTATCTAATTAATATTATTTAAATTGATGTATTAAAGTTTATTAAACCCCGTTAAAAAGTATTATGTTTCAGACTGCAAACTTAACAGTATTCAAACATCGTATGTTCGTATGTTGTAAGTGCACAATAAGCGAATTCTGTTAAGTTACGTACCATGCATTTCCTGTTAAAATATCAGTTGCTAAGCCAGGGTATTTCGTGTAATAATCTTTTTTAACAAGGGAGTCATCGTTTGCTTCACAATCTAGATGGCCGCGACACCCTGGTTCAGTAATGTTCAATCCAAATCAATATAAGATTCTTCAAGTGATTGTGTAAATGTTCATCATGGTTTTTGGTAATAAATATGCTCCTCAAGTTCATTCGATTATCATTTTAGTAAATTCTACGATCCCCAGCTACGACCCCCAAAGTGCACGATGGCTTTAAGAATAAATCCTTTAAAGCTAACGTGACAATAGTTACCGAGATTCCCTATTAAAACATCGAAATTTGCCCACCCTGTACATCCATGCTTAATTGTAGCATCCTGACACTATTCAGAGCCAACTAATATCCTTCCAAACAAAAAGTGATCCACTGTTGCCCACTTGATACCAGGGGTGGGCGATATCCAAATTTCGATATCGAATATCGATATCAAAATTATATCGATATTTGTCGATATATCGCCCACCCCTACTTGATACTACTGCTACTAAGACGGTATTTTCTACAAGATATAAATCTGTACCAATGAAAAATAAAATTGAGAGCGAATTACTGGAAGCTTGCATTTACACCAAATGCTATTATAATATGAACTTTATAGAATTTTATAATTACAAAAAAACACAACAATGACTTGTAAAAAAAGTACATCCTCACAAAAATATTATTGAAAATAAAATAAAATAGCAAATTAGTTTTTACTATTTATTAAATAAAGTGTTTATTATATTAGTGTAGTGTATTTAAAGAATTATATCGTATTTTTGTCACGAACGTGAAAAATACATTGAAATTAAACTTTTACTTACGACGTGGTTTAGCATAGGTTTCCGTCAGTAGGTTTTTTTTTGTCCTTTATTTTCTCCAAGATAATATGGTCACAGTAGGTATGTCCCATTTTTCTAGTTAAGTTGCGACATATGAAGACGATGATTTAAAATCAATCACCATTCGATAAATAGGAGAATGTCAATAAAGCAACGCATGTCTGTTTTGTTTTAAATAAATTATTTGGTTGCCATGACAACGAAACCCTGGAAAACAAAACAAAATGGTGTACTCACCACAAGAAAATCTTTTAATGTAAACATTTTATCGTTTGTTTATTAGACAGTTATTATTTTATGCAGCCCCACGTACGCATATGTAGAATCCAATCGTTGATATCATTTAAACAATTTGTATAGAACGTTACAGCTGCTATATGGATATGTATACGAAGTTACCCGAGTAAGTTAACCCGATTTCCTCAGGACAGCTAAAAGATTAACGAAGCTAAAGACATGTTTAAGAGAAAACCGATAACCAATTAACGGCGGGTGCCGAATTGTTTCAGAAATCTATACGAGAGCGCTAACAGCCTTCACTAGTCACGTCGTTCGCACCCGCTCGCAGCCTAAGTGTATGTTCTTGCATTCTTAGGTATATTCTCTTAAACCCGACTCGCTTTTACGTTTCACGACATTTTAAGTCTAATAAATTTAGCCAGAAAGTCTGCATAGAGGCATTGTATATTCGGGCCGTTCTTTAGCGCAGATTTATTGGTGGTGCGCGACGCCCAGGCCTCCAGCGCTGCTTGTGCTTTCGTCTCCTCTTCATCTCGTTAGTGCTACATCACTTCTTGAACCATTACTTCACTCAGAAGCCGCTTCCTTCCTTCCTGCACCCCAAGATATGCTTTCCTCTAATGTAATCCTCTGCCACGCTTATTTACAACTCGCCCTTATTCCATTGACAACAAAGCAAATTCTCAACTGTCCACAAGATGTTCAAATGTTAACAAGCACACTAAAAACTTTTCACTTTACTTTTAATTCGTTTGTTTTACACACATTCTTTTTTAAATTACAAATCGCACCATTATCAGTAGTAATATACCAAGTGCATTGAAAATTATCGATAATTTTTGGTAAATATATTAATGTAACACTGCTGGTCGCCGAAATTCTTCAAAAAACTATCAAGACTAAAATATTTATATTTTCGACCAATCACAAACTCAGATTTCTTAGAAACGACCAATAAACGGATGAAAATCTGTTTATTGTGAAAAGGATATTATCAGTGTATGATTATGTTTATTGGTCGTTTCTAGGAAATCTGAGTTTGTTATTGGTCGAAAACGCAAATTTGACAAGAGCATCAACATCTGACAGGGTAATGTAAAATTATTACCGTCTTTAATATGTGGCGCCTCTGTTAATTGGAGTCTAACTAAACATTTAATTTCTGAAACGCGGGATGCTTGATATGTACAAATAAACGATTTTCAAACTCATTTGAGTGTGATTATGGTTTGTTTTGACAAAACATTATATGAGTCGCCTAGATGCAAAACTGACTATCTCCACTTTTATTGGAAATGAGATAATTGAGAAAAACTATAACGACTTTCACAGTTTAGTTAAAATTATTGTTTTTGTTGACAAAATTAAGGAAAAATATTAAGAACAATCCACCGGAACCTCAAAAAACAAACTCAAATCGTTTAAGAGAAAAATGAAAATTAAGCACGCATTTAGCCACTTTTGCAGCTAATTCAGGATTTGCCCGGATTTGAATTAAAAACATAGCGCATTCATTTAATAATATCATAAACCGTTTACTTCATCTGTACCATTGTTATCGGTTTTTTTATTTATAATGTCTTTATGAAAATTTAATTTATATTCTTCTGACTTTGACAGCCAATCTTTTCGAAAATGTTTGATTGGTAGGTAACTCATTTACATATTCTTTTTTTGTTGTTGCTTGATGGGCCGATTGCCTACTTGTAAAAACTTTGGAGCGATCATCTAAAGGGTTTTTCCCCTTTTACAAATTGATTGAGCCACTGCAGTCATTTTTATAATTCATTTTACCTTTCACAAAAATTTTTCCTTTTTTACTTCTGCTTAGAACAAATCTTTTACAAGAGGATAGCTTAAAAGGCAAACAGCTTGTTGGTTTCATCACATTTTTTATAGCGTTCCTCCAGTCAAATACCGTCCAATCTTCTGCGAGTCTCTTCACAGTACCATGAACTTTGAAAATGTTGATATAGTCTTCTGGATCTATTATGGTATCTTTTTTACGAACCTGTTTCTCTATCTGAGCAAATCCGCGATCTGATGGTAGTCATGAGTGCCGAGTGACAGGGAAAATTAGCTGTATTGTATTAATTTGTTTTGGCGCTTACGAAAACCATTTACAAGCCATTGCAATCATACATTTGTTCTTATTTTGTCCAGAACACCCGTCGACCATTAAACGAATCTCCCTCGTATCATCATCAATTTCAATTTTAATAATACAGTCATACACTGCTGATACAATTTCATTGGAAGATTTTGAACTTTCGTGTTCAAACCAAGTGTAGATGAAAACATTTTGGGGAGACAATTTGCTTTTTGACGATCCCACAACAACCGTAAAAATTGTAAATATAAAATTGACACTTATAATATGTAATTTGGTCAGGTATTTTTGGGAGCACTAGATTTTTCTGACGAAATGGTGAGTAAATCTTTCCTCTCTTCCTTTAGAAGCCCAAAGAATGCTTTAGCACGGGCTTTCCTTTGGGAACTTTAAACTTACAAATCGCTCTGGATCCATCTTCTTTCAAACACGTGCTTGTACACAACAACTCGAACTTGTTTTAAGCTTAAAATAATTCGTAAAACCTATGAAAATGGATTTAACCGTATTTGTAGCTAAAGATAAATTTTGCCATTGGATATAACCGATTTTGCATCGATATTGATTTAGTCGTTTCTGCTACTATGTAAAATAGGAATTGCCCGGTTTTGCATTGGACCTTTGCATTTAAACAGTGTGGAGCACATGTTTTAGTCGGTTTTGAATGTCAGGGTATGTCTATATTCACAGAGAATTCAATTCTTTACAAGATGGCACTGTCAGTTTAATTTGCACCCAAAATGGATATAACCGAGTTTGCATCTAGGCGACTCATATACAAAAATCATAAAATCACATTTTAATTGATTTAGGCCACGTTTAGGCATATTATATGTTTCTAAACCTTAAGCACATTATTATGAATAAGCCTGTAAGTTTAATTTTAAAAGTTTACTTGCACAGAAATAAAAAATTCACAATTTTTATTGGAATTTCTTTGAAAAGGTGCCATTGATGCAATTCGAGGATTAATTAAAAAAATTGCTGGGTATAATGTAAAAAATAGGAAACACATTATAAACTACAAAAGACACAACTATATAAAAAAATATTTTATTTTGGCAGCAAGAACAATATTTATCTACTTGTACAATTATAAAATATTACATTTATATCTAATATTGAAATTACATTAATACTAGATACTTGCTGGCATAACTTCTATGACAATCCTTGACAGTGCAGATCATTTCCACCATGATGACAAATGAAGCGTAAAATAGCACACACAGCACAATTTGTCTTTAAAAATAAATCATAAACAACAAATTAAAATATTTTAAACAGTAACACTGTCTTTACCTATGCAATACTGAACTATGTTCTTTATCTATGTACTGAACGACGTGAACGACTTAATAGTATATTATATACCAAGGTAGAGAAGTCAACTATTATAGCCTGAGGGCTCAGATTAGATCACGAGGCGCGAAGCGCCGAGGGATCTAAGGGCCCGAAGGCTATAAGACTTCTCTACCGTGGTGTATATACTATTTTTTTCACTACTAGTAAGACAAACCCATTTATGTTATGTACGCACTTTCTAACCTAAAATATAAAAAGTTAAGTACCTATCTATTCTATAGAAATATTGAATCTGCGTGTTACTCATCTTGCTAAATCACTATTGTTATTAAAAAACATTGTTTTTAAGCGATGGTTTCATCTAAAATACTGACATTATTAAAACTTTTCTTTTTTACGCTGTGTCAATCGACGGTGTGGATATTGACAACCGTCATTTATTACGGCGCGAAAGTCGTGTTATTTAAATACACCAAAGTTTTAAAAATTAAATTAATTTATTTAAACAACGTTTTAAATGCTAAAATACCAATAAAGAGAATTTCTCCATCATACTAAATCGTCCTATAATTTTTTTTTCTTTAAAACTACAACAGCATTATCAAAAAATATAAATTTGTTCATTATTCACCAGTGGTTAATGAAAAATTGTTTACCTGTAACCATGCATAGGTAGAGAAATTGAATTTCACGGCATTCTAATATACGTCATAATGCTACGCTATATTACTAGTAGTGAAAAAAGTAAATTATCAGTGTATGATTATGTTTATTGGCCGTTTAAAGGAAATCTGAGTTTGTTATTGGTCGAAAACGCAAATTTGACAGGAGGATCAACTACTGGCAGAGGAATGTAAAATTATTACCGTGTAATATTGCTCCTATTGGTAGTCTCTAGAAGATGTAAGATTAGTGATTGGTTGAAAACGCAAATTCGACAGGTAAAGGAAATTTTTAAGTAAATTTTGTTATTGCCAATAACAATTTATGTGACTCCAATTAACTTTCGCATTCAAGCTCATTGTGAATAATCTGTTAAATTAATAGGCACACAATATAATAAAGATAAAAACACTGTTTTATCGTGCTATAATTTACACTAACAAGTACCGTTTCCGCATACGCCAAATTGTTGGCCTGGCAGGGTTGTATTCGAACGATTAACCCTCCAATTCATTCGTTATCATATATAACCGACAAACGCGTGAAACTTTGGCTACTTTAATGGCTTACAAAATTATCGACGAAGAGGGGGAAAAAAAGAAGATAAAAATGTAACATGATAATTACGTATACAGTTGGAATCAAAAGAAGCTCGAGAAACTTATTTTTTATTTTATTTCTCAAATTTGGATGAATGTAGAAAAATGACTTTTGGTAAAATGTTTGTTAATTACTTATTTAAAGGTTTTGTACAGTAATATTTTTTATTATTTCCCCCCTTCACAAGGGGCTAAAAAGTGCGACCCATGTTGGTTTTCTTATCAGTTTGGAGTTTTGACATTTTGCAAATTAAAAAATTTTCTTTGAAAGCTTGATTTATTTAGAAACTTTTTTTATTCTTTTAACTTTTCCTGCAAAACCTACAGTTTTTGAGTAAAAAATTAATTTTTTTACTTTTTTATTAATATCCCAATTAAATGAATGAACATTCTGAACATGAACCATTAGCTATTCTAAAATAAAACGATTCATTTTGGTGGTTCATGTTCACTCATTAAATTTTTTGCTCAAAAACTGTAGGTTTTACGAGAGAAACTAAAGAATTAAAAAAATCTAAACAAATCAAGCTTTCAAAGAAAATTTTTCAATTTGCAAAATATCAAGCCTCCAAAAAGGTTTGATAAAAAAAACAACAGGGGTCGCCGTTCTCAGTCCCTGCAAAACACTTTTGGTAGCATGAGGAGGCGCGTAAACTTGCGCATTGAATAAGGCGGGAGACAATTTCAACAGTTACTTTAATTTGTTTTTTTTTTGTTAATGAAAACGTTAATAGTCTTTTATTTTAATTTTTAAACACAGTCTATTACAATTTTGTCTCTAGAATTTATGACATCTGCACATTATTGCAGATGATGTCAGTATGGGACGTAACTTGATAAACTTTGACAAAATTATTACAAAAGGATGATATAAGCTAAGACGTCAGTTTCCCATTCCATGACCACCTTTGACCTTGATAATTTTGGATGTCATAGTACAATAATATACAAATCGTTGCAGTTATTAAAAATTTATAAACTGTCAGTTAAGGATCGTTTAGAAAGTACAGCCGGTTGGTTGGTTAGCTTGACGCATTAGCTATCGGCTAGCCTAGTAACCTAGTGATTTATTGCTAGACGCGAAGCCAAATAGCTTTTCGTTGTACACTTATTCACTCTTAAAGTTTTCTTTGAATTAGGAAATTTCAGCTGCTATTTGAATCGCATTAGGCTCTGTATTTTTTATCAAAAATATACGGTAAATGTATAAGTAAACAGGTTGTCTGCAGCTACCAGCTAGCAGCTACCATAAAAATTGAAAAAGACTTAAATTTCACTTTTCAAGTGTTTTTAAGTTCTTACGGTGTTTTAATCAATATCTACTTGACCAGTTTGTCCAGTTGCATTAGGCTCTGTCAAAAGTAAAACAAAAGTCAAAAGTTGTTTCCACATGTTGCTTCGTCACCGGGAGTGTATTTGACAGAGTTTTGTGCAAAGGTGTTGTTTTGATTCCTATTAGGCTTTAAAAATTAACTTTCTGTTACAGAGTATCCCAGATAACATTTCCAGTATGGGGATCTCGCTAATTATAAGAGATATAGGTTTGCTTAACTTAGATGACAAGTATGAGGGGAGCTACAACCAATTGTTAAAAGTACAAAACTTTTAGTGCTTTAGTAGTTATAAAAAAAAATCGAAAAAGTTGCATATCTTTTTTTTCTTGGAACTTTTTTGTCTTAATCATAAGATCAATTTCATTTGCATTGTCTTAACGTACTTTTTATGTAGAATTTAACTATAATTTTAGATTTTTCTTATCACTTACCACAGTGGTTTCCAACCTGCGGGGCGCGCCCCCCTTGGGGGGGCGCGAGACTATTGCAAGGGGGGCGCGCAGCTGTTACCAAAATATTAATTTTAAATACAAACAAATAAAAAGAACTTTGTTTATACAGAATATGGTATGTTGTTTTGTAGCCCATTAAAAAATTATTATATCAGGACAGTATTTATGAAATTACATTGTTACGAAAAGTGAAGGGGGCGCAAAATTTTTCTTATGAAAAAGGGGGGCGGAGGTACAAAAAGGTTGGAAACTACTGACTTACCATGTTCGAGATGTTACAACTTATTTCAATTTTTCTTATGAGCTGTCAAGTTAGCTTTGGAATAGTTAAATGTGCTTTTTTTTCTCTTTCTAATAAAGTATTACTTGCTATATTTTGAAAATAATTCACAAACTAAAGAAACAGTATTTTACCAGGGAAAAAAGCACATTTTACTATTCCAAAGCCAACTTGAAGGCCCAAAAGAAAATATAAAATCAGGGGTAATTTCTCGAATATGGCAAGTGTTAAAAAAATCTAAAAAGATAGTTATATTTTACATAAAAAAAGTTCTTAATAAAACTGATTTAATGATAAAGAGAAAAAAAAAAGTATTACGAAGAATTTTGTACTTTTAAAAATAGAGTTTAGCTCCTCTCATGCTTAGGAATAATTCAATAATTTAAGTTAACCAGTATCTTTTATAATAAGCGAAATGCATGGGACACCCTGTATAACTATACTTTATTACACGAAAAAGATGATTAAGTACTTCTCTTTTAAATAAATTAATCATTAATTGCTGTTATAATATACACGTATCTAGCATAGTAAGAATTTACTCCTGTTAGTCGGTATTCATGCCTTCAAAGATAATTTAACAAACAGAATAAGTTTAATCTTAAATCAAGAATGAACATGATGTAGGAAACACGTGCTTGCGAACAATCTCTAGTTACAGATCATTCAAATTATTATTATTGTTCACTATGTTATATAATACAAGGCTAATGAGGTATCTGTCGAGCTCTTCATGTCTCAAGTTCCACTGCTTAATATACATAAAATTGTATATTGATGTTTACTCACTTTATTTAGTTTTAATATTCGAAAAATCCAGAACATATTAAACGAATATAATAACAATAAATTGTAGGTGCCCGTGTTTACAATAAATAAATAGAGGACAAATTAATTTAAAATTGGTTTCAAATAAAACATATAGTTGATAATTTTATTCACTGTTAAATACATTTTAAATCCTGAAAAAAACAAATAATGCAAGCTAAAAATATCACAGCTGCAATAAAATGAAATCCAGATAATGCGACAAAATTAACTGTTTAACCCACATAAAACGGTTTCAAAGTTTTGTATTCGTTTGAATTTAATTGAAAGTGTTATGTTAAATAGTTTTTTTAGACTAATTGTAAGCATATTTTCAATTTATTAGTATATTTTGAAAAACAAAGCCACATGAGTTTGAAATTTTTCTATTGCTGAGCAAACAGCTTAATTAATCTTAAAATTTATTTAAGAATTTAATTAAATACAGTTTTTAAAAAAGATCTAATTTTAGTTTATTATGGTCTATAAATAAATTGTGGAAATATTTTCTGCACAATATTTAAAATAAATTGCTTGATGTTATGTAAATTTGACTAGAAAGTTTTAACAAAAGACAGAAAATGTAGTTATTATCGTTGATTATTATTATACCGAAGAGAGGATCTTAAAACTTCGAGAAAATTGTACAGTGAAGCGTCGATAAAGCCAAGAGGTACTTTATCTGATAACCATAAAACACACCAATGTCTATTGGATTACGACAATGCAATAAAATGTAGGACTATTTCATTTATTTGAGCGAGGGCTCCGAAACGTTATAACTCGTTCAATTTTATGCAAATGAATTTGTAATAGCTATTCACTTTCACCCAACAAAACTGTAAATAGCAATTCAATTACGTTAAAGAATTCCTGAGGGTTATATTTTCTTAGCCATCATTAAAACAGCACAACAGGGACATCTGAATAAAAAAGGAATACATTCTGATTGTTTTTATTTACAAAACTAGTTTACATGTAAAACATTTAACTGTTGCAAATTTTTGAATCTTGTTTGCATAAAGGAAATTAATTCCACAAATTTTGCTTTAATTTGCACATCCAGGATAAAAAATAATTATTAATCGCCAAGCAATTAAATTTAAGTAAAGTCTTAGCTTAAACTCTTCTATAAAAATATGCGCTGCACTAATTTAAATTGTTAACATAGTCATTTATGGTTCAATATACTTCTATGAACGATGAAAAAAAATTGAATAACGATATTTTGCGTCCGGCCAGAAAATCAGTTGTTACCGAACAATTTTTGGGCTGAAAAATACGTCTCTACTGGCCTAAGCGAGAAAGTAACAGGTTGCCATGGTAATAACAACTGGTTGCCATGGTGATGAGTTGTTTTGTTGATTTGCGCTGTCAAACAAGCATCATTATACCACCAAGCGAGTTTTCACCTGTTTGTTAAGTTATTGTTTGATTACGGATGGTGACGATAGTGATTTTGGTGTCAGTGGAGGACGCAGAAAAAATATTGTACGTAACATACCCGTAAAGTGTCTTTACTGGACTCGTATCCTTTCAACACTCGCCAAGGCTCGTCCCAAAACTGTCACTCGTCCAGTAAAGTACCACTTTCCGGTCTACGTAAATACTTAAGAACTACTCCTATTACTTAGCGTTTGGCAAATTATTTTACAATTTTATAACGTACACTTAAATCTATTCAACTTATGTCCAAGCCTTACAACTTTTGTTTCAATTTTAACCTCACTTGATGGATCGTTATAAACTTTCAATCTCATAAGAAACTGAACAGTTTGAGTGTTATTACGTGGCAATTTAAAATATTTACAGTTTTTAGTTAGATAATTGTTAATTTGGATAAGTTTGAGTTAACTATTTGGAAATCGATTGTTTATAAATTTAAAAATGAAAATAATCGCAATAAAAACTATCTGTTGTTTGATACTAAGCCACTGTAAAGTACCTACCATTAGAGTAATTTTTTGGGTATCTCCATAGAACAGTCTGAAATAATTTTTACATACCTATTTTGCAGTTTTTGAATTCGGTTTAAAAGGTTAGTATACGCCAAAAATAAACTGCTAGAGTAGTACTCAAAATTGGGTGCTATTATACTGTTGTATATTAGAAAAGGTAAGGATTGGAACTATACTGCTTAAACCAGGGACTAAGATAGGAACAAAAACAAATACTTTAAACGAAATTAACTGATTTTATTTTAACAGAACAAACACGAAAACGATATTATTATTTTTCGTTCAAGATCGAAAACGAAATAAATAATTTCCATTACCGGCTTAAGCCGATTTAGTCACTAAGTGTATAAATTTTATTTGTTAACCTTAATCGCGAATTTACCGTCTATGCTGAGGAGACTCCACGAGGCAGTAAAAAATCTCACTTAAAATTAGTGAGCTTCACTTTTCTCCATATATTTACATGAATATGTATTAACTTTATTGCTAATACTTGCAATTTCGTGCAACCCAAGTAACGGTACAAATAGTCTCTTTAACTATTATGTTGATTGGATCATCAATAAATAATATACCTACATATGATTGGACAACAAAAGAGCGATAATTGTCTATTAGGGACAAGAGTCCCTAAAAAGGCTGGCTAACAACCCGAATCCGAAAATTCAAAAGGGCGCGTAATAATCACATCAGTTATAACAGTTTAAAAATATAACATTTGACGATTAACTATGTTCTGTGGTTTGTACAAACTACACTAATTACACGAAAATCAGTTTCACACTCTATAGTAATTTGCTTTGGATTGTTAATAAGGATCAAAAACAGAACATATTTCGACTTTAGCGGAGGACCAACGATTGCTAAGAAACAAAAACAAAAATGTAAATCGGTTTTAAAATTCATAACAAACGTTTTATGTCTCACATTTATTACCAACAGTACAAAATAATCACACCAAATTTTATTTTATTAGGCGAACTGGGGTTACGAACACTGTCATTTTGACATTAGACGATCGTTCTTCGGTCTTCAGCTTTGATTTTTGTAAAAAGAGATTGGTGACTTAAAAAAAAGGTCCTCGATATGGTGACTAAAAAAAAAACGGTATAACGGTATAACCGGTATTAACCGCTATTAAATTTCGGTTCACGAAAACGAAAACGAAATTTTATGGGTGGGAACTGGGAACGTAAAAAACGGAAACTAAATATTTTGTTTTCGTTCCGATCAAAAACGAACTTTTTAGTCCCTGACTTAAACTACCAAAGAAACCTGTATAATCTGCATTACTTTTTAGAATTACCTTGCCACACCATCTAATTCTAAAACTCGTTGATTTAGCACATTGTTATTGGTTATCACTAAATGTTTTGTTTTTTCGATATTTACTTTTAGTTTGTCAGCCTTAAAAAGGTCTAAGATTCTACAAAGATCACATAAAACACGTTACGTAATTTTTATTTTAAATAACAGATTTTAAATGTATCTCATCGGTCTACCACAAACATTTATTATCTTATTAACTGAACCTAATAAATTCGATTTATACAGAACTTCTCCAACTCACATTTGGTCGTTACAAAGTAATACAAAACACAATGCCGTGTTATTCGGCTCCTTTTAATTCAAGTTGGTACATTTATAAAATTTATCGAACCCAGCTGTACTTAATTAGATTCGTTAGAAAATCTTTTCACTAAGATAATTGCATACAATTTGAACTATTACTTATGGAGCGAAAAGTTTTAAATTCAATTTTACGTAAATGATGTGAATAGTTTTGATTTGTAAACTAAGTTTTACCGAGTGTGTGTAATCTGTGTATGAAGCTTATGTCGGTAGCGTTTCATATTCAAGAAGTTTTATTTCATCAGAATAAATTTAACTGTAGAAACAATTTGCCATTTATCAAAAACTTTTGGTATGCGAAACTTTCCACTTGAATTTATTAGCATGTTTGTAAAAAATTAATATTATTCAGTTATAACGTATAAATACAGTACTAGGGAAATATAACAAAAGCATATTTAAAACAAAAAATAGTTCATTAATAGATTGTTATTAATTACTGAAAGATACAACTGTAGCCGAACGACAACAAAAAATATGATTGTTTTCTTCCTTACTTCCGCTAATCTATAAAAGTTGAATTTAATTTATACTTTCATTGAAACTTTAATTTAATCAATCACACATGTTCATTAAAATATTAAAATTTTAGGACACCAACAAATTTGTATAGAACAGTCTGCAAAATTTTAATTAAAGTATACATATTTTACATGAATATAGGGTGAGGCATCACTTATGACTATGACACCCCACCTATTTTGTTATTGGAAAGAATTATCAAAAAAAGGTTCAAATAAAAGTTGTTACGACACCATACATACTTTTTTATAAGGTTTAAGAGACATTTTCTTTCTCTTTTCAACCCATTAAAACTTTTATACACTACATAACAAAATTTTTAAGATAATCGCAAGCAAAATAATTTCTACGATAGTGGACACTACCTTGTTTTTTATTAAACATTGATGAATTAGTCGGTTTTGCAAAAAGAAAACAAAGCAAATGTCACAATTTGATCATAGTTTGGCCTTTTTGTTTTAAGTACTTTTTTAAAATGCCTTTTTCGTTTTCCCGTACAGAAATAATGAAAACAAGGGCTTTAGTGCCGTAAATTCGTTTAAAAAACGTTACAAAAATGCTTGCAGTAGGAAGGACACTATTGTGAACATTTATTACAATAGTTTAGTGATTAGTGTTTATCGTTGTAACCTAATTAACTTTTTAAAATTTTTTTTTACAGTTTTGTATCATTTTTAAAGCCTACTAAATTAATTAATAACGTAACAAGTTTAATAAAAAATTGTCCTTTTGCGATTTTCTTCAAACTTTTGTTATGTAAGCGTATAAAATTTGTAGTGCGTTGAAAAGTAAAAAAAATGTCTCAAACCGTATAAAAAAAATATGTATGGAGCCATTGAAAAACAAACAAATATGATGTTGTAACTCCTAAAAAACAAAAGAAAACAAAAATTGGACATGAAAATAATTTAGGAAATACTGCATCAAATAGTTATTTATGTATCAAGGCCAAAAAGTGTTTGCGGGCCGAAACGTAGTCGAGGCCAGCAAACAGGCAAGGCCGAAAATTTACGTTTTGGCCGAGGTGCATATTACATTTTTTGTGCGATCGAATTAAAAACAATTTAAATTTTTAGTAATTTTCAAAATTATAGGTTAGAAACTACGTGACATTCTGTCACTGACAGATGACGGCGTATGTACTGTATTACATCTCCTTAGCAACGGCCGTAAAAGTTACTTTTTCGACCGTTGCTAAGGGTAACGGCATGAAAAATAACTTTTACGGCCGTTGCTAAGGATAGCGCCGGTAATGCAGTACTTTATGGTTGCTAACGCGTCCGTCAAACAGCTGTTTCTAGTACGATCGCACAAGAAAACTTTTATTTAAAACTTTTTTTGATAATTCTATCCAATAACAAAATAAGTGGGGGTGTCATAAGTGATGCCTCACCCGGTATAGCGTTTGTTAAAATTACCTAGGTTTACCAATTCTCTTTTTTTATTCAAGAAATATTTTAATGAAGCCCGCATTATCTTTTAAAGCAAACATTCAAAATAAAGAATTGTTAATCACGATAGATTTATCATGACTGGTTGATTTTTGGTCATAACATAAAAAGTTTTAAAAATGACATTTTAATATTGTTGCTATGTTTTTATTTTAATGTAAGCACAAAAATAAACAAATGTTCACTAAAATATATATGTTTTACTGAAGGATCTGGCATTGTAAAATTAATATTTTGATCCTGCTCAGGATCTTATTCTCTCTGGAGTGGCACTCCCGATAATGGAAAAACGCTGATATACTTTCTTAAACATTCCGATAAAATTTATGTGGTTTATTAAAATATTTTGTTTTACATTTTTTAAAAAATTAGAAAGTAATGCTTATGATTATAACCTGTTTTACTTATTAATAATGAAATCTAATAATGGCCACATTATTTACGGGATACATTATTAAGTCAGCGTTCAATAAAGTTATATTCTTGATTCTTATTCACCAAAAAGTTAAATTTTGTTTAAACAATATTTATCGAATTTCGTAATAAAAATATGTAGGTATGTACTTAAAGACGATGATATTTTACTGGAAGAAATTATATGTGATATTTCTATGAACAATTTTGCTTTGCATACAATATCTAGTACCATATTTCCAACGAAATCGTTTAAGTACAAGCTTGAACAAATCCTATTCCATTTTACATTTACATGATGTATTATTTAAATTGTACAGTAATATTGCTCGACATATTTCATATATCTCTTAGAGTACAGTAGTAAAAGAAGCGCGTCTATGGCAGTCATAATTCATAAAAAATTTATTTTTTATAAATAGCCTCTATCTAAACTGAATAGTTGCAGTGCTAATTAAAATGCAAATGATTGTACAAAATTCCTTTTTGATTGATAATACAGAATAAGTAAAGATTGTCGGTTGAAAAAAACGGACATTTTTATGAACTTTAACTTGAGATGTTTGCAAAGAGCGAATGTCTTATACAAATTGTCTTAAATTTTTAATATAAAATGGGAAGTAGAAACTTTTAAATAAATAAATTAGAAAAATTAACAAACAATGAAATTAATTGTATCTTCTACAATATTTATAGGAAAGGCATTGCACTATTATTGGTGAAAACTGTAAAACATTAATCCGTTCGAATAATTACTCAATAACTGAATAAAGGATAATCTGATGTAAAATGTAAAATCAGTTTGTAAAATAAAAACACAGTTGAAACTATAATACAGAGTTTTCCAGAATTATTCGTTTAATTGCCTGTGGATAAATAAACCACCAAATTAGATCAATTCTATAAAACCGATTTTTATTCGCATTTTAGATTGATGATAAAAATTTCATCGATGAAATTAAATTACTGTTTACAACAAACAATTGCAATGCTTCACTTGATTTGTTTAATGGTTGGTCAATCAATTAACCGACCTGGAGGATGTTGAACACATCGACAAATCGGTCTGTTATTGATTGGTGCTCGTTAATTGATCAATTACATATTATATACGGTTGTTTGTTTAACAACATTAATTGATTTTATTTATTTGTCACGGGTGTTCAAAAATATTGCAGTAGTGTTTAAAACTGATAAATAGATGTTTAATAATTTATTTTTCACATCAAATTTTACAAGCAGAAAAGAGTTTTATATTTTTGCATGGACCTTTTTTTTTGTTTTCGATGTAATTAAAGGCGACAACATTATAATGTTCTTAAACTAGCACTAAGTTTTCCGTTAAAATAAGGTAAGAGAAATGTAAATGCTATATACCTACTTATGTTTATATTTAACCCATTAAGAGCCACAATTGTTTTTTAAGATCAACAGATTTCTTTTGTCACGAATTAGTATAAAAGAAAACCACTTGGTCTTACTTCTTTGACGATTTTAATTCTAGTTCTTAAATAATTAACTTAACCTAACTTCTTTAGTTACGACTAACTCTGTTCGCTTTTACCCTTTTGGTTAGCTTCCACTTTAATATTCCGTTCAACGTCTCCACAACGGCTGGCGGAGTATACAAACATTACTTGGGTTTGCTTGTTTATGTTTTCGTTACAGAAATATCGCTATTGTTCGAATAAACTAGACCAACCCCAACAATAACTTACTCTAAAAGTTATTGCTATGAGGGGGAGACCGGTTAGAGAAAGTAAATGTTGTATGCTTGCAGCTTATTTAAATGTTATAAAAAGCTTCAAGAATAAATTGAAACACCAAACCAAGCAGTTTATAATATTGCAAAAAAGTAAAAAATATATTAGAATATATTAATAAGCTTTTAACTAATTTTATTTTATTCTGAATGTTTGTGGAGCTTCGGTGAAGACGTTATTTAGACCTACACTCAAACAAAACGAGTTTACTGAACGCATTTGCTAGAATCAGAAGTGCGCAAACTTCTTATGCCACGCCCCCATTTTTTTTCAGCATGTCAACTTGCGCCCCACAATTTTTTTTTCGCTTTGAAGATAGCAGGTATCAATAATTTTTGATCAACCGATACGAAATATTAGAGAAATACAACATTGTTAACAGAAAAAATATATGAAATGTGAAAAAAACTAAACTTTTTTTAAAAATTATATCATGGCTATCATTGCGCCCCCTAGTTTGCGCACCCCTAGCTAGATCATTAGCTGCATAGAAAAATATATACCTATACACCTTGCCTAACTTTGATATTTAAATGATTGCGTAGATATATCTGATTGGATTCTGTGTGGAAATTACTTTAAGAATAAAGCTTCAAATGTAAGTAACAAATAAAACATTAAACAAAGGCCGATTTTAAATATTTATTGGACAGTCATTACTTTTGACAAAATAAAATATTTTAAACTAATTAAGTCGTTATGTTGACAAATAACAAAGTTTGTAAATCTAATCTAATGTTTTCGCTGTTAGAAATATACTAAACCTTTACGGAAATCAACGTCTTCATAAAAATTAAGTTATCATAATATTAAGAATTTTATATATTTGTATAATTGGGAGATATTAATATCGCAAATATTTACACCTAACAATATTTTTATTTAAATTATTTGCAACTGCAACCTATGAAATCTTTTACATAAAGCTGTATCAGATTATACTGACACTGAAAGCTGTAATTGTTTTTTTTTTGTTTTTGTCTAGAGAATGTGAAAAACTACTTTTTCCTGTAACTTGTCGTTTCATAATATTTTCACAGGTTATTATGATTTAATGTTTGTCTTCCTCTTTCTTAAAAATGTTTTTTGAAGAAGGCCCCTGTATTGAAAAACATGTCAATATAGTATATTACATAACAAGAGTTGTAACAAGCATATTACGCACGAGTCTAGTGCGTTTTTCCATGAGCACGTAATTGCTTTACAACTCGTGTTATGTAGCTTACTTTTTCTACGATCACATAATACCTACGATTTTAACGGATTTTGGCCTACACATGTAATTACATTGTCTTGTCAATTTTGACGTAAGTCTACTTTGACAAGTGTGCGTTTTGCTTACCGGGTGTTATAACTCACTTACTAGGCACGCACGAAGTGTTTGAGGTGAATCTACTTTGATCATTTCTTTAAAAAACTGTGCTCTTTGCTTACAATGTGTTAAGGACCCATACTATGCATGCAGGCTGTACGGTAAAAGTCATTGGCGCTCTTGTACTTGGATTTTTTATGAGCAAGTACAAATTTAAACACTTCTCTATATATAATTATTTTTTCAAAGTCCTAGGTTATCTTAAGGGCGTTACTTTGTTATTATCGTTAAAGACAGAGACGTTACAATAAAAAAACTAAGTAAGTAAGGTGTAAATTGTTGTCAACACATTAATTCATTGAGCTTTGCTCTTTTAATTTTTTTAACGACCAAAATAAGTAATACCTTAAATCCAACTGTTTCTGTTTTCATTATATAATTTTGTTTGTATGTTTGATCATTTCCACCAGAATGAGTATGGCAAAAGGGCATTTTGCGGGCCAGTAGACAGATAAGTCTACTCTTGCAGGTCAAGTAACAATATGTGTATACTGGCAGAAGCAGCAGCATTACGCACTGATCTATATTTCCTGTATCATCCATAAAATCTTGTTGCAGTTTTATTTTTACAATGAAAGTTTATAATCGGCAAAAGTTCCTTATTTTTGTGCCCCGAACAAACGCAACAGCTCTGAACAAAATCAATAGACGACATTATCGTCAACAGGGTTACAATTAATTTTTAATATCTCAAGCCGATTTTGGATTCACTGACTTTAAAAACTTTTTAGTGGAACTTTTCCTTTGATATCTTTGCAACTTGTGAATCACAACTAAGTTATACCTCAAATTAAGATCTTTAAATAAAAATAAGCTAAATTAAAAATTAATTGTAATTTTTCGGAGCATTTCTTGTCGAAATGCAACCAATTTCAAGACTATGGTCTCCTTATTAGTTATAGTCTCATTTATTTATTAAATAAGAATTGTATAGTATATTACACAACAAGAGTTGTAAGAAGCATATTACGCACTAGTGGAAAAGTTACGCACGGAGCCGCGTAACGGCGAGTGCGTATGACAACTCGTGTTATGTAGCATACTTTTTCTACGAACACATAATACCAACGATTTTAACGGCTTTTTGGCTAATATACACATATAATAATATTGTCTCGTCAATTTTGACGTAAGCCTACTTTGACATTTTTAAACAAGTGTGCGTTATGCTTACCGTGCGTTATAACTCACAGCATGCAGGCTGTACGGTAAGAGTCATTTATTTACATTAATGGTAGCACAATTTATGTAATGTTTCGTAAAACAAATCAAGTTGTTGTGCAATTTTTGTAGATATTTTTAAGTGATTTAAGCGTATCTTTCTTTTTATTCTAGCAGCTCTGCTTCGGAACATTAAGCTCCTTAATAGCTTTCCTTCTTAAACGATTATGTAATCGTTATGTTGTTGTTGTACTATGTAAATTGCAGTAAAGGTGCATAATACGTTCTCAGCTTATTGGTATACTTTGCCGTAAGAAACTAATCATGTTTGCCGACAACATAAATTTTCTAAATATATATACAGTGTTTCAGATCGCTGGGATCCTAGGTATTCATGTTAAATAATAATAAAATGATCAGTGTTCGACTGTCCAATTTTTATCTGCACAAAATACTTGACTTGATAATGTTCATAGACAGCGCAAGAATACAAAACGCATGATTCGTGTGATAAAGGGTAGCGTTAGTTCTGTAGTTAGACAAATCTTACCCCGTGTTGACATTTGAAAGTTTTCAAAAGCTGATAGTGCCTTTATTTTAGGGTTTTTAAGGTCAAGGTTCATGGAAATATGGTGTTAATGTTAACAATTACCTAATGAGAAATTTGGTTTTGTTTAATTGACTATAGTAATTAAGAAATTAATAGTTTCAAAGTGAATAACGAGGAGTGTTTTGCAGATAAATCTTGTAAATTGAGACGCATTTGCACAGTATGAAGTCTGTTTTGTCCATAATATTTAATATTATTTCAGTATTATAAGATTTTGTCTATAATTTAATGTAAATAATTTCATGTACAAATAAAAAAAAAATATTTACAATTTTAGCCCTAAGGATGTTGGTAAAAATATACCAACGAAACATGTCGGATGTTTAGTAAAAAAATAATAAACCTGTTTAAAAACCAATAAACCATCATTTAATTTTGAACCTTATAAAAGGTACAATTTATTTTAAAATACTCAAAACCAGCTATTTCAATTTGTAGCAAAATTTGTGTATTTAACCTCTTAAGCGCCGCGCTTGGCAAAGCAAAGTGCGCTCCTAGACGGGGAATGATTTTTAACGCGTGCGTATATATACGTCACGTCCATAATCTAAACAGATACATACGTCATGGCCATTGCATAGAAGAAATAATAAAATCCGGATCATATTATGAATTATTATTTATTATTTGAAGCAAACTTATTACGGTAATAATAATAAAAAAATTCTTTTGTTATTAAAAATTAACGTATTACAGTAGTAAAAAATATTAAAATAAAACATTTTTTGGTTTTATAAAATAAACACATTACGGACGTATAAAAAGAATATCATAAAATATTTTTTTATTATATAAAACAATGTCATTGCAGTAATAATAATAAAAAAAATAAAAAAATTCTCTTGTTGTTTAAAATAAACGCGTAAAATGTATATCACAGCAAACAGGTTGAAACAAGTTTACAAACACGGCGTCATATAGTACAGATAAACTAATGAAAACGTGCAGGAGAATATATTCGACAAGTTCATAGAGATACACACGAATTTGTACAACGCGAATATATCCGTCATACGCGCAGACTAACGAAAATTCAGATGACGAATATATACATCATAAGCGCTTAAGAGGTTAATATAATTGTATGTAATACTGAACTTCCAATGAAGATACTTATTAATTGTTAGTAATTTTGTGAAATATAGTTTAATCATCAATAATTAAACTATTAGATTCATATTAATATTATATTCAAATTCAAGGCACTGTTTTGTGTAGGAATGTCGGTAAACCGCAACAAACAGCACCAAACATGAGTTATTACATATTCACTGTATTTACAATAATACCATATTAATGTGTACCCACATATGACCCAGAAATGAGTAGGTGGAAAACATTTGCATAATGCGTCCGTATTACATATACTATAACAGCAGGTACGTGAAGTTGGTCGCTACTTCTTCACAAATGAAAAAAATTTGATTCAAACTACATTACTAATTAGTTGGTCCCAATGACGCTATATGTACCTGAAAAATCTTAACCTTAACAAATAAATTAGTTACAGGACACCGTTGTTGAAAACTGACAGCCTTAAAATCCGCCATTATAAATAGTGGTATATATTTTTGTATTTTTGAAAAAAACCATCTTCACGCATCTTACAGCAGTGACGTGCTTTTTATCTGACCGTAGTAAAGTTAGCAAAAATACTGGATTTCAAGTCAAATCGGTTACTGAAAGCTGCTATTGCGAAATGTACAAACTTTAAGTCCTAGCGCCTAGATAAACTCTCGCTATTATGAGACGTAAGGATTAAGAACGCTCTTGTTGTGGCCTAGTTAAAACCCTTTTTGGGTTACCCAAGTATGTAGCTATGTAGCACCTATTGTTACAACGTAGTGGAGACACTAGAACTTATCTTCTCCACAGCATTTCCATACTAAAATCTGAAGAAAATTTAAATCTTGAAATTTTACTATTCTTTTGTGTAGTTTTTGAATGAAACTATACGAAATACAAGTAATGACAATTGCACCTTAAATCAGTATGTAGATAAATGTATTTAAAATTTTGATTCTTACATCTTTTACTTTATCTATAATTTGTACTGAAATGACAATATGTTATTTAAATTACAATGAAATATTGGTATACAAACTTATTTTTAGTATAGTAAAACTCCACTGTAGGCCAGGTTCATCGAATCATAAATGACATAGAAAAGTCCTTAGAAGAAAAAAATAATGTTCGGCAACATTTCTTGATGTTGCTCAAACATTTGACAAAGTCTGGCATAAAGGATTACTAATGAAAGTAAAGAAAATGCTTTCTGTTCAATATAGTCAGCTTCTGGAGTCATACGTTTAAGGTCAAAATGGAAAACGATTATTTACCTCGAGGAAGTGCCTTGGACCGGTATTGTACCTGCTGTATACACATTACATTCCAGAAACACAAAATGTAAAACTCGCCACATTTGCTGACGACACCGCAGTTCTAACTACAGGAGCAACCATGGAAGAAACTACAGAAAATTTCCAAAGCGCAATTAATAAAATATATTTATGGACAAAACAGTGGCATATAAAAATTAACGAAGAAAAATCTGTTCACTTTAATTTCACCAACAAAAGAATAAACTACCTACCAGTGTATCTAAATAATAATATAATCCCTTGCAAAAGAGACTACTAAATATCTTGGCCTAAACTTAGACGTCAAGTTAAAATGGAAGGAACACGTCAAAAAAAAAACGGAACAACTGAAGATAAATAATAGACATATGTATTGGCTGATAGGAAGAAAATCCCAGCTTTCTATCCAAAACAAACTGCTCCTATACAAAAAGGTGCTTAAGCCTGTTTGGACATATGGACTACAATTATGGGGCTGTACCAAAAAAGCAACTACAGCTGTCTTCAAAAATTCAAAAACCGTGTATTAGGGAGCATAGTAAATGCTCCTTGGTATGTTCGGAACACCGATTTACACCGGGAACTCCAGGTTGAACCTGTCCAGGAAGAAATTAAAAAAGCTGCCAAAAGCCATGAGGAGAGGCTCCACAGGCATTCCAACATTGAAGTGCTCCAACTTCTCGTTAATCAAAAAATAGTGCGTAGGCTCAAAAGGATTAAACCGTTTGAACCGGTGTAGACAAAGTGTGCAAAAGCAGAGTACAGTGCTATGTAGTCACAGTAGTGTGGCGATTAGATGTAATCGTGACTAGCACTAGACTCAAAAATAAACGTAGCAAATTAGGTTAAACTTAAAATGTTCATTAATCTATAGGATTAGGTGCATTGCAAATTTTAAATTTAAAAAAAAAGTAATACTATAGTGACACAATGATATATCATTTAAATACCAATATCTCAACCTAAAAGCTCATTTACAACATGAGTGTATTTTAAATGCAAACATTTAAGTAAGTTACGTGCGGACAAGTTTATTTCCACTGTTAGGTTTACATTTTCTTTTTTCTTTCTATTGTCTTCCCTGAAACAACGTACATAAGCACGTACAATGCTTTCATCGCCTCCTTTACATTTATTCCTGTATGTGATAAACTCCAATAAAAGTGTAAATACAAGTTTGCGCTTCGAATTGTCTGTAGAACACACTTGCTCGCTTTATTATCAACGTGCTTTAGCCCACTCTGTTTAAAGTGGTTGACAATATTATGAAACATAAATGGTTTTTATTGTATTTAAGTTCTTGTGACGTCATCGGTGAATCCATGTATTTTATGTACCTATCAAAAAGTGTCGTTTTTGTATTATTTACTTTTACATTATTATATTTTTTTATGAGAGCCTCGTTGTTTAACAGCAACAAACAACACAATTTTAAAACATCGCTTTTTTTAGTATCATTTCCAGTATACAATAAATGTTAAACAACCTCTCTGGTTACCTAAAAAATTTCAGATTTTCTTTTCTATTGACTTTAGGCAAGCGTGCGTTGTACAGTGTAGGCAAATTTCGATGTTTTCATAGAAAATCTCGGTAACTATAAGAGGTATCGAAAAACGGACCTCTCTTTCTCGATTTTTTTTTCTAGAAAAAGTTGATGGTGAAAAAATTGGTTATCGTCTTTTGTTTTCGAGTTATCAGGGTGTATATGAAGGGACACATGAAAAAAATTATTATCGGTAAAAACGTTTTTTTAGGTCCTAAACATTCGATTATGCAAAAATTAGCGAAGACATACCTTGTGGGACACCCTGTATGTTTTTTCTACTGCCATTAATGGAAATGATTCTTACCGTCCAGCCTACATGCATAGTTGTAAGTGAGTCCTAACGCACGGTAAGCAAAATGCACACTTGACTAGAAAGATCGAATTACGTCAAACACTGCCTGCATGCATAGTAAGCAGGGACTAAAAACTAAAAAAATTCCGTTCGTTTCTGTTCGGAACGAAAACGAAATATATCGTTTTCGTCCTTTTCGTTCTAACCGAAAAAATTCCTTTTTCGTTTTCGTGAATTGAAATAATAACGGTTAAAACCGGTTTTAAATTTTTTTTTGTCATCAAAAAATCGAGGACTTTAATTTTTTTTTTAGTCACCAAAACCCTCTATAAATACGATAACAATATTTGCGTCTCAACTCTCAACTAAAATATACACGATGACGATGGGGTTTGATGCTCACGGACAGCATATTTCGCCATATTAAATTTGCCAAATCGTTAGACACATTTAACCATTTTATTAAGTTTAACACCCGTAAGGTGCAAAAACACAACGTGATTAGGTTAAATTAGACACACGATCTTTATTTAAAAATATAAAAATATAGCAAGTGCTGATTTAAATTTGTTTTAAAAAATCTATGCATTTAAATTAAATTAGATCCTGCTGTAATTATTTAAAAAGACAAAAGAATTGATTCAAGTGGATAATTTACTAAATGTTATAAATAAAAATGATATTAAAAAAAACTTATATTAACTTAAAATATACTTTAACTTTATAGTTTGTAATTGTACATACCATACAATATACATTTTCACATTCCGTTAAACCTTACTAGCAACACATCTTCCAAATAATCTTCTTTTACATTAGTCGTTTTCGAAGTAAGAATAAATTTTACTATTATTATGTCTAAATGCAAATAAAACATACACATTGATAATATATATCCAATCAAGTGTATATTCTATATTGATGATCTACTAAAAAACAAATTAGAAATAGAGAATATCTGTACCGTTAATTGTGTTACACGAAATTGCAAGTATAAACAATAAAGTTGTTAATTCACGTAAATATATGGAGAAAAGTGAAGCTCACTTATTCCAAGAGAGATTTTTTACTGCCTCGTGGAGTGTCCCCAGCACAGAAGGTAAATTCGCGTTTGTGTTTAACAAATAAAATTGAAATAGCGACAAAACCGGTTAAAACCGGTTTTGGAAAATATGTATTTCGTTTTCGTTCTTGAACGAAAAATAATAATTTCGTTTTCGGTTTCGTTTTCGTTCTTTAAAAAAATTCGGTTAATTTCGTTTAACGTTTTCGTTTTCGTTCCGTTCTCAGTCCCTGATAGTAAGTGAGTTATAACGCACGGTAAGCAAAACGCGCACTTGTCTAGAAACGTCAAAGTAGGCTTACGTCAAAATTGACAAAACAACGTAATTACATGTGTATATTAGCCAAAAACTGTTAAAATCGTAGGTATTATGTGTTCGTAGAAAATGGAAAACTACATAACACGAGTTGTAAAGCAATTACGCGGCTCCGGGCGTAACTTTTTCACTCGTGCGTAATATGCTTCTTACAACTCTTGTTATGTTATATACTACTATCAACAATTCTGGTTTGGCAAAGATATTTACTAAAATACTACACAGTTTCTTAACACTCCAGTGCTCGCGCGGGATACTATAGTATCCCAGTGATGTATTTCTACAAATTTTTGTCAAATGGCACAATATTATACCTTCGTCATTTCAGTACCTTTTCATCTTATCTTGTAGACTTAATTTGCATTATTGCTTATCAGTGACCAGTGCTGTAAAAGCAGATAACTTAGAAAAATTACGCTTGGGATACCTGAGTATCCCGCGCAATCGCTGACGTGATTTTTATTTTTATAGCTCGAGTTTTGTTCGTAAGGTATTTTTCATGTTATTTTTGTTTTTACTATTACATTAATGCTTCCTTATTTGTATAAACGATTGTTATTGATAATTTTTTTTTACTGATTTATTTTACTTCGGCATGTTTTTGCTGCTATGGCTAATCGCCGAAGTGGAAGAGAAGGGAACTAGGATTAGGTGAGTAAGGGTAGAGGGTAGGTGGAAGTACTGTCACAGCATTGGCCTATAGTAGGTAGGGGAAACCACCTGAAACCCCTACGATGACAGACGGCCTCGGGATTCGAACCCACGCCTCCCGACTTTTACTCGCTAGGTTGCATACCAACCGGCCACCGAGCTCGGTTTATTGATAATTTGAAATCTTTAAAATAATATCTTCCGATTTGAACATTTTAAATTCCTACGTATGCATTTTTTTTGTTTGCAATTATATATTCATTTTCGTGAAACTTAGACCATGTCCCAAAGTAAAATTCCAGAGCAGTGGTGTAAGTGGTTAGAGAAAATTGAGGAGAACGAAGTGAAGACAGTGAAGATGAAGAATCCGAAGGTGATTTGGAAACTATGAAGACGGAGGAGGAAATCTTAGCGAACATGAATCGGAAACAGAGCAAGACATCAATTCTGGTAGAAATAACGATTCATACAATGTAGATCCATACAGATAACTTTACTTACTGGAAAAAGAATGTTTTCAAAAAAATAAAAGAACAGCTACACGTAATATAATCGCTGAATTTCCAGAAACCAGGAGTGAGGCGAAAAATGCGACTACCTATTTAGAAAATTGTAATAAACATTAATGCTACTTTTTTTTGTAATGTATTTCTGTTATAATTGTAATGTTAATGTTATATATTACAAACAATCAAAAATATTTCTTTAAAAGTCGTTAAAAACCATTATTGCCAATGGGATACCATAGTATCCCACGCGATCACTAACGTAACAAAAGTGAGCGCGAGCAACGGAGTGTTTAACCATAAATAATTCTTAATCAATGATAGAATAAATCATTAAAAAATATAAAGATAATATCGTTTCATGCAATTCAATAATTAACGAGTGTTAACGAGTGTTAACGAGAATAAAATTTAATATCGAATAACTAATAGGTAACAGAGTCGATTGTAATAATTCTAGTCTACAATAAAATCTTATGGATGTTTATGAAATGTTCAATTGCAAAGTGAAGCGACTGTCTCGTAACATTGTTTAAAAACTATTTATATTAGTTATCGTCTTGGTATTCAAGGACTTTATTCAGCTATCGGATTTGCCAAGTATACGGAATAAAATTACAATTCGCGCCAATGCAGCTAAACTAGAAATTCAATTATTGGTGTAAAGCTTTGGGTGTAAATATAAAAGACAGGTCGAGTTATATTCGAACTGCTTAACACCCTAAGGCGCTTTGTGCTTGTACTTTTCTCATTTTTTTTCTGTGTAGATTAATTAGAGCAGCTTTTGAAACTAAACAAGATACGCGAATATCTAATTCCATATCAAGTTATCTATTTTAGGGGCAAGTCCGTGGGTAATGGGTAATACAATACGATGATACAGATTTATGGCAGTATTTCAAGTTCCCCCCATCTGACACTATCTCATTTACAAATGAAGCAGTAAGTTGTGCAAACCTAAACTTTGACACAAAGATATATCTTAGTTTGCGGATTGTTTTCTCGCTGCAGCAAGGCCAGTGCTTTTAGACAACGTAAATATTCGATTTGTTTTGGTAGATCAAACGGAAGAATGTATGAGTCCATTTGCTTCGCTTTCGGAGAATGCAAACAATTCTTCGTTCGAAATATCTGAAAAGTGGTAAGGGAGAAATAAAATACGGTTTATGTAAATAGATCCTGTTACTCGGTTAAATATATGAATAATAGTGTACACGTACAGAGGTTTGCGTTACCTACTTTTTACGTGTTTGATATTTGAAACTGTGCAAGTTAACATTTTGAAAATCTTAAACTGATTTATTTCTTCCGATTTGATACAATATAATAAATTAGTATATTACATAACAAGTGTTGTAAGAAGCATATTACGCACGTGGAAAAGTTGCGCACAGAGCCGCGTAGAGGCGAGTTCGTATATTCACGAGCGCGTAATTGCTTTACAACTCGTGTTATGAAGCATACTTTTTCTACGATCACATAATACCTCCGATTTTAACGGTTTTTTGGCTAATATACACATGTAATTACGTTGTCTTGTCAATTTTGACGTAAACCTACTTTGACATTTCTAGGCAAGTGTACATTTTGTTTACCGTGCGTTATAACTCACTTACTAGGCATGCAGGAAGCGTTTAAAGTGAATCTACTTTGATAATTTTTTTAAAAAAACTGTGCTTTTGCTTGCCGTGTGTAAGGACAAACTTACTATGCATGCAGGCTGTACAGGGTGGACCAAATTCGAATGTTTTACGGGGTATCTCGGTTACCATAATAGATAGCGAAAATCTGATTTTGGTCTCTTGGGCTATTTTTTTGAGAAAATAAAGCCTGTGCAATCAGATTTTTTCTATCGGATTCCATTTTGGCACTACAAACGGAAAACGAAATTTCATCATTTTTGAAAATTTGCTGTAACTTCTTTATTTATTAAATTAGAACAAAATGTTATTGAGGTGTTTTATACAGATTTTTATACTTAATTTAAAAACAAAAGTAATTCTTTCTTAGCCTCCTTGACTTTCGAGATATGGAGTAAACTTAAATTTTTTTAAATGGAAACCCTAGTTGGCCTTAACTTAATGTGAAAGAGTATTTTTTTAGCTTTTCAAAAATATATATTTTTATATATTTGTTGCAAAAAATAGCCAAGATATGGCCGATTTTGTAAAAATTCGAGCATCAAAGTTTGCCATGATTTCGTAAACAAGTGATGTTTGCAATTATTAAACAACTTAACGTCATTTCGAAGTAACTTTTTTAACTTTTAAGCAAATCCGTGTATTATTTTGTATTTTATAAGTGTTTATTGTGGTATTGTGAACATGGCTAAATTTGCACTTTTTGAAAAGTTTAATATGTTAGAATATTACTTTGTAAGTGATAAAAACGTAGCGTTTGCTGCAGAATTTACATGGCAATGACGTTTAGCTGTTTAATAATTGCAAACATCACTTGTTTACGAAATCATGGCAAACTTTGATGCTCGAATCTTTACAAAATTGGCCATATCTTGGCTATTTTTTGCAACAAATATATGAAACTATATATTTTTGAAAAGCTAAAAAAATACTCTTTCACATTAAGTCATGGCCAACTAGGGTTTCTATTTAAAAAAATTTAAGTTTACTTCATATCTCGAAAGTCAAGGAGGCTAAGAAAAAATTACTTTTGTTTTTAAATTAAGCATAAAAATCTGTATAAAAAACCTTTATAACATTTTGTTCTAATTTAATAAATAAAGAAGTTACAGCAAATTTTCAAAAATGATAAAATTTCATTTTTCGTCTGTAGTGCCAAAATGGAATCCGATAGAAAAAATCTGATTGCATAGGCGTTATTTTCTCAAAAAAATAGCCCAAGAGACCGAAATCAGATTTTCGCTATCTATTACGGTAAATGAGATACCCCGTAAAACATTCGAATTTGGTCCACCCTGTACATTAGTGGTTGTAGAAAAAAGTTGTTATTGATAATTTAATTGCTATAACATTAATTGGAAGAGTTTTCATATCCCATGTTCTTGCATTTCATTTATTTTGTTTACTCAGGAGGCCCAGGTTAATGATAAACAGGTCGTTGTTATAATAAAAGATATTAAATCGATTAATTTTGACAAAAAAATGCACTTTATAGAATGTAACATCCTCAAATGAAACTTAAAATGTCATCGAAGAATTGTAACATATTTTATTAAAAACGGAATTGTTATTTTCGAATTTTATATTTTTGTGTTTTTTTATAATAAACAGCTATGACAAAAACAAAAACAAAGGGAAAATTATTTGCCACAGTTGCTATTGGCGTACGTTTCTTATGTTGTTTTTCTCATGGCTGTCAAATCTAATTTGTACAGTGTCTTAGAGTGTTTTATGGTGTTGGAGAAGAAGAAAAAAAAATGCAATTCAGTGATATTACAATCAAGTATGTCGTCCACAAAAAGTAGCAAATAAAAATCTAAATATTAAGATTTACTTATTTGGTCCTAAATCTTTCTGTTTGGTGTAGGACGATTGAATTGTGCTGACTTTTTTCACGTTTTTCTGTCTGTGCAAACTCTTTTATACCTTCCTATTTCATGTTTCTATCCAAGGTTGCTTTTTTACTTGGTTTTGTCTGGCTTTTCTTGGTCTAAGTCTTGTTTTTTTTTCGTGTGACCTTGGTTTTGTTCTTCTGGTTAACCTTTCTTATTCTTGTATTTTTGTTTCAACTAATTTCATCTCTAATTTATCTCTGTATGTTTCCTTCGATTTTTCTTAGCAGTCTCATTTCTGCTGCATTCACACGGCTACTATTTCTATTTAAGGGTGTCCACGTTTCACTACCCTGAAAAATGTTGGAGTTACTACCTTTTTAACCACTACTACTCTTGTTGTTTTTGGGATATCTTTGTTTGTCAAAAGTTTAGTTATTAGACTGTTAGCTATTTTTCCAACTTTTGCTCTTCTTTCGCAATTTTGTATGCCCCTTCATTACTCTCGATAATCACTCTTTAATATTTAAATCTATCTATCACTTCCAACGGATGTCCCTCTAATGTGATGTTATGCCATTTGTGGAACACTCTACAATAGACCAAGTACACAGAGTCACAGATCTGATAGAAAAAGCTCTAGAAGAAAAGAAAATATGTGCTGCAATTTTCCTAGACGTCAAACAAGCTTTTGATAAGGTCTGGCATAAAGGGCTAATGATTAAACTGCAAACGTTATTACCAGAGCAGTATTGCCAAATACTAAAATCCTATATCTCAGGAAAACTATTCAGAATAAAGCAGGGAAACCATTATTCCGGGCTCAAAGACATAAAAGCAGGCGTTCCTCAAGGAAGCGTGCTAGGGCCAGTTTTATACCTCTTATATACCCACGATATTCCACAAACTAACGGCACCACAATAGCAACGTTCGCAGACGATACCACAGTGTTAGCGGTAGAAGAAAACATCGTAGAAGCAACTAACAAGCTGTAGCAGGCCATAAACAAAATAAGCACATGGACAGAAAAATGGCGCATTAAGCTAAACGAAACGAAGTCGGTCCACGTCAATTTTACCAATCGTAAAACACATCACATCCCAATAAAAATTGGTGGCAACCGATTACCGCACTCAAACTCTGCAAAATACCTAGGAATGACACTGGATGCTAAGCTTCGATGGAGCGAACACGTGAAGAAGAGAGAAGAACTAAACATAAAGTATAAAAAAATGAACTGGCTTCTGGGAAGCAAATCCTATCAATGCGAAACAAAACCTTAGTATATAACCAGATACTGAAACTGGTCTGGACTTATGGAGCACAGCTCTGGGGCTGTGCGAGTAAAAGCAATATTGAAATCATCCAAAAATTTCAGAACAAAGTGGTAAGGGGAATTGTAAATGCCCCATGGTACTGTCGAAACAATGATATCCATAAAGACCTTGGAGCCAATCATGTTACCGAGGAGATTAAGAAATCGGCCAAGAAGCACGAGGACCGACTACACCGGCACGTCAACGTGGAGGTAGTGCAGCTCCTTGACAACGCTTCAATAGTGCGAAGGCTAAAACGAACTAAGCCGTTCGAACTTGTATAAGCTCGCTTGGTAGTGTAGTGTAGTGAAGTGGGCAGGCCAGGGACGTGCCCAAGTGGAACCAGGAAATAGGACACACCGAGGGGAGGAGTTCTATTATTTGTAGTAACTAGTAGATTAAGATAGATTTAAGGTGCTCGTTAGTCAGTAGTAGCTTGACTAGTTGCATTTCAAAATTTAAAAAAAAAACAAAAAAAAATTGTTTTCTGTTGTTTTGCTAGCGGATATGGATTCTTATGTTATGAAACTAATTTCGGAAAAATATTGTGCCTTTTTTGCAACATAGCTAAGGAAATATTTAGGTATAGTCAGCGTCAAGTTTAATGGCGAGCGGTGGGGGTACCCACTAAACACAATTGGAATTAAACACATCTACTTACTTAGTTGTATTGGTATATCCGCCAATTGTTCGTGGACCATCTTGTAGCGCCTGCTGCGCGGAAACACCCCCACCGCTCGCCATTAGACTTGACGCCGACTATACTTTCATTAAGTTTTGATCAGGTTCGTGACCTTTTTTATTGGCAATAAACTAACACACTCCCATAGAAATTATTTACTTTTTTTGCTACTAAGAATGAGAATCTTAAATTCTTTTTTTTAAGATTGTTTGTAAATATTTTCTGGTCCAAAAAACTTCAACTTTGACGTAATGAAGTCTTTGCTACACAAAAGTCAAGCAAATCAAATATCAATAATTTGCCGTCTAGCCACAGGACCACTGACGACGAAATAATATTCACAATGATTCACTACTACTAACAGAAGCTAGTGTTATTTGGAATTGATAAAATTGAAATGCAGCGTACCAAAGATAAAATTTTAAGTACATCACAAAAATGTAGTATTCATGCTATTTTGAAACGACGTTACTGATTTTATTAAGGGGCCATAAATCTAGAAATAAAGGTAGCAAAATACAGCTTGTCTATTAACATGTTACACGTATAAATTTTATACGTTAGTAAAACAAATCGTTAAATTTCTTTTATTAACACACGTATGGTTTTATCTAAAGCTTAAACTTTTCGACAGTAAAAAATTGTTAAACAATGGAAAATATTCAATCTTTGTTGGTCGGTCAACTCTTGTTTTTTCAAAGCAAAACACAAATACAAATTTTATTGTTCAAACAAAAAATTATATCCTGATTGTATTTATTGCGTTCGTACGGTCTCTTTTTACACAAAGGTTTTTGTTGCGATTTTACATCCGCCATATTACGCTTTCTCAACACAGAAAGGCAACTGAAACAAAGAATATAAATAACTTTTATTGATCTTCTGAATTTCCTCCGAAAGTCTAACGTCTTTTTAAGAGCATAATAAGGTAATCTCATTAAACTTTTATATTTGTGATGCTAGATATACGACAGTTTGATTTTAAAAAGTAGTTTTGTGAGTTCTATGCGGATTAGAATGATCTAACACGAAGAAGTGACAAAGAGAACTCGTTTATTGCTCAGTGCGAGATTACTTGAACCCTAAACTGCAGTAAAGGTAGCAACCTTTGGAATTTACGGTTATTACAGTTTTGTGGAAATCCGCAAACTTTAAATGTTAGATATATGGTGCACTTGCACGTCGCCAATTCTATGTCTACTGATAAAATAAAATTTCTATAGCCAATACTTTTCGAATTGAACCTATTTCATTTTGAAATTTACATAATAAACAGTTTTTTTCAAAAATACATTTACAGTAATTTCTGAGTGATAGTATACCGGGTGTAAATGAAGTGTGGTACACCCCCTTTTTTCTTTAGTTTTGTATTTAAGTAAATGAAATTTCAGACATATGATACATGCAAAAAAAACTGGTTTTTGAGCACATGCGCACAATCGTTTCACTTCAGGTTTCGCCGGAAACGACCCCAACTGTTATTTTAAATGGAACACCCTGTATATTTTTACAATTTTGGAAATAGGAAGCGATCCAAAAAAAGCGTTGATTTTCTCTCCGCGAAGTAATTCGCCGATTGGGAACTCCCTGGACAGATTCCAAATTTTCGTTAACTTCGGCAGCCCGAGTTTTGATGTTCTCTCCGCGAAGTAATTCGCCGGCTGGGAACTCCCTGGGCAGATTTTTCCAAATTTTCGTTAACTTCAACGGCTTAAGAGTTGATGTTCTCTCCGCAAAGTGACAATTATGTTCGATACCAAATATTACATAATAAACAAAATCTACAACATCTTGTTTGTTTTATTTACTGCCTGTAAACCGATAGGTTCTAAATACTGGAGTTCTATGGAAACACAATGTAGCAATGTCCTATACTAAAATATGACTATCATGAGCTATGGCTCATCGTTTAAACATCTTTGCTAATATACAAAAACTACCGATAAGTAAAAAAAAAGGTGTTTTATAATTCAGAAAGTCAGAATACATATACATTTTATTTGACCGACTTAATAGCTCTTAAAATTAACCAGATCTCTTATGTCGAGCCCTAAATTTGGTACACCCTCTATTATTGTAATGAACTAAATCGTTTTGATATTTTAAAAGTTTAGTTTCTGGAACACTTACAAGGATTAATAAGTGCAATGACAATAGCCAGAAACAAAAAATATAGAAATATTCGTAGCAAACAATTTTTGAGAGAACAAAACTTGAAATTTTTGTTGATAGAAGAATTGAACAGTAAAGTGTAATGGCAAGAAAAATATTTTAAGTTGTACACAAAATCAAAACTGAAACAAGCATTTCGCTTTATAAAAATTCTACGAAAAGTGCATAACAGTTTCAACAACATAATAGCAATCCGATTGCAGTTCGATTATCAATTAAATTAGTAATAATGTGCAAAAATGTAACAGTTTGGGATTAAAAAGCAATGGAAACCTACAAAAAGTGTCATGTTTACCAAAATAATACGTTTTATTAGTTACCAATTTGATTACTAACCCTTGTCTGTTGTTGAATCAAGTGTGTGACATATCATAATGACCGAACTGACAATAAATTACAGTGAACAGTAACATCATAGAGAAAATGGGAAGGTTAAAGGTTAACTTTATGGAATGTACGTGCGAAGAATATGCGAGCAAAAAATATATAAAAAGCTAAGAAATGGTGTCTAAAGGGAATTTAAGAAGCTAAGCAGAATAGAATAACGTATGGAAATAAACGCACCGAGAGAAATAAAATTGAAAAGAAAGGCATTCTGAAAGTTTCTTACCTCGGAACTAAAATACAATTGAAAGATATTGAACAACTACGTAAATCTAATATTTAAGGATTCAGAAACATTTGGGGCAAATACAGTAGGGTTACCAAGTTTCAAGAGTTGGTTAAGACCTTCCTACGAGCTAGGATTGCTCCTTAATTTGTTCCATTAACCCATTAAGGACCGATCATAGAAATAATAAAATTGTTATTATTATTATTGTTTATTTGTTGCAAAATAAATATTAACAAACTAATTTTTAAAGAAAATGTAAAAAATGTAACTGCTTCAATCTAAAAATAAAAATTTGCTGTTACCCAAGTTTGGTATCTCAAATATCTTAAATCTTTATTTGAGATATTTCAAAGCGTTTGGTATAAAGGTGCATCTTGCATGTTTGACCCATTTATATTCTTGTCCTTGTTCTCGAAAGAAAATTGCTCGAAAAATTGTTCCTCCAAAGGAAAATTGCTCGAAAACAATTGCTCGAATACAATTGCTCGAATGGGAAATTGCTCGAAAGGTAAATTGCTCGAATAACAATTGCTTGAAAAATTGTTCCTCGAATGGAAAACTCCTCGAAAGGAAAATTGCTCAAAAACAATTTCTCGAAGGAAAATTGCTCGAATACAATTGCTCGAAAAATTGTTCCTCGAATGGAAAACTCCTCGGAAGGAAAATTGCTCAAAAACAATTTCTCGAAGGAAAATTGCTGGAATACAATTGCTCGGAAAACAGTTCCTCAAATGGAAAATTCTTCGAAAGAAAAATTGCTCGAAATAATGAAAAAATATTAAATTTATATAAATACAAAATAATTAAATGTTTTAGAAAAGCTGTATCCATTTGTTTTCACTTAAAATAAAAATATATAACGGTTTATGTAGTTATTTTCAATAATGCACAAGGAACTTTTTTTCGAGCAATTGTATTCGAGCAATTTTCCTTCAAACAATTGTTTTCGAGCAATTTTCCGCACCCTCCTGCAGTTAATTGATAAATCATGGCAATTGCTGTCGTGGGCATACTTCACAATTTTTGGTAACAAATTATCATCATGAAACATTCTAAAATCTTTATAAGGCGACTTATTAGAAATAGAATTTTTAATTTTTTCCACCTTAGCTTTTTTTTACATCATCAGGTAAAGAAGTGTAGGTCGAATGTATTATTTTCCAGCATGAAATATTTGACGATTTTTTATTCTTAACCCTTATTCTCCTAGCGTCGTCAAATGACGACGTTTACCTGTCCTGTAATAACGGTGTATTGTCAGGTACCTGATGATTTTAAACCTGTCAGCTTAAGTTTAATTACTCAGGTAAACAATTGTTTTCATAAATGTAGCCATTGCATCGCAGTAAGACTTCGAACATATTTAATTGTTAAAAGTGACCAATTTACGAGAGAACACGAAAACCATGACGTCGTCAAAAAAGTAAGTACTAAACAATATAATTACGGTAAAAATAATTTATTTGTTTACATATTTTGAATATATAATAGTCAAGTGTTTTTTATATAAAATGTAATTATTTATAATAACATTTATAAGGGAGTTATTTCGCTATAAATTTGATTGTCGTCGTATGACGACGCTAGGAGAATGCATGTACTAACATACCCTATTTGTCCTTAGATTTTTGAGTGTAGCCGAAATGATGGATTTGTTAGAAAATGATGATAGTGACCAAGATATTTTTATTGAACCACCTGCAGTTAATGAGCTAACAGACGAAGATTCAGATGAAGAAGAAGGGACGAATATAAACTGTTTATCCAGAAATCAACTATCGGCACCGGCAGAGAAAAAACAGACCAGAAAAGAAGTTTCAACTATTTCCAACCTAAACAAAATACCAAAGATCACCAAAAAATCAAAAAAAGATTAAATTATATGGAGCAGTGGCGGTAAAACTATACATATACAACCTAGTCAATTTCATCTTATGGCAGAAGAAAATATTGATGAAGTCACTGCTGTTCAATATTTTGAACGGTTTTTTGATGATACTTTAATCGAAATAATTATTACTGCCAGTTCCGAATATTGCTTATCAAAAAACTGGCCAGATATAAAATTAACCAAAGAGGAACTTCGAGTATTTTTTGCCATTTTAATTGTTTCTGGGTACAATCCATTGCCAGGAAAAGCAATGTATTGGAGTACATGTAGTGATTTGCGCAACATTGCGATATATGAATCTATGCGGAGGGATAGATTTGATAATATCATGAAATCACTTCATTTTAAATCAAATTTAAACTTAGACAAGCTCGATAAGTTTTCCAAATTACGACCATTAATTTCATATATTCAAAAAAAATGTATGGAAAATTATACACCCACCTCAGCAATATCGCATGATGAGGCAATGGTGGAATACTTCGGTAGGCACGGATGTAAGCAAGCGATTAGAAATAAACCAATACGATTTGGATACAAGGTTTGGTGTCAAAATTCACCATCTGGTTATCTAATCGCCTTTGATCCTTGCCAAGGAAAAACTTATCGAGGAAATGAAATAATGGAGAGTAAATTTGGTAAATGTTCATCTACAGTGCTTTACTTGCTAGACCAATATCCTATATATACCTTGCTTTCAACCCAATGATAAGTCATAGTTTATAAGTTTATAGTTTATATGTCTCAAATTTAATTTACATTGTAATATACTTTCACAAATAAATCTGAAATTATAAAACATACCAAGATTATTATTATTTGTACTCATATTCCCCTAGCGTCGTCATATAACGACAGCTCCTAAGTCAGGACCTGCGTCCTGTAATTTAATAAAAAGTGATTTTTCATGTATCTATGGCCATTTTTAAACAACTGATTGAATTTCAAAACATTTTGATAAATATTTCTTAATTCCGGAGAATAGGGGTTAACAGTTGTTTTTTTTTTCATAAATAAAACTAACCTTACCCTACGCAACCCACTCTAAAAGAACTTAACCTTTCCTGCCCTAATCTAATGGGACCTATTACAATAGTGTTTTCTAAAAAGCGCTAAGTCAAACAACTTTTGATGTCGCGACTTTAAATGTCACCCAATTTGAAAGTCGCGACATCTAAATAAAAATGGCCGCTCTTGTAACTGCAGAAACGAGTATTGTTAACAGAGGTGTCGAGAGACGTCGTCGGGCCCGGGGAAAATTTTCAAATTTTTTTCATGGGCCCCAAGTAAAGTACATTATTTGAAAGTTTAGTCACTAAAAAAACAATTGTGGTATGTTATTCGAGTCCCTGTGGAGTCCCGGGCCCTTAAATTACTCCCGGGCCTGGGGCTCGGAGCCCCCCTGCCCCCCCCCCTCTCGGCGGCCCTGATTGTAAAGCAACTAATTATTTTGAAGTCGCTATATTCGGGAATAGATTTGTCCCCTAAACAAGAATATTGTTGATAATTCTCTAAAATCGTTAGAACATCTATTGAGGACATGATAAATTGGAAATCGATGACAAACAAATGTATTATTTGTCTGTTATGTTAAAATAAAAAAGTATTGTAGGCTTACGTCAAATGCCGAATATCGATGTCGCGACATCGCGGCACTAGCATCGTGACATCAAAAGGCGCGACATCAGGCTGTTCACACGGCGACATCAAATGTCACCGTGTGAACCATCCTTTAGTGCCCTTTTGAAAATTATAACTGTCATATTTTATTAATAATAAGTATCATTAATATAAACTATTATTGACTACTCAAAATTACGTAAATCCTTTGCAATAAGGTAAACATTTCATAATATAGGTAAATAATTTAATGGTTTTTTGTATTCCCTGGAAAATTAGGAAAAATGACTTAGGGCTTTTTGGAATCTGCCTTTTCAAATGTCACAGCTACCTGATAAATTAAAATAGGAGCTGTTGCTTTTTTTTTCTTTTCTTGACTAGGTAAATTATTTAACCCGCCATCGGTCGCGTGGGGCGAATGAACGCCCAGCGATATTAAAAATTGTCAATATTTTTTAAATTAATAAATATTAAGATACGCCGCTTCGTCTACCTTCATACATCGATAGGCGCCACTGTTTACGCACAACACCCCTCAGTTCGCACTTTGCGTTTGATGCACAGTGGACATTTGTCACACGAAGAGGCGTCAATTGACCCCACGCGACCGTTTGCGTTAGAAAATAGTTTATGTTTGTGTTTTTGAAAAATGGTTTCTCGACTAGAATTACGTCTATTGAAGTGGTAAGAAGAGGTTAGTGCTGAAGAAAAAATAGTTGGGGGTGAAGAAGACGAGGAGGATGGCGGTGATGAAGAAATAACGCAAAATAACTCACATGATACCGAGCATGATACGGAGACAGAAAAAGAGTACATTTCGGAACATGAAGATCTGTCTAGTAGTCAGGAAGACATTCCATTATCACAAATTAATTCAATTTCTGTAAAAAAAATTGTGTGCCCGAGACACAGTAAAATAATTTGTAACAATTGCACTGATAACTACACTCATATGTTAAATTCTCCATAATGACGTCACGATTTGTCGTTATGACAGCGGATAAAAAGGTACCTAACTAAATATCCACTTGCATTTTTGCATGTAACTTTGTTACCATGCAACCGACTTATTTGGTTGTAACTAACAATAAGTAAAAGATTTGACGTTTTGTCAGTTACTATTTGAAGGTTATAATTTATTCGTGCAGTTATCGTACCGAATTACACTCGAGCTTTGTTTTTATCCTGGACAAACTTGCTTTTACTAAACTCAAGTTTAGTTGCTATTAGGCAAATCTTGACTCGACAACTGTCTGACAGTTTTGTCTCGTCGATTTTCCTAGCAACCAAACTTTCGTAGCAACGCAACTTTGTCCGGCTATAAAAAAAGCTCTAGTGTAATTACTACCGATAATTTGTAGTGAATATTGAAGGCTGATTAGATCTACCTAATTTTTTGATATTTGTTTTTATTGTTTTTGAGTATAACTTTGTTATTTATTTCTATTAATAAAAAGAGTTTAGTTTTGTTATTTTGAAGAGTTTTTATGTTATGTTTTTCTAAAGAAAGACCAAAAACAAAAAACATGTTCCTATTTCAGTTATATACATTTTTAAAGACTTTAATAAAGATATTTTTAGTAAGGTTTATGTTTTATTGTTAAGAACAGTCTTTTAGACCAAAGCAACTAAAAATAAACATAAATATTTAAAAAAATTGCAATATTTGGATTGAAGGCGTTGACTGACCCCACGTGACCGACGGCGTTACAAAAATGTAGCGCGACCGATGGCGGGTTAATAATTTGCATCCTTGCTGAAATGAATAATTCCTAATCATAATATTAGCCCTCTTAGTGTAAATGTTTCATAACATTATTCTATTATACGTTATTATGTGCTTCACAATGTTTTAAACGCGGTTGAGCAACAGTTTGTATAGTCTAGAAACATATGTATTAATAAATGGAAATAACATTATTCGTATAAGCAAACTGTGTTATAGAACGCCTTATTTCCATAATTTGATTGTATTTATTTAGGGATGCGGTCGCTTCCGTATTGAATAAATTTATTTTCAATATCATCGATTTGCGGATAAAACAAATGGACTATACACATCTGCAAGATTGGTGCTAGATTGTGTCAGCGGTGAAAGGACCCATCGTATTGTATTAAAACTAAAGTTCCTCTCATTCTCATGTTTAAAACATGGGTGCACAGGACTTTATGTGCTTTTCGACTTTTATGTATCAGGTTACTCGCAGGCTCTCGCCCTGATTTACGCAACTACCTGTTCTATTTTAATTCACGTTCGCCTTTCTTTTTGCTTTGGTGAAAAATTGCTTAGGTTTTCTAAATTTTTTTCTTAAACTTAATTAACTTTCCTGAATTTAAGTTATTTTAACGATCTCGCTTTTTAAACCCTAAAAGATCTATTTAGATTGCCAATGATTCTTGAAATTCCCCGAGCAACTTTTTTTGTACCCGTATTATTTATTAATTATATTGAAAGCTTTCCCTTTTATCTAGAAATCAATTAATGTTATTACTTTTCGACTATTACTTTCGTACAATTACGGTTCCTTAATTATTTAAAGCTCAGGTAATATTAAAGTTCATTAAAAAAAATATTTTTTACCAAAAACTTTATGAAACACTGCGAAACACTTCGGAAGGTAATTTCTTATCAAAAATTAAGGGGAGGGGAGCTTTTATATAAAATTATTTTCTTAGACGTCTCCTTTTGGAGTTACACCCCCATAAAGGGGAGCTGTAAAATTAGGTATTTATTTTATTCCTTAAATTTGGAGATGTGTTGGAAAATTACATTTGGTAGATGTTTTATACTTATTGAACGGTTTCTCATAGTCAGTGATGTGAAATGACGGTCATTTATGATTGTGACGTCATGACCGTCATGACCGGTCATATGACTGTCATTTATGATTGTTTTTATAACAATGGTATAAAATTAATATATATGTAATAGGAATAATAAATAAAAAGCAGAATTATTAGTATCAGTATCTCTATCTGGGTATTGTATTCCTTCAGAGAAGGCTCTAGAAGTCGAGGGAGTTAAAGGTGATTTTGGACTACTTATGCTGAGAGCTAAACATTTTTTAATAAAATTTTTATTTGCGTTTCAACTTTAATTTTACATGCTCTGGGCATTTCTTGCATGTTGTAATTAAATGTTCTGCCATTCTAGTGGCATGTAATCCGTATCTTTTTCTACAAAATTGGCAACCATAAGTAGCTACCTTTTGCTGCGAACTTGCAGGATAACGTACAAAAAAGTAAAATACTTTCCCTTTTCTCCGCATTGTGTTTACCAACTTTCAGAATACTTTATATACCTAGTGGTATTTACATTTTTATTAACGATATTGCAATTAAGATTAACACAAATCAAGTGACAACCACCATGTAAACTTAAAACTGTCATTTTTGGATGTTAGAAAAACTGTAATTTTGAATTTTGGAGCTTAGAATGGTCACGGTCATTTAAAATCATTGTGACGTGACGTCATGACCGTCATGACAAACTGTCATGACGCGGTCATATGACACACTCACATCACTGCTCATAACTAGCTGCTAATGAATTACCGTTAATTAGACTATGTATATTGCATATCTTAACAACTGTGTAATTCATTTTAAAGAACAAGAGTTTACAACACGAAAACACCGGTCAATTCTACTCAATATAAACAAAAACAAACCATGGTAACTACCAAAATAAATCGTTCTATTTTAAAATACTTAATGGCCCATGTTCACTTATTTAATTTTTTACTCAAAAACTGTATGTTTTGTAGGAAAACTTAAAGAATAAAAAAACTTTCCTAATCAATAGAGCTTTTAAGACATATTTTTAAATTGGAAATGTCCAACCTCCAAAAAGTTCTGATAACAAAACCAACAGGGGTCGCACTTTTCAGCCCCCTGTAAAGGTGGGACATGATTAAAAATATTACTATGGGAAACCTTTCAATAAATACAAAACATCTACTAAATATCATTCTTCTACACATCTCCACGTTTCATAAATAAAATAAAAACCTAATTTGACCGCTCCTCTTTAGGGTGTGTAACTCCGAAAGGAGACGTCTAAAGAAAAAAAATTATATAAAAGCTTCCGCTTAACCACATTATACGGTTCTTGAATGATTTTATTGATATATGTATTTTATCAAGTAGAATAAAATTAACAGTCTGCACTACAGCGTATTATCTTTAATCGTTATTAAACTGTTGATAAACGTAAAAAAATAATTATAAAAACTTTGCCAACTGGTGTATGACTTTCCTTTCATCTTAATACGTGGTTTTGAGTATTTCTTTTAATTAAATGTATTTTAATTTTAGAATAAATTTTTTTTTTTAGTAAAGGCACAATTTAAGCAAAAAATAAGACTTTTATACAAAAGTCTGGTTTAAGTTGCTTGCTATACAAGCCACCTTTTAACTATTTCTTATCGTCCAGCAGAAATTATACAACATCCAGAGTTCATGATTTGCAAAACTTCACAACTGTTTAAATACATTTTTCATTAACAAATACCAAACGTATGTTTGACATACTAGTCGTAAAGTACTCTTTTACAGAAAAATATGTTCAGCACTGCAAAATAAGTCTTGCACAGAACAGCAGGTATGTACGTGACCAAAAAAATAATGCAACGATGGAAAAGGCCGTCAACACAACAACACAAAATGCAGTACAAAATAAGCTCAACATTGAAAAATACTGAATGCATTTTAAAAAACATTAGCACAGCGCAAAACACCTTAGTTTAGGATCCTAATAACATTGTATTCGACTTTAATTGCCAAACATTAGCCAAGGTTAAAAAATTGAACCTCTATGAATAATGCGAATATAATAAATACAATAAAGTACCTGCCTCAGAAAAACCATATTAAAATTTTACCTGATGTAACTTCATAAACCAAGTATGGGTGTTTTATCAAAAGTACTTGAAAATTTTAGTGCTACTTTCATATACTGGGGGTATGTTGTTACATTGTTTAATTATATTGTTCACAGCCTTTTTTGAAAATTGGTTATTTTGCCAAATTACAAAAATATATTTAAAATTTTGATTGTGTTTCCTAAAAAAGATATTTAATTTAATCCTTAAAAGCTGAAAGGGTTTTAATTTTGTTGATGTTAAGTATTAAAAATTAAAATCAATGTTCACATTCTAAAATTACGTTTTTTGTTTCCTTATCTGTAAATATTACTTTTAGTAATTATCAAAGTATTATATGAAAGGGGACATTATTTATTAAAAGCAATATTTACTCTAAACGTTTCGCAAAAATATGATATAGCGCTAAAGGTTCCACTGATGTCGAAAGTTTGAAGACTAAAACCCAAACAAAAGTAATTATCTGTCATGCGTTATTTATATCGTAGACCCTTAAGACGCAACTTGCTATCGTGTTCGTAATTTGTGGGTAAAATAAGGAAGCTATTTACACTACCGGGGCTCTTTGTCGAGTTTGAATCATGACGCCATTTTTAAACGCACACAGCCGATGAATGACTTGCACGATCTATCGAATACGATAGTAGTATACACCTCTGTGAATAGAATCACAATTGCTCGCCACAGAACATAAATACCTTGCTCGCTTTTGGTTTGTGGTTCTATCATTTTATCAAAAGTGACAGTGATTCATCCATAACTCAACAGTACGATCACCATACACAATTATTGTACATACAGTAAAATAGCAAAGAACGTAATTTTTTCATTTGCTTTACTACTTGCAGCATTCATTGTATCATTTTACGAATAAAACTTATAATAATGAGTATTCATATTAAATAAAAATCATTAAACAAATAACTTCTTTGTACAGTCAAAGTTTTAAACAATTTGATCATCAAACAGTAGTAATAAATGCCAGACAGATTTCCAGCGTTTTTTGATCGTGTGCTTTTTGTAAAAAATGTTTTCCTTTGCAGTATTTCGCTCGTGCGCTTAAATAATTTTAATCAAATATAGACTGTAGCTAATGAAATAAAAAGCTGTAGATCGAAAAAAGCACAAAAGCGGCATCAATTTAATGAGATTTTAAATTCGTTTTAAATTGAAACTGCTTTGTCTTTAATTTTATTTTCGAATTTACTAATTCAAGTTTTGATTGTACGATACAAACAAAGTTTACCAATTTTTGATACATAATTGCAACAGAAGTATTAAATTATATAAAACCATACTGTTTAATCCAAAGATTTTATTATATTAACAGTGTTACAAAAATAAATACTTTTGATTAATTCCAAGTTTTTCTATAGATTATGCATTTGAAAGTTAGTTAACTCTTAAAATAAGTCAAGGCGCAATTATTATAACTTAATCTATTCTATTACTCGTTTACTTTCTACTCCATCTTATATTATTTTCTAATGTATCAAAGAAAACCATTCTTTAGGTGTTAATGAAGTAGTACATCGTAATTCATACATGATATTATATGCCCAGCAAAAACTCTTACTTAAAGTTATAGAGCTTTACAGTTTTTGACTAAATATTAAGGTAGATGATCGCAAGTCCATTTTAAATATGTTATTAGTTTTATTTACTGCATTTATGAAATTGTTTTGCCATATTCAATTTTAAAATCTTATTTTTTAGTTTACTTCTTCTGAAATTATATTCATTAAAAAGGTCATATGCCATTACGGTCATAGCCAAAATTTCAGATCAATACCCTTTTTCATTCTTCATATACAGGGTGTCCCAATTATACACCGCCAAAAAGTAGGTGCATATTCCTGAGTGAAAATGATGACCATTTGTCAAATATTTTGTTATCCGAAAATGCTTCCTTTCAAAGTTAGAGACCTCCAAAGCTGCAAGAAAAAAAATCAAAAAATCGAATAGGTATGTCCTAGCCCTTTAAGCTAGAGCTATCAAACTTGGCCGAAATGTTTAGGTGTTTCCAATTGACTTTGTGGGATAATTAGAAGAAAACAGGTAATTGGAAGTATGATTTATAGTCAGGTCATCCGCCTAATTATGAACAATCCTTAAGTCAAGCATGACATTAGCCAACTAAGTTTAGTAAAAAAAATATGTGAGGTGTATAAACAGAGTTTGTCGATGCATCTTTAGCGCTAATTTTCTCGAAAACGGCTGCGTTTACAGCAAAAAACAAAGAGGGACGAATTTTTTCCTCTTAAGTCGTACTTTCTTATGGACGAATGACATTTTTAATTTTATTCCAGAGTAAAAAAATCTGAAGATGGTAAGCGGATGACCTGACTATAAATCATACTTCCAATTACGTGTTTTCTTTCTAATTATCCCACAAAGTCAATGGGAAACACCTAAACATTTCGGCCAAGTTTGATAGCTCTAGCTTAAACGGCTAGGACGTAATCGATTTTTTTATTTTTTTTTCTTGCAACCTTGGAGGTCTCTAACTTTGAAAGGAAGCATTTTCGGATATCAAAACATTTGACAAATGGTCATCATTTTCACTCAGGAATATGCACCTACTTTTTGGCGGTGTATAATTGGGACACCCTGTATTTTTAATACCCGGTCCCAATCAATCATCCTGTATACGAATCTATTACGCCATGCTTAAACTCGAATTTGAAACACCCTGTTTACAAAATACGTTAATTTATGGAAAATTCAACGTTATATAAAAAAGACTTGCAACTCTGTAAACATTTTGTAAGAACCACTAAATCTCGATATCTTAAAATAGGGCTGGAAATCCTTACATGAGCATATGCAATATCTGTTATGGTACGCACTTGATGTTGAATTTTTTTGAGGTTAAAAATATACAAAAATTGCAATTATTAAATATTCCAAAGCGACCATTATATTTTATAGATATGAAACATATTTGTAGATTAAAAACATGTAGTGAAAAATTACCAGATATATATTTTCTAACAGATTATACTTGTAGTGATATCGGTTCTGTTTTCAATGTTAATTCTTGGTGATCCATCATGTATCTGACATTAAATAATTTTGATGTAAATCTACTTTTAGATAATGAGACGCTTTGCCCGTCAAGTTTGCAAAGCAATCAATTGAAATGATGCATTTTTGTTAATATAAGCGTATGGAGCTTGGAGATGAAAAGTCAAGCAGTTTGATGTTTCAATAATTTATAATACTATTTAACGTCAAGATAGTGATGGATCGCCGATATCTAAAACTGATATTTTAAATCGGTACGTAAATATAGCAATATCTGGAAACAAGCTAATCTGTTATAATCGTTAGTAGTTCTCCAACTTCCAATAATTGTTTAATTGTGCAGCGAAAATCGCAAAATCCTCTATATTAAAGCCAATCATCGGTAAAGTCTAACAAATGACCGATAGAGCGTGAACATCTATCCACCGCTAATCCCTCCCTTTACCGCAGCCCCAGCATTTCTATAACGAGCTGACAAGTTCGTTTCAATGAAATATAGGAAACATCGTTCTAACGATCACGTAGAATTAATATCTTATTTTTCTTTTTGTTTATCTACATACATACGCTGCAAACAGCATTAATTATTGATACTCTGACCGTAAAACATTTTTGGAAACCTCGTTGTTGCAATCTGTTTTTAGAACTACTAAATTATGATTTGCAAAAGGACTTGCAAAGTCATTAAAGCCTATTAAAACTGAAGTCAATGTCCTTGGTTCATCACAATTAATTTTTTTTTCTACATAAAATTTGCCACACCAACCTTGCGCTACCGTATGTAAAATTTTTATTCGATTTTAAGTTGAGTGCCTGTAAACCACTTAATTTAAATAATTTTAATAAATGAATATGTTGTGCTAATGTGTGCTAATAAAATTTTTAGTTATGCAGTTTTGGTGCCGCTACAAGTTTATGTGAAATTTGGGGGGGGTGTTAGAGATAACAGTCCTACCAACGCGATACTTTTAAATACATTTTGTAGGTTAACGGAAAAAGCATAATCGAAAATGTTCTCAGGATACGTTAGCAAATGGTCAACACAACATATTTGTATAAAGTAATCAGTAAAATTACGTGTTGGGAAGGCTCTTAACTCCAACTTTAAATCAAATATTGCACAATTAAAACATTAGCACACTTAAGCACAACTTATTTTTGTTTAAAATGGTTTAATGAACGTTTTTGGGCGGCTATCTTGTATATAACCCTACCAATTTAAAATCAAATTTGAAGTATGGCTAATGAAAACAGCACAACCTTAAATTTTATCAGCACACGTTACTGTTATAGGGTTCAAATTTAAGAAAAACCAACACTTAATTTTAAGTACTTTAATTACATAATTGATTTGTAAAATTGTAAAATTTCTAAATGTAAGTCTGCACTCATGTGTGCAATTCCAAAACAATATCCTATTTTACTACAATATATTTTAATTCAAATTACCGGAAAAGGTGGAGTACTTGTTACAAATCATAGATTTTCGACTTGGGACGAATTACGACAATTTTTACAATTAAATTACCAAGATCAAAAACACCATACTCAATTAATTTTCGAACTTACTAACTCACAACAAAAACCTAACTCACAACAAAAACCTAACGAAACAATTACTAACCTAGTTCAACGAACTGAAACCTTGCTAGAAAGACTAACAATATATTATTCAAAATATAACTGATGCAAATTTATTACCTGGACGACTAGATCTTATGAACGAAATTACAATATATCGTTTCACACATTTTACTCATCCCACTTCTGACACCAGTTTTTCTGTTATCGGGTTCGAATTTAAGAAAAACAAACACTTAATTTTAAGTATCTACTTTAATTAAATAATTGATTTGTAAAATTGGACGAAATATAATCAAAATTAAAAGAAAAATTTACAACTTAATTAAAACTAGATGATTATTGTAAGAACTTTGCTGTTGTAATGATGTATAATGAATGAATAAATGTAATAATAAAATGTCGAGGGGCGCTTGCACCGTGTATATTGAAACTTAAGCAAAAATGGTTCAATGACCAAAAGAAATGACAAAGCATAAATTATTAAATGAAATTTTGAAATAATGAAGTAATATGAGAATTGAACAATGTAAATTAAAAGAAGTTAAAATTTAAGTAAAATGAATTTAAATATTGCACTATAACAACAATATAACAATACCTCAAGGCAAGCAAAACTATTATTTAAAAAAAAAAACATTGAAAGTGCAGAAACCGAGGACATAGGTCTTAGTATATGTCTATTTGTATTCATAATTTTACTCGACAACTTACTTCAGCAAATTGACATAATAGACTAAAATCATTTGCCAATAGGATATGGCTTTCTTGTATTTGCTTTTGTTCAAATTACCTGTTTTAACGCTATAATCTAAAAATTTAAATTTTGTCTGTTGAAGTAAAGAATCCTTTGATATTCAGTATTAACATTCGTTTGTTGCAATATAATCACTTAAATATTTTTTAAAGAAACGTATAGATCTTGGGTTCTCAACGGAGTTGATATTGACCCCCTGAGGGTCGATGAAAACCTGAAAGACGTCGACGAACCTGTAGGGGTCGACTGACAGTTGAATATAAAAGATCTACACGTATGTTGTATTGTTATATTTAATTTTTTTGGATACATTTTACTCAAGTACATACATTCATTTATTTTAAAACAGCAAATAAATATTGTCATATTTTGCTTATTAGAAAACCTGTAAAAAATTCCAGAGCTAATATAATATACCACTGATTAAAAAATCCACACGCTTATTAAAATTATCTCGAAATTTTTGACAATATGTTCTCTAAGTGCCATATAAAGAAACATCGTCCCCTCTAAGAATAGATACTGTTTTTCCGTTGAAGATAATTAGGCATTAAAAAGGTGAACAATTTTGAGTTTCCGACTAAATAAAATATTAAAAGTTCTTATCTACATAGATTGCCTTTCTATCTGAAGAAAATCCAAATTCAACACTGTTTATATGGTATGTATACAGGATGTTATAGACCACCCGTACCAGCACTTTTATTCAAAAATGCGACGTCTGACAAAATTTGTGAAAAAAGTGCATATGTAGAATTGACTGACGCTATAGCGGTTTTCGACATTAAACCGGAAGTGGCCAAATCCGGAAGTAACTTTAAAAACTTGAATAGAACTATGCGGTTTTTATTGCATAATTAGAAAGATATTTAATAAAAAAACACTTTTTACTTAATTTTTTTTTTATTATCAGTATAGTTTATTAGCCATTGGACCTAAATCATAACAACATTAAAACCCTATTCGCATGTAAGTGACATCTGGACACCCCAATTTTTTCTTTAGTTATGTATTTATTTAAATAAAATTTTAGACATATGATATGTGTAAAAAAACCCGATTGTTTGAACATATGTATACTATTGTTTCACTTCTGCTTTCGCCGGAAATGACCCTAAGTCTGTTATTTCAAATCAAACACCCTGTATATTTTTACATTTTTGGAAACAACTGCACTAGTTTGTATAATGTTTATAACCTCAAATAATTTTTGCCGAAAAAGTTTTTTTTTTTATTGAGTGCGAGTCATTTTTTTTTAACGAAATTGTGGTGGTACATTAAACAAAAGAGTGCAGTTGTATTCAAAATTTCTTTCTGTTTCCAGTTTTTTTTTTTTATTGTAATAGGTCGATGCTTTAAAAAGATTGGGAACCCATGATATAAATTAAAAATTGTTATAATACCGTCATGAAATCGTTCCACAGGCTTACGCAAGCCGCGCCATGACCACCCTTGATGTAAAGTTAAGAATCTTCATCATTCTGATTTTGTATGGACTTCTATTTTCTCCTATAATAAAATAAATTAATAATTAAAATGAACACATGAACTCTAAAAGTAAAAGTGTTTTGAAAATTAGATTAACAATGTACGTGTTTGGTCATTAGCGTACCTAAGTTTATAAAAGGTCTGTAAGAGTTAAACAAAATAAATATTCTTAGTGTTGCTTGCTTAAGCGGTTCTAGTGTAAAAGACGACTTTTGTTAAAGTTAACTGCTTGTACAAATGATCTAGTCTAATGTGTTACACGGCGGTGGCGAATTTAAAGCTATTAATTTTGTTGCTCCCCGAGGCACAATATTGAACCCTTTCGAGTCTGTACTTAATGTAATTAGACTTCCGCTAAAGTGTTACAATGGAAAGAAAACAAAATAGTGTATGTTGTGTGTACTTGAAATTTAAAAAATTACCATAACGTTTAAGAATTTTATTTATTATCCAAAATGCTTCTAAAATATCTTGTTATTAAAAATTGCAACTAAATAAATTTATTGTTTTATTAAACCTAGGCAAAATTCATTAAAATTTAAGATAGAAAATAAAACTGTGATCTCGAAATTGTTTAATTTGTTTATAAATATAGTCGAAGAAAATTTTGAAGAAGAAATACATTTTAATCCAGGAAATTATGTACATTTTTTTTTTAACAACTTAAGTATAAACTTTCCATAATATGAGTAACAGATAACAGTGTCCTAATGTAAGATTTTTCAAACAAGTCTTATGTTGTACGTTTTTTAATTTTTACTATTACTGCGCATCTTGAGCTCAAGTTGATTACCTACTCCGAGTAGGAAAGTAAAATTGAATCTATACTGAAGATATTAGTAAATTTAGAAAGTTTATTCTACACGTTATTTAATTCCTGAATCAAAATAGTTCCAACCAATTTGGAGCCACCAAATCATTTGCTATACTCTTGAAGTGTAACTATTTCAAAATTTGTTATTATGAGAAGAAAAATTGTTTGCCCGACAACATATTTTATCCGTGCATGACAAAGTCTTTCAAATAATACCTTCAGGACACATTTTGAATTTTAAAGCACTACTTGGTAACAATTTTGATGGAAGCGCATCGAAATTTATTAGATTGTAAAAATTATCCAATTCCTATTCGACATTCCCATGTGCATCGTTTGTTACACAAGCACTAGTGAATTTCATTTAACTTGCAAATTGGGTTTCAAAAGATGAGTAATAATATTTATAGACCATACTTTCCGATTGCTACCATCAGTATGAGAAAGTGCAGTTTTTATGTTAATAAATTTATGAGCAAAGTGAATCATCTGAACCAGGAGCACATTGGGCAAAGTTAAAGTAGTGATTTATTCCTTACCACCTATAAAATCTTGCCTAAAAATGTGTGTAGCTATTAGTAAACTTTAAATAATTCCACTAGTACCATATAAATTAATCAATTACTTCATTTTACATCACATTAGCATTGCCCAGGGCTAAATGTTATGTTTTTAAAAGTGTTTATTAAAAATGCTTGCCTTAAACATATTTTGCAAAAATATTATTTTTAAATTTGATTTTTCTAAAACTAATCAAATAAAATTACACAAAATATTAATATTGGAAGTTAAATCTATATCTAGTTTATCAAAAAATGATTGGAGCGCTTGTCCGCTTTTATAAATTAATCATTTTTTTAAACATTTTTCTTGGTATAACAATAATTCTGGTACACCCCCTTTTTTCCCTTTATTTCGGTTTGGCCGGATATGATCAAATGAAACACTGTACCTTTTTGGAAACAGGAAGCAATTTTGGATACCACAGCACCATTTTGGTTAATTTTTATAACCTTAAATAACTTTTGGTAAACATTTATTTTCATATTAATTGTGCCGTGACCTGCATAAATTAAATTTTAATATGTCAACAAGTGTCCAAAAATCATTTTTGTAAATTATAATTAACGTTGATTAACATAAAGGTGACTTTAGCCGGCTTTGAAAGTTACAAATTCGTTTTTTTTTATTACAGAAAGTCAATTTTTTAAATGGAATGATAGTGGTATATGCTCTTATTTAAATAATGTATTTTCTAACAAATACAACAATATATCACGGTATACTACGATTAACAGGATATCTTAATAAGTTTTTATAATATTGTTTTGAAGTAGCCTTTCAACACAAATATAAGTTATCAGTAGTGTTAAATTCGTCAGAAAATACTCTATTTAAATAACCGCATGTATACCAGTACAGTTTCACTTACAAAAACTGAATTTCTTTTAAAAAATCAATTCAACAACCATCAAAGCCAATAAAAGTTATTTAAATGTCAATTAAAATTTACAAAAAACGTTTTTTGGATACTTGTTGACGTATTAAAATTTAATTTATGTAGGTCATTAATTATAATATTATAGGAGTAATATGTTCGTCCAAAAAGTTATTTGAGGTTGTAAAAATTAACCAAAATGATGGTGTTTTACCCAAAATTTCTTTTTCTTTTCAAAAACGTAAAAATATACAGAGTGTTCCATATGATATAACAAAGTTAGGGTCATTTCCGGCAAATCTGGAAGTGAAACAATAGTGTACAGGGTGGGCAAATTTCGATGTTATAACAGGGAATCTCGGTAACTATAAGAGGTATCAAAAAACGGACCGCGCATCCTCCATCTCTTTTTTCGAGAAAAAGTTAATGGTGAAAACTAAAATTGGTTATCGTCTTTTGTTTTCGAGTTATCGCCGATAACTCGATTTTTCGACTTTTCGTTTTATGACTATATCTCGCTTGGTTATGAAAATAAACAAAAATAATTTTGACGCTCTACAGGCACTTTTTTGATAGGAATGCAGTGGCGTAGTCAATTTTTCAAAAAAAAAAACCGAAATTCGAGTTGTGACATAAAGTTGTATTTTTTTAAATGGAACCCATAGTTGGCTATGACTTATTTAAATTCCTTATTTTTTTTTCATTCTAAATATATAAGGGTTGATTTATTTATTTTCAATAATACGCAAGTCACGAAGGTTTTTCAGTTTTTTTTTTATTAAGAAATACTATTAATCGCAGTACACTATGCATAACTACAACAAAATAAATGATCGTTGTTTTATGTTTAACTACTATAGTCATTTAATTATAAAGTCTAAAAATGTTGGTAATCATTTTTACATAATTAGATTATTGCGATTAAGAGTATCTCTTAATAAATTTTCACAATAATTTAAAATTTTTGAAGTAGACTCCTAATAAAAATACAAGTTATTGGTATCGATAGATTCGTTAGAAGATGCTTGATTTAAATAACCGCTAGTACCAGGATGGTTCCATTTAAAAAAATGGACTTTTTGTCAAAAAACTGATTTCGCAACCTTCAAAGCCGATCAATATAACCTAAATGTCATTGCAAATTTACAAAAACGTTTTTTGGACAATTGTTGACATAATAAAAATCAATTTGTGCAGGTCACGGCACCCTTAATAAAAAACTAAATTTTGTTTAAAGTTTTTTTTAAGGTTATAAAAATTAACGAAAATAGTGCAGTTGTATCAAAAATCACTTCCTCTTTCCAAAAATGTAAAAATATACAGGGAGTTTCATTTAAAATAACAATGTTGGAGTCATTTCGGGCGAAACCGGAAGTAAAACAAATGTGTGCAACGGCTCAAAAAGCCTGGTTTTTTGCACATATATGTCTAAAATTTCATTTATTTAAAATCAAAACTAAAGAAAAAAAAGGGGATGTACCACATTTCATTTACACCCGGTATATGACGTGTGACGTTGAATAAAAAGTGATTTAAATCATGATTTTAATTTAAAAAATCAGTTTATTTAAATAATGATTTTAATCAGGCCAACCGTGCTAGAATTTTATTTATCTAAAATCAAAACTAAAGGGAAATAAGGAGGTGTACTAGAACTTAGTTACATCCGGTATAGTTCATCTAAGATTTAAAAATTTCTTTAAAAAAGTTTTATTTAAAATGCTAAAACGGCAAAATACTGAAGCAAAAAAATTTAAAAAACAAAATTTCAGAGATCTATTTTCCAAACACCACTTTGAATTTTTATGTGTCGTTTAAATGATGACCTATTTTAATTTGTTGTTAGCGCTAGTTAGATTTATGCTGGTAAAATTATTTTTTTACGTCAAGGACGTATAATTTAATATGGGCTGTGTAGCAATGCCATTCTATTTACCGCTTTACTTGTCTCTTAAACTGCATTTACTACTTTAAACCCAGACGGTGATTAACATCTTCCCACTTCATCATGCGCTCTCTTCGAGTCAACAAATGCACACCGCCTTATCTGCTTTTGAATAAATATTTTATAGTTATTCAAAAAATTAAAACATTTTTAATCGTCTCAAGCTTTATTAAGCAGAAACACGATTACTTTAGGAACGTAAATAATTAAAGCGAGCTAAGCATTTAAAATCTTAAAATATATCGTCCTTCGTTAATTGTTAAGAAGATAATTAATTCATATTTCATTGTTCTAGGTTTCAAAGCAAGTGCCGCCAGAAACTTGAAATGAACTTCAGCTCGTAACTGCTCCAAATTGCACAAGAAATAAAGAAACTTTAACATACAGCACGGCTTGTACTGTAGTGGCAGCAAAATAATTATGTGCTTATGAAATACTCTAGTTTATATCAACTCATATAAACAAGGATATATAAAAACTTAGTAAACGATTGAGGAACATCAAAGTTTTGGATTTCTGTGTCGAACCCTCTTTCGAGCCGAGCTCATCCATACAACAACAGATGTTTGCGGAAGTTTAGTGTTTTCCATGTGAATACTGAACAAAATCTCCTGATTTTATAGATCCTAAAGTTTTCGTAACTGTCCAGGCTGCTTGTTTATATGTTCCACACATTCCTTTTCTTCAGACATTTCAAACGCAGAAGTGTCGTATTTAAATAAAATATAGGTGATAATGTATATAAAACTTTTATTAGAAAGATTTGAAGTGCGTTTCGTCTTTTCATAACGTCGCAAAAGCCACTGCCTATATAAGGAGGTTATAATTTTTTTATGGAGATGCAGCACAAAATGTAATTTAAATCTAATTGTGACCAATTAGGATAAACATGGACGCAGCTACATTTGTGCTATAAGTGTAGCCTTAAATAATGAAAACAAGAGAATAGTGAAGGAAAAGTTATGCCCAAACTCTGGAAGTGTACTAGACCATGCTTACCAGATGGCACATCGCATTTTTGCTGTTTATTTCTCTAAAAACAACTTGGGCAGGACCTCGCTACAGCTCTAGAATAGTTGAGATCGAAACGGGTGCTATTCGCGGTATTATACTCGAGTTGAATTCGCGACATCTAGAACCTGTTGAAGTGTTTCGCGGTGTTCCCTATGCGGCGCCTCCTGTGGGACCGCTGAGATTTAAACCACCGGAACCACCCCTGACTTGGCCCGGTACGCGATTGGCAGATACTTTTGGTGCTGTGTGTCCTCAAAGGTATCCTGACGTTAGTAATAAAACAGCGGCGTTGCTGGATATGCCTAAAGGACGATATCAATATTTAAAAAAGTTAGTGCCGTTGTTGATCAATCAGTCAGAGGATTGCCTGTTCTTGAACATCTTTGTACCAGGAAGCGGTAAGTCTCAATTTTATTTACATTTTTTTTTCTTGACAGATTTATTGTTGTAAAGTGTATGCAAATTGAATCATACCCACCTAGACAGTAAAACTGAATGTAGCGAGCGAGTGACGTATTTAAAAAATACAATATGGTTTTAACAATACATTTTAAAATCTAATTTAAATAATGTGCTAGATAGACAAATCCAAAGAAATTAAACATCTAGCTAAAATTTGATTGTTTGTTCTGATTATAATTTTCGAACAATACCTGGAAGTAAATAATGAATAGTATTTATGGTGGAGGTGCTGGGTTATGTAAAAAAAAATAGTTTTTGGCGTACGTTCACCATAAATATTGTTTTACAGTATTTGCTAAAAATATTAGTTGGTTCGAAAAACCCGACAGTGTTATTCTAAATATATAATGTAGTCATAAAAGTTTTTTAAATTTTGTATATAATATATCAATGTGTATATGTTACGGTCAATTCGATTATTCAGGGCAGTTACCATAATGCTTGGTCATAATAAATAATGACCGATAAAATCAGGCAATTTAATAATTTTGTATTTGCCTACGACAATCTAGGATAATTTATTACATTGCCCGGTCATTATAAATACTGCTATTATTTCTCTGGTCACTTTAATTAAAAAATAAATAGAAACTCTGGGATTTCATTTTTTGTGTGTATATTGTGTCGTAGGCATAATGTGATATCATGCTTTTACAAAACGCCTAGGCATTTTATAAAAAGCCGGAAAAAGGAGCAAACTATGACTTTTCTTAAACCCATACATTTGTGTTCATACAAAAAAAAGCTTTAACCAACCTTTAACCTGACCCTCATTCATTTGGTCAGTAGTAGAGGGTTAGGTTAAAGGTTGGTTAAAGATTTTTTTAAAATAAATAATAAAAATGAAGCTAATAGGTTTGTTTTTCTTAAAAACAATTAGGCCGGCATTTTATTATTTGCCTAGTCAAAACACGAGATGCTCGTTTTGCAGGATTTTTATAAAATGCCTAGGCGTTTTATAAAATGCCGGTATTCACATTATGCCTACGACATATGTATTTGCAAGTACATACCTAATATGTTTTTTTTAGTTAGGCATACGTATATTTTATACTTATTTTATCACCACCAGTTTGTTTCTTTATTTGTTTGTTAGTTATTTAAAAATTTGTTTTAATATAATATCTTCTTATTTTTGTATGTAGAGAAATATGAATGAAAATTTTCTTAAATTGCCCACTCGATTTCCAGCATTATTCATAATACCCGGGCAATGTAATATTTTCTATATAATTTATTATTTTGTCACATCCCAATGGGCACTTTTTAAATTGCTCGGGCATCATAAATAATGCCCAATAACTCACATTGACCGTAACATATACACATATTATTATAATGACGGTTTAATATTAATAATTCTATAAAAAAAAAAAGTTACACTGTTACAATTTTCTAAATAAAATTAATTTTATTTGCAAAATAATAACATTGAAACCGCTAAAACTGATTTTCATGATAACAAGTTAAGGAGAAGGTTTAAGGTACACCTACTACCGATTTAAATATTTATGGTTACACACTGTCAACAAATAGTTTTGATTATTAATGCACTGGGTGTTCAAAACAAGCAATTTTAAATTTAAAAGGCAAGAACTACGTACTTAACCCTTATGTGATCACAATGGTCTGGCTGGACCAATTTCAAGTCTGAATGTGTTTTCTTCAAGGAAAGAAACTTGCAAGGTCCTCATATTTCATGATATCTATCTTCCACGAACATATTTTAATGTATTTTAAAACAGAAAAAGTAATTTAAAAAATTGGCGGCGTGAATGGTTAGACCTGCAAGGTTGGTAGTCCTAAGCTGTGCACCACTGGTCTGGCTGGACCAGTATACATATATTTTGTATATGATTCTTCAAGTTTTCTCACTTATTATCTTTTTTCGATTGTTTTTATTAGTAATGAAAAAAATCTACGTCTTTTTCCCAAAAATATTTTTGTATCATCAAATATAACCGAGTTATTTACGATTTCAAAAAAAAATCCAATTTTGTTTTTGGTTTATTATCTAGCGTGCCATGGAACTTTTTCAAACATTAAAGCATCACTAAATAGGTCTTGGAAAAAAACAATTTATCTAATGATGACCCTTCTAAGTGGACCACCCAGTACATGTCTAAAAAAAAATTATTATGTTTTTGACCGAACTGAAAGTTGATATGTATTGCTTACAGTGTGTACAACATTTTTGTTAACTATCAAGTCAATCGCTAAAGTTTCGAACTTTTTTCAAAACCAACTGCAAAAGTATGTACTTCGAATTGTTCGAAAGACTTTGAAAGCTGTAATACTTTTTAAAGAGGCAAACTGAAGTAGAAATTTGTTTCGCCAAGCATTGCTAGGTCTCTTAAGTTAGTCCAAATGTTGCTATATTTTGCTTCTAGTGCTTCTTTGTGCTTTAAGAATTTTTTAATTTCGATTAACGGTTATTCCGTTATAAATAAAAATTTGAACTCACCAACAACATAAATTTTTTATGTGCATCAGTGAGGAAACGCAAAATAATACATTACTTATTATTATTACAATTATTATTACAATATTAAAAGAATACAATAAAGTACAATTGAAAACTAAAGAAAAGGTTTTTTACCAGCAATTATCCAACCATTTTGCCTATATTACTGGTCCAGCCAGGCCAGTGGTGTACCATTATATGAATACAGAGGTGGTGTTGACACAAGGGTTAACAAAACACTGGTTCTTAAACCCTTCGATTAGAAGTAATGCAGGTATAGCTATCGTATATAACATGCTAATGCCCGGTTTCTCCGACACATCTTAAGATCTAACTGAATCTTAAGTTCGCCTTAACGGTATAAAGTGTTGCACCAAGCAATTTTAAGAACATATTCGACTTGAGCTGAGCTCACATCTTGAGTCGCTGTTTACTAGAACTTGAGCTGGAGTACATAACCTGAAATAATCTTGTATTTGCTTTATTTGTAGTCAAGTGTTTGTTTAAATTGTGGTTTAAGTTTAAATATGGACATTGACTTTATAAATATGATAGATGATGCAGATGATGACTTGTACGACCCTGTAATTCCTCGAAGGCGATTTGTTCGCGCAAATCCATTTACGGATTTCGAATACGTTCGTTTTTTGATGCGTTTTCGCCTCACAAAAGAGACAGTTATTGTGATCTTAGATCAAATTGAGCCTCAATTGGGATCTCGCTTATTATAATAGCTAGAGTATAGGTTTAAATTTGGCAAAGTTGCTAAATTTGGTGCTCATTAATAATCCAAAGAGAAATTGAAAATATCTCAAACAGTATCCGAGAAAATTAGGAAAAACTGGAAAATACGATTTTTAAAAATCGTTTATAACTCCTTTGGAGTTTGAAATATTTTAAATGTGTAAAAAAGTTGCCCAAGCAACTTCTTAAGCCGAATCGGATGGTGGTCACAAACTTTTCTTAGGTCGATTCGTTTTTGTTTTAGACAACCAACTTTGTTTTTTGTGATGGGCAGCATATCGCGTTTTTCTTCGTTATTAAAGTTCATTTTTACGACTAACAGGCCTTTAAAACTTTTAGATTGTTGATCGGTTGTCATGGAAACAACATAAACTACAATGACCGGCCAACCTGATTTATAATGGTTATTGTTTAAAACGTATTTTTTGAAATTTGACAATAAAAGAAAAACTAAAATACCATGTGTGATACATCAATAGATTTAGAAAAATAAATGCCATTTGATAATGTAAATAGCAAAACTTGCGCCCATAAGCAAAAACAAAGTTGGTTGTCATAAAACAAAAACGAATCGATCTAAGAAAAATTTGTGACTACCATCCGATTCGGCTTAAAAAGTTGCTTCGGCAATGTTTTTACACATTTAAAATATTTCATACTCCAAAGGAGTTATAGACGATTTTCAAAAATCGTATTTTCCAGTTTTTCCCAATTTTCTCGGACACCGTTTGAGATATTTCCAATTTCTCTTTGGATTATTAATGAGCACCAAATTTAGCAACTTTGCCAAATTTAAACCTATACTCTTGCTATTATAATAAGCGAGAACCCCATGCTTAAACTCGAATTTCAAACACCCTGTATACATAATCTATTTATTTTATTCTCTTCCACCAAGCTAACTAATAATTGTTTTTCCTCCATGGTATAATTTATTCTTTTTTTCCGCCATTTCAACACAAAATAAAATAATAAACACCAAACTGTAACTTTATATGTGACTAACAGCTGATAGCAACAACAAGATGTCACAGGGAGCCGTTTTAACAGCTGTGATGTAAATGGCCAATGAAAATTAGCCATTTCAATCTGCCGCTAAAATGTGCCGACTTCTTGCAACGTTGCCAAACCGAGTTCTAACTTAGCTGAGATGTCTAACAGATTCCGGAATATGTTTTCTGTGCAACGCATTGGTATCTTGAGACGGTCTTAAATATAAGGCGGGCTTATATAAGTTCGATCTTGAGATGTGTCGGAGAAACCGGGCATAAATGTTTAACCGAACTATTTAGTAAAAAGTCTTTGTGACGCATAATAAAGTTGTAATAGAATCGAAAATTAAAAAAAAAAAACAACACATGGACATTTCAGCAAAAATTATGAAAGCTTTGATTTAATTTTAATTTAACGAAAACGTAAAACGGTTTTACGTAGATATTTGCTTAGTTTTATCATAAAAGTAGTAATAAACAATGAGGCCTAGGCCATCCAGTCAGCCTTATAACAGTCGTATTTTTTGTTTTACTATTTCGATAACGCCCCCAAGCTCTAACTTGATATATTGTAGCCTGCGGTGGCAATAATCGCGAATTTCAACGGTTGGATGGCGTGTCGTACCAGCCGCATACTCGACGAAACCTGTGGAAATGTTCGACTTGAAATGCTACGATAATGTAAATTTTTTTATTTCGTATCTCAAGGGCCTTATATTCTAAAAGTACTTTCAAACAATTTACTTTTTTTAAATTTGAATTGGTAAGCATAAAGGGTGTTTGACTTGTCGATGAGGCTATCTCCGTAAATAATGAAAGCCCAAGGTTGATAAATGGGATAAATTTAGCTATTAAGGAGTGTATTTTAAAATTTTGCGGCTCGTGAGCAAATCACAAACGAAAAAAACTGATTTCATCTTGAGTCGTAAATGTTATTTTTTCAACGAAGTTATATTATAGAACGAACGTTAATGTAAACGAACCAAATGACAATTATTATGTATAAAGTTTTAATTAATCATTTCATTTCCAAAGCGACAACACCAAACTGACATTGACATAAATAAAATTATACCCTGCAAATTAGAAGCAGGCATTAAAATTTGAAATTATTGTAAACTTTTGGTAAGTTACCCTAATCACAGTATAGAGTGCCCTAATAATCATAGCTGACTGCTCAATAGCCACAAAACAATTGTTTTTTTGTTGTGATGACTTTTGTGACGACGATCATTTAAAACCAACAAATAAATAAAACCTCTAGGATCAACAACAAATAAATTATATCATCCAAAGTTTAGTTGAATAAACAGTTACATTTTTTTGTAGTTTTATCAAGAACTCTTAATAAAAATACAAAGGTGTTGGTATTGTTGAATTTGTTAGATAATGCCTCATTTAAATAACCGCATGAGCCATTTTATTTAAAAAAATTGACTTGTCAAAAAACCTATTTCGTAACCTTTAAAGTTTATTAACGTAATTCAAATTTCAATTAAAATTTACATTTTTCAGACATTTTTGACAAAAAAATATTTAATTTATGCAGGTCACAGCACACTTAATAAAAAATGTAATATACCTACATCGTCATTATAATATTTACAGGAAGCATCCGATTCATACTCTAAATATAATTTAGCTTTGTATCAGATTATGTTGGCGTTTTATAACGAGTAATTCAATACTAATGACTGGAAAAAGAATTGGAAACGTTAAATTATTGAAAGTATATAACGAATATTTGAGACTTAATGATTTGATGACATCTCACTAACAAATGTGATATTGGATTACAACTACTTGATGTAAATATTTTGACATGGCGCCTGGCGTCTTTTATTTTTATTTCACTTCTATGTTATTTCATTTAGATACTTGTAAAATGAATATTACGGAACAAATACTCACACAGCTGTGCTTTTTACACAAAACACATTACACGAGTTCAAAGGACTTGGTCCGCTTTAATCTTCGGACAAGGTATTGGTTGTCCAGCAGTTGAAGAGCCTCTCCATTCTCATGATGGTGGAGTCAGGCTTCGTGTTTACTAGCAAACCTTTTAATTTCTTCCTTAACCAAAATGTCGATGAAGATCTTTGTTGCGGACGTACCATGGAGCGTTTACCATATTACGTAGCACTTTGTTTTGGAAAGTCTGGATAGATGTAATATTGCTGTCTTTGGTGCAACCCCAAAGTTGAATACCGCAAAGTCACACTGGTTTCAGGACATGTTTGTATATTAGGATCTTATTATCTAATGATAATTTGGAATATCTTCCAAGAAGCCGGTAGTACTGTCTGTATTTTAGATTAAGTTGGGTTTTTTTCTTTTTAACATGTTCTTTTCATCGCAATTTTGCGTCAAGGGTCATGCCAAGATATTTCGCTTGATTTTCAAGTGGCTCTATAGTCCCATTTATATTAAGTAGCAGTGGATCCGTTATCTTTTTATTTGTAAAATTGACATGGAGGGACTTAAGCCCGTTTAGCTTAATTTTCCATTGTTTGGTCCAGTTGAGCATTACGTTACTGGCTGTTTGCAACTCTCTAGTGCTAGTGGATGAGTGGATGTTTCCTGATCTTTGCCTTCTGCAAGTAGTACAGTATCGTCTGCAAATGTGGCTACAGTAATTTATGCTAGTACTGGTATATCACTAGTGTATAACAGATAAAGTACAGGACCAAGGACGCTACCCTGTGGTACGCCTGCTTTTATCTGCTTCGAGTCAGAATATTCATCTTCTTGTTTTATTCTGTGGAGTCTGTCAGAGATGTATGATATTAAGATATCTACGTATTGCTTAGGAAGCTTTTTGTTAATTTCATGTATCAGTCTTCTGTGCCATACTTTATCGAAGGCTGCAGCAATGTTTGAGAAAACTGCAGAACAGACTTGCTTTTCTTCGAGGGCTCGTTCAATTACTTGATCGATAGTCGAATGTTTCTGTCTAAAACCGAATTGGTAGTCTGGGATTAGTTTACTATTTTCTATTAACGGTCTTAATCTTTTTATGAGAAGTTTTTCGAATAATTTTGAAATAATCGGTAGTAGAGAGATAGGATTTGACATCATTCGGTGGTTTGCCCGGTTTGGGCAGTATGATTACTTCCGCTACTTTCCAACTACTAGGAACGTGTTTTTATGTACCAAAATTTAGTGTTTTTTTTTAAGACTACAAAAAACTTTTATTTTATACTCACCAATAGCGTCAAAGGTGTAAAATAAAATTGATTTATATTTGGTTGTGTCTCATGGAAATAATTGTTTACATTAAAATTAAACTGTTTGCGTTTTGCATTATCTTACGTCGATATGAAAAATCATGGTCTTGTACTATTTAACGTCATTATCAAAATATTTTTTTTTAATTGAACTGTATTGCTTCGTGATATCTTTTACAGCGTACATAAATAATATGCAATTGATCTACTGGCACGATGAAGTTCTTTTTGTAATAAATAATGCATTTGAATAATTTCGACAGTTGATATATGCCATAATGGGTTTTGTTTGCTTATACATTTTAATGTAACAATGTGATATCTGTTTTGCATGCCGTTTTAATATTAAATTTGAATTTGTCGACCATCATAATTGCAGAATGATTTATCACAAACCAGCTAACAAGAACTGCGTTGCGTAGTGCATACCATATATTCTGGTCGCTGTAGCAAATGCATTCATAAATTAATCAAAAAGATAACAGTGTAACAGTTAAGTACAAAATACATTTAACTTTAACATTATACAGGGACACAAATATACACAGATAAATGTAAAATCATTTCTCCCCAGTGTAGCGGCTATTACAAAACACCAGAATATAAATAACTCGCATCTTTTAGCTCGAAACAATCAGAGAGAGGTCGAGAACTTCCCAATTTGTTTTTGTGTCACGTCTGAGGCTTTTTACTAGTCTAGGTTATTGAAGCAGCTTTAAATTAAATTTTGTAAACAAAAACGGTTTGAAAAACGATCTGCTTCAACTGACTGGAACCCATGTTTCATTCCAGTTAAGAGGGTACAACTGGTTTGTTTATAAATAAGATTTGTGCTGTGAAAAAACAAACGTTTAAGTTATTACAAAGCAGTTTAAATAATTGCTGTTTGCGCTAATTCAATTTCGCCGTTCAACGGTTTTTTGTGAAACTTGCTATTGAATATTCAAATATTAAAGTTCTCTAATTGAAATTCCGCATGCATAGTAACCTGAGGTTGGGAACTTTGCCAATGGCCATTCACCAGGCACATTTTTCAGAGCTTTCAGAAGCTTTTGGGCGCCAAGTGCTTTAACTGTCTGGACTACGGAAATAAGGACCTTAATTGTGTTATTCCCTCTTTCATGTTTGTTTATTGACAACATATGTCACTTATTTTTGGTAATAAAAAATAATCCACAAATAAAATTAAAAATGTGCTAAAAACTTTACTATCATAAGTGAATAAATACTTTTTATAGTATATTAGGAATTGAACTAAAGTTACTTATTAGTCTAAGACTAGATCGTAACATTATTTAAACTAAAAAAAAACAAAATAAGTGAATAATTATAAGAAATACTAAAATATAATAAGTAAGAAAATAATAATTTAAAATCTTACTTGTAAACACATTAGTTTTAAACACTGATTATAAAAAGTAAACTAATTTGAAAGCGGGTAGTCATTCCAATTAAAATATATTTTTAAATTGATGTTTTAAAAAATTTATGAATTCCAGAAATGTTGCTCCAATAAAATATTACATGTAATAACCTGGCAATTTATATTAATAGGGGCGACCGGGGATGAAAGTAACATTTTTTTGTTTTCGTTTAATTTCCCATATAGTATAACAAGCAAACCAGTGGCGTAGTCGGAATTTTTTTAAGGGGGGTGTGCAATTTTAATCAAATTTACCAAATGGAATGACTTTTTTATTTACAACAAACATTTATTATTAATGCGTATTCATTATTTGATGTTTAATATAAAAACAAAATATATAAATAAAATCCATAAGCAAATCCAAAACGCAACAAGGGGGCCGTTTTTAGTCACAGAAAATTACCTTTAATAGAATGGAAAAAAATATGAAAAATTATAAAACAAGGTAAAATTTAAGAAAAGATATAGATTTTTAATTACCTAGGATACTTTTGACAAATAAACATTTAAAGCTTCTAAAAACTTAAATTATTATACCTACAGGGTGTTTCGTAAAAATTGCGAAAAAATTTGGAAGCTGGTTTCTTATCGAAAATTACTCTTTTATATAATTTTTTTTCCGTACACGTCTGCTTTCGGATTTACATTCCCATAAGTGGGAGCGGTAAAATTAGGTTTTTATTATATTTCTCAAATTTGAATAAATGTAGGAAAATGATATTTGGTAGATGTTTTGTACTTATTGAAAGGTTTCCCATAGTAATATTTTCAATAGTCTCCCACCTTCACAGGGGGATGAAAAGTGCGACCCCTGTTGTTTTTTTTTATCAAATTTTTTTGGTGGGTTAAAATTATATATTTTTTTAAGCTTGATTTATTTAGAATCTCCTATTTTTTAACTTTTCTCGTAAAACCCACAGTGTTTTTAGTAAAAAAATAATATAAGTAAACTTGCACCTATAAATATGCCAATATAAAACAATTTATTTTTGTGGTTACCATGGTTTGTTTATGTTCATATTGAATAGAATTGACGGTTGTAATTCATTTTGAAATTCAATATCTTCAATAAATCTCAGAGTTATATTTTCATAAAATCGAGTTTTTCTCCAAAACGATGGTTCCTATCAAAAAACTTTAAGTTACTAAAAATGTACATTTCAGACCTACCTATCCGACTGTTACAATAAAATATAAATGTTGTAAGTCAAAGCGTTCTTGATTTATCAATAAAACAACAATTTTGTATCCCCTCTTCATGGGGCTGTAACTTAGCAACAATGCAACTTACAATAAGGCATGATGGGCTAAATCGTTCTATTTTCCAATGTAGATTCACCAGTAGAAATTATGCTACATCGTTCAGAAAAACCCTGTATACAAAGCTAAACACATACGTTAAACACTCCAACCGATGACTCTAATATGTTCTTTAACTAAAGTTGAAATGTTACAATCTTCGTTCTCGGGTTTGGAACCGCGTCTTCTTGATTTGTGTGACGTTTCGACCATTCTATGTTGGTCTTTATCAAACGACTGAATTGGTGGGTTTGTTGCAGGGTTTATATATCCGGCTGTGGAGGCGTGGTGTTCCGCCTGACGAGTTCGTTTCGCCTCAGCGATTTCTTGATGACCGGTTTCCAAATGCTTGGTAGTTGCAGGCCTGTGTCTCTGTTAAAGTTGTTGGGGTTCTTGGCAATTTCCATAGATTCCCTAAATAGTCTAGGCCAGAAGTGGTTGGCGCGGGCCAGTAATTTTGTGTCGTCGAAAAGTATGGTATGCCCCATGTCCTGGGCATGTTCTGCTACGGCCGATTTTTCTATTTGTTTTTTTTTTGTTTGCCCTTCATGTTCTTTAAGGCGCGTTTGTATGCTTCTGCCACTTTTCCACAGGAGCAGGGTATGCTATATATGCCCGGGTGGTTCAAACCTGAGCCAGGCGTTCTTCTTAGTTTACTGTAGAGCGTCACTGGAGCGTTGAAGACTGTATTGATGTTGTGTTTTTGGAGTATTTTCGATATTCTGTTGGTTACTCTTCCGATGTAGGGTAGATAAGTTGTAGCGATGTAGTCCTTCTTCGTTTTCTCCTTCGGCGTGGCACTTTTCTGTATGGCTCGAAGTATATGTCTTTGTTGATAACTGTTTTCCTGCAGAGCTCTTGTAAGCATGTTTAATTCTTCTTGGATGGTCTCTGGGGTACATATTTCTTTGGCTCTGTGGATTAACGTGTTGATCACTGATTGTTTTTGGGCCAGGTGGTGGTGTGATGCTGCGTTTAGATACCGATTGGTGTGGGTTGATTTGCGGTATACACTTTGGCCTAGTCTTCCGTTGGCTTCTCTTTTCACCAGTACGTCCAGGTAAAATAAAGCTCCATTCTGCTCTTCCTCCATCGTGAATTTGATGTCCTTGTGCAACTTGTTCAGATGTACTAAGAAGTTCTGGAGTGATTCTCTGCCGTGTTCCCAAATGACGAAGGTGTCATCTACATATCGAAACCAGTGTTTAGGCTTTAATCTACTGGAGTGTATAGCTTGCTCTTCGAAGGCTTCCATGTACAGGTTGGCGAGTGCTGGTGATAATGGTGATCCCATTGCTGCTCCCGTGGTTTGCTCATAGATGCCTTCCTCAAAGGTGAAGTAGGTGGACTGTGCGCATAGTTGTATTAGATCGGCTAGGTTGCCATCGAGATCATTTGAAATCAGTCGTTCCCTTGCCAATTCCACTGCTTCTATTACCGGTATATTGGTAAATAATGATGTAACGTCGAAGCTGACCATGATGTCGTTGTCGTTTATGTCGAGCAGGTGTAGTTTCTGAATAAAATGAGTTGAGTTCCGAATATGATGATCCGATTGTCCAATGAAGTTTTGCAGTGTCCTGGCGAGATATCTGGCAAGAGGGTGGGTTGCTGATCCAATGGCGCTCACTATTGGTCTTAGCGGTACGTCTTGTTTGTGGATTTTCGGTAGGCAATACAGTTTTGGTGTTCTGCATTCGGTTGGTGTTAGGCTTCTGTGGTGTTCCGTTGGAATGGATGAGGTTTTTAAAGTTGAAATCTTTGTAGGTTGGTCCTTTTGAAGTGTTGGACGTTTTTTTAAATGATGCGTCAGTGTTTGTTTCATGGTATTTATTTAAAAAGGAAAGGATATGTTATTGAAATATTATAAAAACAGTTTGAAGCCAGCCGTCATAATGTTGATCAAATATTGGATTAATTAAGTTATTCTTTATTATTACTCAAAATTGAGTATTGTATCTCGACAAGACATCCATCGAAAAAAAGATATAAGATTTTTAATGAAACTTGTGTATTTTAATTTTATAAAGTTTGTTTCATTAAAGCCTATGTACTCCTACATTTACCAAATTAAAATTACTTTATGATTTGTTATTATTATAAGAAAACTACCCCGTCACTGGTTTGACCTCAAAATATATAACTCCTTCTAAAACTTAATTTCGGTTCTTACATCAACTGTAATATTTCATCGTGTTTGGTGTGAGCAGCTGATAATAACTCATTCGTTTTTAAGGATATTGCCAGCATAGTACATTCACCAATATGATATGAGGATAAAATATGAGCAATTCTAATTTGTATCCCAGCTATTGTCATAGCTTTTGCTGACATTTTTTTGTTCAACAATATTTATTGGAAGTTTTGTTTGAAATAGGAATAGCAATAAACATGCATGAAACATAAACGTAATGCGCTGTAATATTACAGAGGCATTGTTTCGAGGATGAATCAGAATTCCAATTCGTGTTGAATTGGAACAGAGAAATCTTGCGCTTGTTGGAGTTCAAAGTAATATCGTTTAGTAACTCCGAAACTAGCGTATTGAGTGGAATTTCCAAACTATATATAGATTCTTTTGATTAAGGTCAATATTAAACAACCTCTTAAGCATTGTAACGGCAACAAAATATACAGGGGGTGTATAAAAGAAACATAGATCTCCTAGCAACGTTCTTGTATAACAAACAAAAAAAAAGTTTTACGTACTATTTAAAGTCAATGCCATATAATTATAAATAAAATATTTGTTGTAGTATTAATGTAATATTTTGCAAATCAAGGGTAGCTTTATGGCTCGTACACGTCACTTTAAGGGTAAGCCATTTATATCTGGAACATTTATTTAAATATGGAATTTTCAAATCTGGAAAATGCACCGATAGAATAATTCAAATATTGAATCGTTCAACGCTGGAATCACTCACCGCAAAAATCATGCAACAATGGAACCATGCAACACTACTTTGCCCCAATTCGTAGCCCTTGAGTTACCATTAACGTAAAGTTTTTATTTTCCGCTGTACAATAATATACTTTGGCCGTTGTAATATAAAGGGCAGCAACAATTCCTAATTTCTAGGGTAGGTACCTTTATAAACAGGGTAAGGATAGGCGCTAGACAAGTTTCTAATGTATTTACAGTCGAGTTTCGCTTGCCACTAGGTTGCAACCTCCAGATTTTATATAGTTTGCATGGAGATCATAGGAAGTTGTACACATTTTATTTTTTTCTTGCGTGTTCAGAGTGTTTAAGTGTGATCCAAAACTTTAAAAGACATTAGTGGTAGTTGTGTAAGTTATTACCATACGTAAATTTCATAAGTTAAGTTAAATACAATATTTTTTTTTAATTATTAAGAAAATGTGCATTGTAATTATTTGTCTACATCAATTTAATAGCAATGATTGGAATTAATAATGTAATTTTGTCATAGAATATGAAATTAAATCGATGAATCTATACTGTTAGTTGAACTGACAGTTCAGTTGCTCATTGGACATTAAAACAGGAATTAAGTATACAATTATCATAATTAAATAAAGATGCTTAATATTCGTATCAACACATTTATCTATCTGGAAAACAAGATTTGTGTGACATAGAATAAGCTAAATTTTGGGATTTCAATATAAATTTAAAGACTAAAGCCGTTATTAAATAATTTTGTTAAGTTAGGTAATAAGATTCTTCATTTGAAAAATATCTTTGAATCAAAAATATTTTTGTAAACGTAAAAATAAAAAATAAAAACGTCTTGTTTTTTATTCTTTTAAAGCAGGGCTTGAAACCGGAAAAAAAAATTGGTAACGATTAAACGAAAATCGAAAACTTTATTTTTATAACGGTTTTTGCCTAAAAAGCAGTTTTTTTCATAAAAAACAGGTTTACTGTAAAAAACCAATTTAACTTTTAAACCGGGTTTTCACCGGTTTTTGACATTATTTATAATAGGAATACAAATTATGATAAGATATTATCCATTTATAATTTTATAATACAATCAAACGTTCAGTAATGACTTCTGGTCAACTAATCGCATTTAATACAGATTATGTATTTTTTTAAATAATTGTTATCCAAAAAATGTTTAAAAAACCGGTTTTTAATTATTTTGGTTAAAGTTACCGTTTTTTGCCAATTAAAATGACGGTTTTGGTTACAAATCACTTATACGGAAAAAAAACGGTGAACCGGTTTAAAAAACTGGTTTTTTACCCTGCATAGTAAGTACAGCAATATGTTATTGCAATTATCCCACACAAAAAAGTACAAGTGTTTTAAATTCTTTTATGTACACTGCGTATATCATGGGTTGCATGATTACAGTGGAAATACGCGCTCCGTAAATGGTTTTTAAACATTAATAGCTAATAACAATTATTAACCCTTCATTTTACTCACTTTTAAGTTGCTATACTTACTATTGCATCTATTTCCGCATGCCAACTGAGTTTTTACCTTCAAAATTCGTTTAAAAATTGAATTATTAAAAGAAATCCTATATAATCCCATTGCCGCTATGAGAAATTTGGAGGGTTCGTGAAGCTTGGCCATACTCTGTTATATAGAGGTACCCTACTAATTTCTGGGTTCGAGATTTGAGCTTTCTAGCTATGAACGATTCCCGTGTTGCATGGTTCCATCGTTGCATGATTTCTGCATTTTTTTTTTTTTTTTAACTGTATTGTTTTATTGCACCTAGCTACTTTGGCCAACCAGCAATATGTCTTTATGATAGTTCTACTTAAGTTAAGAGTCCACCCGTTGGTGTCTTCTTTTTTTCTTCTGTATTCTTGTTTTCAAGATCGACACTTTACACAACCGCACAGTGCTCTGCTTTACACTAACTCGCTAGCTCAAACGGCTTGGTCCGTTTAAGCCTTCTCACTAGATGTTGGTTGTCCAAGAGCTGCAGGGCTTCGGTGTTGATGTGATCATGCAGCCTTTGTTCATGTTTGTTGGCAAAGTTTTGGATTTCTTCGTCGACTGTTGGCATCCTCAGGTCCCTGTGGAGGTCGACATTCCTCACGCACCACGGAGCATCCACAATTGCCCGGAGTACCTTATTTTCGAATCGCTGTATTATTTTAATGTTCGTTTTACCAGCACACCCCCAAAGCTGTATGCCGTAGGTCCATACTGGCTTCAGTATTTGTTTGTATATTAGAAGTTTATTTTCAATTGAAAGTTTAGATTTCCTATTCATTAGCCAAGATAGTTTTTTATATTTGATGCCTAGCTCTTCACGTTTTTTTTTAATGTGTTCTTTCCACTTTAATTTAATGTCTAGGTTCATGCCTAAATATTTAGCTGTGTTAGAATGTGGAATTATGTTGTTGTTTAATATCACTGGCAGGTGTTCTACTAATCTTTTATTTGTGAAATTCACTTGCACTGTTTTAGTTTCATTTAGTTTGATGCGCCATGTTTTAGTCTATTCGAAGATTTGATTTGTTGCGTTCTGGAGTTTATCTGTTGATTGTTCAATAGTTGTTCCGATGGCTAAAATTGCGGTATCGTCCGCAAAAGTGGCTACTTTCACATGTTGTGTTTGTGGTATATCAGAAGTGAACAGCAAGTACAGTATTGGGCCAAGGACACTACCTTGGGGTACTCCGGCTTTGATTTCTTTGAATGTGGAATATTCTTCATCTTGTTTCACTCGGAAAATCCTATCTGATAGATAGGATTTTAGGATGTCACAATATTGCTTTGGTAGAGATTTGTTTAGCTTGTGTACTAGGCCTTCGAGCCATACTCTGTCAAAGGCCTGGGCTACGTCTAGAAATAATGAAGAGCAGATCTTTTTTTCCTTAAGTGCCTTTTCTATTTCGTGTGTTATTCTGTGCACTTGATCAATAGTGGAGTGCTTGCTTCTAAATCCAAATTGGTGTTCAGGTATTAGGTTTTAACTGTTTATAATTGGTTTCAGTCTTTTCAATAAGAGTTTTTCAAATAATTTAGATGACTGGTAGTAAGGATATTGGTCTATAGGACTTAGCATCATTAGGTGGTTTCCCAGGTTTGGCTATCATTATGACTTCAGCGACTTTCCACATGTTTGGTACATGCTGCAGTCGGAATGCAGCATTTATTATATACGTCAGTTTAACTATAGCTTTGCGTGGTAGATATTTTAATATTTCGCCTGTGATAAGATCATACCCTGGTGCTTTTCTAGAGTTAATATTTCCTTTGATTTCTTCGGCTACTTCTTTAGGTGTTACCCTCGGTATTTCTTCTAGTTTTCTATTTTCTTCGTTTGTTAGTTCATATCCATGGTCTTCATTTGGTTGGAAGATCATTTCCAAATGATTAGCAAAGACGTCAGCTTTTTGTTTATTTGATCGTGCCCACTCTCCATTATCTTGTTTTATTGGTGGCATATGAACTATTGGGCGTTTAAGTTTTCGAGTCGCTTTCCATAAGGAGTATGTTTCTATTGATTCATTTTTAATTTCATTTATCTCCTTTTTTAGCTGTTGTGTTAGCTTATTCAGGGTCACTTTGTCTTCAGGAAATCTAGTAGTTTGCCATTTTTTCCGTGCCTTTCTCTTTTTAGTTATTAGTTCTTTTATTTCTTTTGGGTAGGCATTACCTATTGTTTTTCGCTTTATTTCTGGTGAGTTATTCCAAGCGGTTTGCTGTATATCTGTGACAAATTTTTCTACCTCGTCCTCTAGTTGCTCTTTTGTTCTTAATAGCCCATTTAGTTCAATTTTGTTACTTAGTTCTGTTTTGAATCCTATCCAGTCTGTTCTTTTGTTACACAATGTAGGTCTTTTTTTTTTTTTTTGCATTGAGTTATTCAAATGATTCTACCTGTGCATTTTCCAGATTTGAACATTCCCTATTTGAATGTTTCAACTTTTCACGCGGCTCTACTGTGTATTCGAATCTAAAACTTTATATTTATTAATGTTTTATCCACTATAAGTGAAGGGGCTGGCAAAGAAATGTAATGGAAAACTATTTATTGAAATCCAGCGAGAAACGGGACGGATTTAAAAGCAATCGGAGAAACGTTTTTTTATTTAATGCGTACCTCAAAGGATGGAAAGGAGGGTGTAATCTAAATTAATACAGAATAGCGGGGCGCAAGTTCAAAAACGTTGAGAAACCCTGCTCTCAACAACTAACTCAAAATAGTCCACTTTCGAATTAACATTAAAATTTAATTGGAACTAAGCAGATTACATGTATGTAACACACTTAACAAACTTCATTACAGTTGAATTACTTTGACAGAGGTCAGGTTAAACTCCATGTTACTGGAACACGATGAAACGTTTTATGAAATTTGGTAAATACATAACGATTATTTGCATTGCCAGAGGGTCAACTCAATTACGCTCTTGTACTTAAACCAATTTCGATGTGTCACTAACAAACCTAATTTTCTCAAACTTTACCTATTTAAAACTATGATTCTACTAGAGTACCACATACAGTTTAGCCTCGACAGTTGGCCTAATTTTGCTGTTAAATTATAAAACAATTAGATCAGTACTATAAATTATCATTATTTTACTACCGGCATCCTAACAAAATAAATGAAATATCACAGAGCCCCATAATGTATGCAAAAAGGTAGGGTAACAACATTCATCATGTTTTTACTGCTATTTGCGGTTGGTTATACATTTGTTGGTTTTATTATTTAGGTGCATACATCCCCAAGCTATTGTTTGAAAAGTATTATTATTATTTAAAATGATATTTACGTAGATATATGGAATGGATTTATAGGAAATGGCGGTTTTATTGTATGTAAATTGAAAAACTTTAATTTTAATTTCAATTACAGGCGGATGTAGATAGATTCTCAAATTGTAGTGCATTGTATGTTGCTCGTTGTTCGTTGCTATAAAAACATCAAAAAAGTTTTTATTAAACGATAATGGCACCATGTTTTAATGTAAAATATAATTAATACTTAATAAGCCTAATTATAATTACACTGGTCAACAAAATGAAACTTTTTCTTCTCATCAGAGACTTAAATAAACTTTTCTGAATGTAATTTTGATGCTGAATCCAAATCCGGTTACAGTTTTGTTCTAGCACGTATAGTTTTTTGAATTATTTGGTTTTTTGTATTTTACGAAAATATGTATGGTTTTTATGGAAATGTAGGGTGTAATAAATCGCATTTAATGCAAATCATTTATTTTAAAGAACTCAAATATACACCAAACACTAAATTACAACGCAATGAAGTGCAAGCAACACGTTTACATTATATATACGGGTGTGTAAAAATTGGCGGAAGGGCTACACGGAGCGATGTTCTTCGTAAAATTCTAAGTCGAAAATCTTAATACGAAAATGTTGTACCATGCTTCCTATGGCCTCAGGAACCATTTAAAGAAAAAAAAAAATTTGCAACATTGCATACATTGATTTGCGTTTGGACATTTTTTTATCAGCAATTTTTACTTAGGTATTTACATTTTTTGTTCGAACTGAAAGCCTTCAGTTCGTAAACATAGCTGCAAACTTTTGGGTATCGTAAAACACAAACAAGAAATAATTACGAGAAAAACAGAGATGACAGCTAAGGACAATGTTGCCATATGTATTACTGTCATTAAAATCAGTGATTTACATATTTTCAACACCAATTTTTGAAAGGAAGAACACAATATCTAGGAAAAAATACTATTCGAAATCTATTTTTATTACAAATTGCAGCTTTTTCATTTGCAAGTATTAAATAATAACGCCTATTAAAGGACTAAGTGTCAAAGATTTGAGGACCTCTTACAGACACAGCAAGCATGGTACAACATTTTCGTATTAAGATTTTCGACTTAGAATTTTACGAAGAACATCGCCCCGTGTAGCCCTTCCGCCAATTTTTACACACCCTGTATATATATAACATTACAAGATCTTAAAAGCGTTGAGAGTACGATTTTCTTTTAAACATTTGGTCTGGATAATCACGATACAACATCCAAAAGTGGTCAGCCATCATGCTTTCGTTCCAAAATCCTTGGTAGCGAACTTCCATAGTGTGAATATCTTGGTGAAATCGTTCCCCTTGCTTGTCACTCACTGCACCAACACCAAGGTTTTCAGGAAAGAAATTCAAATGGGAATGTAGGAAGTGCATTTTCTAAGACATTCGACACTCCATTTCTTTATAAGCATCGAGGAGTTTCTCAACTCCATCCTTATATGCATGGGACTTGGTATTTCCCAGAAAGTTTGCGCATAACCATTTGAAAGCCAGCCAAGCATTCAATTCCAGTGGACTGATGGCCCGTTCAAATTCAATATCCATTAAAAGCTCCCTGATTTGTGGCCCAACAAATATTTCCTTCCTCAATTTTGCTGCACTAACACTCGGATATTTCTTAGAAAGGTATTGAAACCCTTGTGAATTGACTTTACCCATTGCTTTAACAAAATTCTTCATTAAACCAAGTTTAATGTGGAGGTGGTAGGAAGATCTTTTGGGGATCAACTAAAGGGACAGACTGGACACTGCTTGTCCCTGGGACATATGTAGATCTTAGTGGCCAGTTACGTTTGGTATAGTGTTCCTTTGTGGCACGACTGTCCCACGGGCAAAGGAAACAACAATGTTTTGTAAATCCTCCTTGCATACCCATTAACATTCCTATTACTTTAAGATCTCCGCAGATGTTCCATTGATGCCTATCGTATTGGATTGCATTAAGTAGTATATCCATATTATCATATGTCTCTTTTAGATGGACAAAATGGCCAATAGGATGGCTTGCTTTACATTTCCATTATGCAATAAATAGATAACATGATATGAAAATAAATACTGTGATAATTCGATAAAATGTTGAAAACATTAGTACTTTGACTATATAAAATGGTTACATCTGTGTATTTACATATATGCTTTCATCATAAAAACTATACGTGCTGGAGAAAATCTGATTATAGTTTTGAAATCAGCGTCAAAAATGCTATAAAGGCAAGACAAAATTATGTCTCATGAAAATTCATTGTTGACCAGTGTTATCCTACCATTTTATATAACATTTACAAAATAAGGTAATAAGCAGTGTATGGGTTAAACCTATATCAATAAGATTGTCAACATAAAAATAAACCAATGCTTTTTATTTTTACACTGTTGCATAAATATGAATAACTATAAAACACCGAAAAGATAAAACCTATAAAAAGCCGAAAACGAAATCATAAAATTTTTACGAATACTTCCACCCATACGATTTCAAGACGGTTCAGAAATATTTTCGAATAGTTCAGATTTTTGGTCGCTGCAGTTATTGTGGCGTCATTCTATATGATAAGAAGTTACGGGCACAATAATTTTAATTACTGTGACAAAGGAAGGTCACGATATATTGTCGCTAGAATCTGATCTAGGCTGTGTTTGTTGCATCAAGAACATCAAAACTAAATTTTTTGCAGAGTTATACGTGCCACTGGCCATTTCCTTCGGAATAATAAAGGAAAAACTGATAAGTTGAATAATAAAGGTAATTTATGCGATCGCGTTGGACATGAAACCGTCACAGATAAAAACGAAATTCTTCTATTTGCCAATGGGCGCGTCCTTTGCCAATAAAATGGTGCAAAGTTTTTGAAAAAATCTTAAGCGGTTCCGGAGGAAACCGCGAAAAACGAGGCCCTTGTAAAAACAGTTACCTCTATGTTAAATGCCTTTGCAAGTCGCATAGATTTAGTTATACAACTTCTCAAATCATAGCGCTTTTTATCTTTAAAAATAAGCAAGTTATTACACTATCATTGTATTTATTGAGTTGGATTGAAGAAGCAATTAAAAAACAAAACATCATATGAATAAATTATCTGTAACTAATTACACACAAAAAACATAATTTATTTAAGATTTTTTTACATTTGGTAGGTAATAATTTAGGATTTTCTTATTACTATTACTATTGTATACAGGTTGTTTCCGGGTTGGAACCGCGTCGAAGGTTTCTTCATAACCGACGTTTCGTCCTCCTTCATCGGGGACATCTTAAGGGGTTGTTGGTTAAACAGCAACTGGCGAGTCATTTGTATCTGATGTATTTATAGTAGGCTGTGGTTGATGATGTGTGACGGGCGCTGGAGCGTACAATCTACTGGTTATCAGCCTCTTCCAGGAGTTGTGGAGGGGGTAGCCGTTGTCTCGGTTGATGTTGTTTGGGTTTTTGAATATCTCTATGGCTTCCCTAATTTTGCGGGGTTAGTATCGTGATGTTCTCGATAGCACTTCTGTTTCGGCAAATTTGATGGTGTGGCCGGTATCATGTTTGTGTTCAGCTAATGCTGATTGAGTGATGTGTTTCAGTCTGGTGTCCCTTTCGTGCTCACTGATTCGCGTTTTGATAGTTCTTCGTGTCTCCCCAATGTAGGCCTTGCCGCATGTGCAGGGTATTTTATAGATCCCCTTGGTTTGAAGCGGGAGACTATCCTTGACGCAAAATTAGGGAAGCCATAGAGATATTCAAAAACCCAAACAACATCAACCGAGACAACGGCTACCCCCTCCACAACTCCTGGAAGAGGCTGATAACCAGTAGATTGTACGCTCCAGATGTCCCCGATGAAGGAGGACGAAACGTCGGTTATGAAGAAACCTTCGACGCGGTTCCAACCCGGAAACAACCTGTATACATTGGACATCGGCCGCGGAAGCCTACAACATAGATTATTACTATTGAATTTTAATTAGGTATAACATGCGTTCAGAGTGTAGCGTGTAGCCTTCTCTCCATGGGTAATACTTTGAGAGATGCACCTTGTAGATAATATTGTTTTCCAATTTTATATGTTTTTTGTACTTTTAAAGGCATCAAACATGATAATATGTTTGCACCTTAAGTATTAGAAGACTTATTTTAATGATTAACTGATCTATGTCAAACAAACAATTTAGTGGTACAATATTATTAATTTATTTTGGGCGGGTTGTTACAACATATACTTGAAAAATTCCAGCAAAAAGTCGCAACAAGTATTTTAATAACACTTACAAAACGCATTGTTAGAAATCAAAAGGTTTTTTCCTTTTTTTAAGTATAAAATGCTTTAAGCAAAGTGACAATGGAATTATCAGTCAATGAGAATTTGCTGGCAAAGATACCCTGCACAAAAACGTATTTGGCAATGTGTGGAGAAATTACTTAATTAGTAGGAAGCCAGAATAAGTTTTTGTAACTTTTTTTTATAGTACAATTATCGATAAAACTGGTTTTCATAAAACGCTGTCTAAAATTTTGTAGAATGGTGCAACATTATACAAAATTATGAGGAAATATCTATTTATTAAAATACAATTGTAAAAGAATGCTCTACTATGTTAAAATGATTATGCAGTACACTCTATCGTAATAAAAATATTAGCAAGTGGTGAAACTCAAGGCGGCATAAATTTAAATGAATCATATTAAAAAAATGTGTAAGTGGTAGTAAAACGTGAAGCAAAGTTTGAAAATATTCTTATTAAGGTTCATAACTCATTGCCGCATAAAAGGTGAAAATTAGGAGTTCTAGAGGAATGAAAAGGTCTAACCACTTTTTTCTCATTAGCTACAAGAAAGTTAAATTGAATTAAAAAGTTGAGGTTCTACTTTAGCCTAATGAGAGCTTTTGTAAAGCTCCAACCATAGCTGCTTCACTTAATAGCCGAAAATCGGTTTACTCTGACTTCCTATACTTTGCATAATTGTAGAGTAATTTTGAACCAGGTTATTACAAAGAAAGCAATTTGTAAGCTTATGTTAACATTTCATGTAAGCCATGAAAAATCTAATTTGATGGAGCATTAATTTACAGCAATTTATTATAGTCTCAAGAATTTAAGTAATGCGTTCTTGAGTGCCTGTTATTAACAAAAATATTTATTATACTGGTATTATTACTTGTTTAGATTGTTTATTACACTATATTCATAAAAGCTAGATATTTTGAGCTTGAATTTATTTGCTTGCTTAAATTATGCGGAAACGCCAAGTTGATACGCGTGTGCATGACTGAAGTAAAACTTTGGAATGAATTTAAGAAGTTTGGGTTTAAAAGTTTTGGTTGGCGAACTTAAATAAATATTAATATCGTCTCCATAAAATACATGCGTCTGGAATTTGCCTCCCGGATTCTATATTTTATGTTAACGTACAAATTTTAGATAACATTCAGTTTGAAGTATAAAATCGACACATTATGTACTAAAACTTTTAAAATATAACAAAAATTAGTTATCTACGATCTAGATTCTGGGTAACAAGTGTGCAAAATGATGTTTTGTGCGCATGTACATAACATATTTTGTCTTAGATAGCGCCAATTTGGAAAAAAAAATAAGAAAATAACATAAAACTTAAAAACGTCGCAAAACGTTATTGGATTAGTTTTCAGTGAATGTTCTTAATTTCGGCATAAAGACGCTCAAAATCGCAGAAACTCTGTCAAGAGGTTGACTTCAGTCTAACACATTCAAGTTCTTCATTATCCATTTTAACTTAAATGCTTACAAGCTTACATCATTCGGTATTGGCCTGTTTTCTATTATCATAAATTTGTTTTTTTCTGTATTTAATTTTAATTTGTTAATATCTAACCATTCTGATACAACGTATACGTTATTATTCGTCTTATTAATAGACGACTCTAGGTTGCTATCAGAAGCTGTGATTAAAGTGTCATCTGCAAAGAGATTTACCCTACAGTTTTTTATATTGTGTTCCAAATTATTTAACTAGAGCACAAAAAGTAAAGGACCTAAAACTGAACCTTGTGGTACACCTAACGTGTTGATAATTTGTTGTGATTCTATATTGTTAAATTTAGTTTTTTGATAGCGAGTTGTTAGATAACTTTCAAACCACCTTTTTTCGATCTCTCGTATGCCATATTGTTCCAGTCTTTTAATCAGCCTATTTCTATCTATGGTTTCAAATGCTCTTTTGAAGTCTAAAAATACGTCCACAATGTATTTGTTGTTTTCAATTTGCTGCTTCCAATCAGCTAGTACAAGATTTAATGATGTTTCACATGAATGTTTGGCTCTGAAGCCGGATTGAGCGTCTGATAGTACTTTGTTGTCGGGGGTAATTACACGAGAGCTTTTTTTTAACCGGACAAACTTGCGTTGCTACGAAAGTTTGGTTGCTAGGAAAATCGACGAGACAAAACTGTCTGATCTTTGACAGTTGTCGAGTCAAGATTTGCCTTGCAACCGAATTTGAGTTTAGTAAAAGCAAGTTTGTCCAGGATAAAAACAAAGCTCGAGTGTAATTCGGTACGATAACTGCACGAATAAATTATAACCTTCAAATAATAACTGACAAAACGTCAAAATCTTTTACTTAGTTACAATCAAATAATTCGGTTGCATGGTAACAAAAGTTACATGCAAAAATGCAAGTGGATATTTAGTTAGGTACCTTTTTATCCGCTGTCATAACGACAAAACGTGACGTCATTATGGAGAATTTAACATATGAGTGTAGTTATCATCTATAAACTGTAATATTTGTCGTTTGACAACAGACTCCAAAATTTGTTCATATTGTGACGGCTGCATTAGTAATACAAAATAATTTTAAATAAAATCATTATTTTTAAGTTATGCATTTTCAATAATTGTTCTGGCTTCCAAAACTATGGTGGGAATTTTAAAATTAAAGAATATTTTTAAAATTAAGTTTGTTTAGTCTGTTTCTTATCAGCCATTTCGTAAAAAAACATTAGTGTAGCCATGGAAGGTGTACGTTATTAAATACGTAAATATTGGGTCGTATGCATAAAAGCAAGTAAAAGATTTTACTACTGATTTTGCAAGTATATACTCGGTTTCGTATGCATAAAAAGTTTAAGCATTTACTAGGAGTAGTATTTACTTAATTTTCAGTAAATATTTAAAAACCGTATGCATAACATGAAGTATTTACTAGTACAATCTCAAGTCTGCCTGTCACCGTACTTATTTTCGCATCAGTCTTAATCATGACGGTTGTTCATGGAAGTTAAAGATCCTAAAATCTATAAAAATCGACGAAATCACGATTCTCGACAATATCGTGCACTATTCAGGTTCGAAGAACGTCATGTCAAGTACCTGGCAGAAACATTCTTGGGCAACGTGGACGAAACCAGAGGTGGTGCTCTTTCACGGAAGGAAAAAGTTGAGGTATTTTTAAGATACGTAGGTGATCCCGTATTTCAGATAGGCGTTGGTGAGGATGTAAGTGTTAATTAAAGTACAGTTAGCCGAACTGTAACAGAAGTTGCGGGCAAAATCTGTACCAACCGTCAAGGCTGGATCAAATTTCCAAAACATATGGGTGAAGTAGATAAAGCAAAAAGAGATTGGCAGACAAAATTTAATTTTCCGTGTTGTATAGGAGCTTTAGACTGTACACACGTCGAAATACTCAGACCACCAAAGCACGTCGATGAATATATCAATAGAAAATCTAAGCCTTCCATTAGCGTTCAAGCTACATGTGATAGCAACGAATTATTTAAGTGTTGATGCTACCAATCCAGGCTGTATCTACTCATGACAGTCAGGTGTTTCGAAAATCTGGATTAGTTGAAAAGATGTTATAACGGAAATGCAGCCATAATTGCCGACGCGGGATATGGGATCGCTCCGTGGATTATGACACCATTCAGGATTCCTGATAATGATGTCCAAAAACATTACAACAAAGTGCATGCAAAAAACAGAGTTATTATTGAAAGATTCTTTGGACAAGTTAAGCGAAGGTTTTCACTCTTAAATTCCCGAGTTCGGCTTAACATTGCAATAATTCCGTCAGTTATCGTAAGTTGTTTTATACTCCACAATGTAGCAAAACACCTACGTGATAACACATTCGATGAAGAACAATAGAAGATCTTAGTGACTTAGTGTCGAAGAGGAGGAAGGCCACACGACGAAGAGAATGACATCAGGCGAGCTGGCATAAGGAAAAGAGAAAACATCGCACAATTTACTAAGCGGTACTTAGTTGAAAAAAAAATGATCTTAAAGTTTATAATACTCCTAAATTTTAAAATTCCAAAAAGACACCATTTATTGTTTTGAACCTAAAATTATAAAAATTCTTAATAACAATCAAATTACGATTTTAACATGGACTGTTACAAATGTTATTCTTTTCTCGTGATTAACCACGACAATATTCGAATCATTAAGTAAAAGCTAGTAGTATTTACTTAAGATTTTCCAGCATTTGCTACCTAGTGCTAGTAAAAGATTATGCATATGACATCTAGCATTTACTTTTACTTATACTTAATACTTATAAGTATTTACTTATTTTTATGCATACGGCCCAATATACTCAAAATAAGATAAGGGTGTTTGGGGTTGTTTCGTGAGCATATGGCCTGACTAATAGTAAATGACATCGTAAATTATCGGTACTTGGACCGATGGGATGCTAGGTCGGCTAAAGAAAGTATGGAATGACTTGATGATTGAAATATTCTATGTGAACGACAATCGCAATGAACATTCCTAAGGGAACACCTGTTAGTTTATTAAATGGGCCATGACCTCTCTCAGTGTATGTAATTGTTATCGTTGTTAATGACAATGTTTATTCTTGTAAAATATTAGCATAGATGTAATTTTATTATTATTTGATATAACTTGAATACAGTTTAACATATTTTAGCGTGTACAACTTTATTTAGGAATTTTGGTGGGGTGAAAACAGGAATTAGTTTTGTTTAGGTAATCTAGTTTTGGAGGGGCACAGTCAGTAACAAACTAAAACATCCGGATTGCACCCCCTCTCTGTGCACACAACTAAATAACGAATTAACAAACGACTAAACTTTGCTTTACCCCTTTTTTATTCAATACTAGGATTGTAATTAGTTCAGAGCGACTAATAGGCGTATTTTAGCTATTTTTCACCCCACGCTTCCAAAAACATGTATAAAAAGATGTGTATGTCAAAATAAAGGGGTTCATTACAGAACCACACGACACGATCATACACGATCCACCTGATATACAGAGCCAGCTTGTGCGGCGAGTTTTCGCTAGATTCTGAAGCTCCTGTTATCTTGTAACACTTTGGGCCATTGCACGTGCAGTTTGGGCGAGTTTTCGCTACGAGAGCACACGGCTCAATTATTTCTATGGACTTTAGAGCGAGGTCTGCGGGCGAATTATCGCTTATCGATCGACCCCATAAAGTCTTCCTACCAACTCCAACAAAGAGGTCTGATGGGCGAGCTTTCGCTATTCGACAGACCTCGTTGGAGTTTAAAACAAATACACACATACACAAACACAATAATTACACCTAAACCAACATTTAATTGTACACATAAAACATATAATTTCATACATACACCAACATTCAATTGCACACACAATCACACGTAATTTCATACATACGCATCCACAAACATATTCGCGAATCTACGTTAAAACTCCAACTACAAAATATTGAACAAAATATGAATAATAAACACCGATCACAAAGTAAATGTTGTTTAATTTCGCCAACCTCACTACCTTACAGCTACTCTAGACCTGGTGAACTACGCTAAACGACGTGAAGGAGTCCTCCAGAGCATCCGACGACACGAGCCACATCGCCGCCAGAGTTTTAAAATAAAAAGGGTTAAGCAATTTCTTTCAAAAGCAACAAAACCTTAAGTAAATAACGACGTTGCATAAGCGCACGTCACAATATTTAGGTAGTATGTTTATTATAGGTGTAAATTCTTCGCATTTCTTGGTTCGTCTCACTTTTGGTATGGACACAACTAACGCCGTTTGCCAACTTTCGGGAAAAACAACGGTCAGTAGCGATTCATTTAATTTTTCTGTCATTGTGTTTCCAATAAGAGGTAGGTAGTGAGTGCATCTTGAATAACCTGTATGGATACATTGTCTATCTATTTGTTATAAATCACCCTTGTCTTATTTTTTTACTTTGCATTTAAGAACGGGACGAGCAAAATCTAAACACATATTAGGCAATATTTTACTAATAGTATTTTATTACCCTTTTATTATATAACCAACATTTTCATTACAACGAAACTAAATTGTTGTGATTTACTTGTTGCAGTAGGTATAGCGTTAGTTGAAGATTTTATCTTAATTTTAATTGTGTTTCTGTTGTAAAGTCGATCAAGAATAAATCAATAATTTGATTCACTGACAATCGATAACCGAGTTATTAAAAATGCTTGAACTATTATCATGTTAGCTGTCTAATTATCACACATACAAATTCAAAACTATTTTTAAAGATAATGAACTTTTAGTAAATCGTTCGGTAACCTATAATGAAAAAGGAAACTAGTTTTCAGTAACTGGCCGGTTGCGGAAATAATCACGTTGACTCGCTTCTTTTGAAATTGGAAACGAAATGAAAGGATAGCTTATTATCTTCCAATGAAAAAAGAAAAAGTGATCAAGCTTCTTGTCTGCTGAACATAAAGACGTATCTATTATATTCCAAAAATAAACTTATCAAGAGAAAAAATGCATCATTAGTTTCAAGTTGTAACTAATACGTTATGGTAACACGTGTTCAAGTAAATGTAATCGACGATTAAGCGCTTTTATGATTGAAAAAATAGTAACTTTTATTTATTTATTTTTCAGTTCACTTAATTATGGGTAGTTCACACGGTGACTTTTAAATTCGCGATTTTAAAAGTCGCGACTTAAAAAGTCACCGTGTGAACTAAAAAGTCGCGACTTTTTAAAGTCGCGTTAAAGTCGCGACCATAGATAATAAGTGTCGCGACTTCGATTTGACAGTTCGACATTTGACGTAAGCCTACCATATTTTTATATTTTGACATAACAGACAAATAAGTTAGGTTAACCTAACCTAATATACATTAATTTGTTTGTCATCGATTTCCAATTTATCATGTCCCCAATAGATGTTTTAACGATTTTAGAACATTATCAACAAATAGCAACTTCAAAATAATTAGTTGCTCTACAATACTCGATGCTGCAATTACAAGAGCGGCCATTTTTATTTTAAAGTCGCGACTTTTAATTTGGGTAGTTCACACGGTGACTTTTAAAGTCGCGATTTTAAAAGTCGCGACTTAAAATCGCGACTTTAAAAGTCACCGTGTGAACTACCCATTAGGGGAGACCGGGGATAAAAGTAATTTTTTGTTTGTTTTTATATAATTTCTCATAGAGTATAACAAGTTTTTTTACATCCAAATTGATTTAATGATAGATTGGTACAATACAAAAGAATAAGTGAACATTATCAATACTCAAAAATTTGAAACAAAAAGATACAACAAATTGGAAAATTAATCCGACACGTTTTGTATGTTCTCTTCTACGAAGAACACCAATTATGTGAGAACATTTGCAATTGAAAGTATTGATTGGGGTTGGTTGTAACACTTGTTACTTTTGACCCCAAGTGTACACAAAACAAATTGGAGGGAATTCATAAATAACCACGATTCCAACGTCAAATTGTATTGCATCCACCAATAGCCAACTAAATTTAGAACATAATCTAGGTAATTTTTTGTTTTTAACTTTTAGGGATGGCCTAAAAGTCACTCGACCGGTGAGTCGCGGTAACTCAACGCATTAACTTTTAGGCGGAAAATAGTGACTCTGGCTGGCAAAAACTTAACCTCTGACAGATGAAAACTAACAAAGTAGGTAGGGAGGTGGATGCAAATTAACATTGCACAAGCGCTTAGGGCGACATATAACAAAAATTAAAGAAACGATAGGCACTGTTACAATCTACTCGTGTTACTTTCATCCCTGGTCTCCCATACCTAACAACTATTACACAAATCTAGGCGAACTAATGCCCAGAACGGCAGGGTAGTTAGTTTAAATTTAAATATTACTCGATAACGAAGTTATTAACATTTCATTGCACGATTAACGATAACCTGATTGATTTAAATTACTTAAATTCAATTATCGCTTCAAAAGCTATGAAACAATGTACCTATTATACCTTTACAGCAAGCATATTTCGATATTGTTAGGTCTGGTGGCACGCAAAATTTACTCGTTGAGTAGAATATACAGGTGTACAACTTAATTAGAGCCATTATGTAAATTGTAGTTATTATAACAGACAGATTTTGTAAGATTCGCAAAAAGTTGCATACGAGTATAAAAAAGCTCAATTTGCAGCGCTAGTCAGATGTTTTGAAAACTAAATAGTTAACTTAATAGACGCAAAAAAATATTTTAGCGATTTTATAATCTTGTGCAATATCTTTTCTAGTTTCTGCAATAAAAAGTAAAATTTTGGGCATTGTAATAATCCTTTTTAAATAAGTATGACGTTCAAAAACTGATTTTAATGTAGCATATAGGGGAACGCGGGGCAGAACGGAACCACGTGGCAGAACGGACCACTGCTTATTTTTTGAATTGTACCGTGGCACTATCTAGGAAAACTTTTAGGGACTATTAAGTAAGGCATAACAAACAGACTGACGATATTTTTGTTATTCTGGACAATTATAAGATAATATGAATTATGCTTGTACTTCTAAACATAAATTCTTTCTCTGCGTATTTTATTAAATTTTTTATTGTTATGTCATAAATTTTAATTAAGTAAAAGTTTAAAAGTACGTTGAAGTATACCGGTTGATATTAAAACAGACATCGTTGTCATAGATGACACCAATGCAGACAGAAATATGAAAATTATAGCTCAAAATGTCAAAATTGTAAACACACTTTCATATCACCCTTGTTCAGCTTTGTCATTGTCAAGTTCATGCTTTCCCGGCAAATTGTAATAAATTGCTTTGGACACATTAGTAAGAATGCAAAATGATTTGTTTATGAAACCTCACATTTACAAAGTAGTCTATTGGAACGCATTTGTTGAAGTTCTACTCACAATTAACAACATTTTTCAATACCTACCTGACCAACAAATTATTGTGGCTTTATTGATTGCTAATACCCGGGTCTTGACTAAAATTCTGATGTAGATCCATAATATGAATAATATCAAATGCATTCAAAACTTAAAAAATTACACATTATTTACAAATGTTGTCTTCAAATTCATTTAATAATTATTTTAACATTAGTTTCCATTTTTTTTTCCTTCTTCTTAACAAAATAACCTGAAATATTTGTCGCTAATATTTTTTTGATAGCTTTAAGAATACGTCTATGCCATTAGAAGAGGAATGTTTGATTATACCTTAATATGCAGTCAATAATTAATTCACATTTTTTTAAATGGCACTATAGCATTAATCAAAATTTTATGATTTCTATGATGTTTTTAAACTTTTAAACTGTAGAAAACAATATTTGCAAAAAATATGTTAAACATTGTTAGATAACATTTAATTAAGGAAAACAATCTTGATGAATAAACAATGACTAATAAGGACATTGAAATAAAAACTAAATAAGTTGTATAAATTAAAAAAACCTTGCTAGGCTGTTTTTGAAAAAAAAACTTGAATTTAAGATGTTTAAAAAGCGTATCAATATCAACTATGTTTTACCTCAATTTATCCAAATCATTTTCTATTGTATAAGTAGTTTAATAAAAACGTATATCGAAGGTATTTGTAAGCCGTTCATTTACATAAAACAGACAGTAGAATTCGTACAATTATTGTACTTGTGAGGAACTTCTAGATACGCAAACAATACCAATCTAACTTTGCTGTTTAACAAAATACCTTCATCACCGTATAATCAAGGTTTATAACAGAATTGTACGCCCGAGCTTGCAAAGCACTAATTTTTACTTCAAAACTGCTTAATATTAATGTTTGTAACTTCTATTCTAAGCCTTGTTTTCCCTCAGTGTTAAAATATTATTCGTAGTGAAGGTAAATGTGCTTAGCTACGTATACAGGATGGTCCAATGGAATAACCACTATTGGGATCTCTTAAACGGCAAGAACCACAAAAAAGTTTGAAATAGACAAATTGTTCCCCCTTCTCAGATTGCGTTTTTCTTCGTTATTAAAGTTCATTTTCACGAATTTATTAATGTGACAAGTAATAGGCTCAAAACTTTTAGTTTGTTGATTGATTGCCATGGAAACAACATAAACTACAACGACCGGCCTACCTGATTTATAATGGCTTTTGTTTAAAACCCCATTTTTCTAAATTTGACAATGAGTAAAGAAGTAAAATACCATGTGTGATGCATCCATGGATTCAGAAAAATAAATGCTATTTGATTATGTAAATATTAAAAATTGCGCCCATAAGAAAAAACAAAGTTGGTTGTCATAAAACAAAAACGAATCCATCTAGAAAAAAATTGTAATCACCATCCGATTCGGCTTAAAGTTGCTTTGGAAATGTTTTAACACATTTAAAATAGTTCATACTCCAAGGGAGTTATAGACGATTTTCAAAAATCGTATTTTCAGGTTTTTCCTAATTTTCTCGGATACCGTTTGAGATATTTTCATTTTCTCTTCAGATTATTATTGAGCACAAAATTTAGCAACTTTGCCAAATTTACCTATACTCTAGCTACTATAATAAGCCAAATCTCCATGCTTAAACTCGAATTCAATCACCCTGTATACCATTATATTTTATAAAATGAATATTTGTAAAGATTACCGTTAGATCTGATGAGCAATACCAAAATTCAATTTTGAAGTTTATATGGATACTTTCCGAAAATTAGAATTATAATCATACGGTGACTTTGGCAGAAGTCACAATTCGGTGTGGTGTCATACATAGGCCTTATGAAACATTAAAATTAATTTTAGTTCGATATTGCTTCAATTCTCAAAATGATGGGAAAACTTTGGTACCAGCAAGATAGGTTAGATTATCTAGCCAAATTTATTGGAATATCAGTAAGAATTGGTATAATTAAATTAAAAAAATGGTGTGGCCCCCAAATGACTTTCGCCATAAATACATTGTGTGTATCGACGTACACATGTGTTTCTGTATTTGTGGACGTAAAAAGTTTAAAATACCGCTCTAGGCCATTAAATAAAAAAATTAAGGAAGGTGCTTTTAATATTATACTGCAACGTTTGTCGACGACGGAAATGACGACATAAAAGCCTTCTCATGGCGGCCGGTTTTGACAAGTCAAAAAGTCAAGAAATTTAGAGTTTTATGTCCTACAATGGTTAGTTGCAAATCCTGTAGTCTTACTAAGTCAAAACATATTAAAGATAAAAAGATTACATTTCATAGATAAGTAGACATTAATATTTTGTAGTGTAATCATGTATTAAAAATTTGATGTGGTTTGTAAAAAAAGGTATGTCATATCAGTGGCGTGCATTTTTGTACAGCATATTTTTTAACTATCATAATAAACAATCCAAATATTGATATATGCTGTCGTTTTTTTAATTCCCTCAACCACAAAACAAGAAATAAATAAGTAAATAACAGGCTCAAGTCAAAACAAAGCAAGTATTTACATTATTCAATACATATTTAAAAATGTTAGGTACGCCACTGAGATGCAGAAACATACATTCGCCATATTGAGAAGCCTTTTTGGACGCCTTAGGATCGCTAAAATCCTCCTTTCTTTATCTTTTTATTCAATGCTCCAGGCGCTTTACCTAACCTCATTTTTGTTAATGACGTTTCATGTGAATGTTTATTAACATGAACCACAGCGTTCTTGAATTTTTTTATTTTAATTTTTGTAAATATCGTTACTTTTTTCACAGATATACAAGGGAGTTAGTACAAACGACATCTTACTAAAAAAAATAAACTCTATAATATACAGGGTGTTTTATAATTAAATGCTGATCCTTAAGGGTGTTATGCCTTGGATGATTTTAAGAAAAAAAGTTCATATCAATGTAGGTCCGCAACCGCCGTATTTTTGAGATACAGGGTGTTAAATGTTGAAAAAAATATCGGTTTTTTCGTAATATTTTTGATACCGCTTTAGATATTTTTTTGAATTTTAGTAGGTACTAACTAGGCATAAAAACAAATTTTTTTCAGAAAAAAAATTGTTCTATTTCTACCAATGGCGGCCGTATTAACATGTCCTTGAATATTTTTAATGAAAAAAATGATACGCCACTGTTTCTTTTCAAAATAAATTTCATTTTTATAATTTTGCTTTATCTCTTAGTAAAACTGGCCTCTTGACTTTTTTTGTCCGACGAACGGTTTTCGAGTAAAAAAATAAAAGGCTATTACTCTTGAAGAGTAAAAGAGTACAAATCTAGTTGTAGTAAGCAAGAAACAGAATTTGTTTATTTTATAAGCTCATTGTCATATATCTGAAATAGAAATTTTTTTTTCTGAAAAAAATGCGTTTTTATGCCTAGTTAGTACCTACTAAAATTCAAAAAAATATCTAAAGCGGTATCAAAAAATATTACGAAAAAAACGTTTTTTTCAACTTTTAACACCCTGTATCTCAAAAATACGGCGGTTGCGGATCTACATTGATATGAACTTTTTTTCTTAAAATCATCCAAGGAATAACACCCTTAAGGATCAGCATTCAATTATGAAACACCCTATATATAACAACTGTATAAAATTTTGCGATGAATAAAGATGTAGTGTTTTTATTTTTGGCACAAGAATATATTGCATGACTTTCAAATCGTATCTAGTGTGAAAAAGTTTGTAGTGTATCATACATACTCATGTTCATTTACTTTTTACGCAGACTCCCCAATTAATAAATTATTTGCACAACAGGACATTGCTCTGTAGTTTCAAATTTATAAATTGTATCCTGTTTACTATTCAAATCAAATCTTTAGCTACTCAATTTGTCTGTATATTTACGTGATTTGGAATATATTATTATCTGATTATTATCTGCGCCAATTAAACTGTAGGACGTGATTGCCATATATTTATGTCGAGACTAATGTTGATTAATGTTTGTGATTCACAATGAACATTTTTATTTGTTGCTGCATAATTGTGCTAAATGTTGAATTTAACTATATGGTAATAAGCCGTTTTATTGGCATTTTGGTAAGCTGAAAAGTACAAAATTTTTGAGGCGTGATTTTTCACTTGCGGTTTATTTTTCAGTTAAATAATTTGTCGCTCTGGCGACTCACAATACAAGTAGGTAGTATAACTTGCTGTGTTCTAAATTTTAACAAGATTTTCTAAAAAATTTAGCAAAAACGAGTGGCGTATTTCTTTTTCTTGTCTTTTTCTATTCCACTCTTTGCCTGAATTAAATCTGCATATCAGTTCATTACATAGTTCATTTAAGAAATCTGCTATTTTGGATCTGTAATTCAGTTAAATTACCTTCTTTCGGTATGTTTAATCATTGAGTTTAAATAACACATTGTGTACTGTTTCACAGTTTTTCTAATTTTTGTAACTCTTAAGCCTAGTGCAGATTGTAAACAAATGTTTCGGAACAGTGTTCATGAACAATGTTCCCGATGTTTCGGAACAGCTCAACTTTGTTTCTAGCTTGTTTCGGAACTGTTTCACTAATATTGCGAAACAAAAAAAGCCCTGTTCCTTGTTTCCCGTTTATATGGGAAACATTGGAACATTGAACAAGTCTGTTGTCAAACACGGTTCAGTCAAACAGAGTTTTGGTTAGAGTAATTCTTGGTTATATATTTATTACAATGTGGAATCAAGAAAAAACATTACCTACAACTGATGGAAAAAGTGCACAGCACACATCTTGTTTGTGGGATGTCACATGTGGTGAATACAAAAATAGGAATAAAAAGAGGGATGCTTTTGGAAATATTGCGCAATCATGTGATGTAACAGTTGCTGGAGTTGAAAAGAAAGTGCACATGCTAAAATCCCAATTTCGACTGAAACACAAAAAACTGCAAGGCACTAAGAAAAGTGGTTCTTCACCATTCTTCATTCATTGCCATAACAGGTGCCTTACATTAGTGCTTTCCGTATCCACCATCTTCTTCTTTTCTTTATTCCTTCGACCGTTAAGTAAAATAAATAAATTGGCAGCACAAATTCCTGCAATAGTCTCACTGGACATGATAATCACTTGAGAAACACCGAAACACTGGCTTTAGTCTGGACGCGGAACAACGTAGGTACCTATACAGATTGTTCCGAAACAATGTTTCGCAACTGTTTAGGCACAGTGTTCAATATTGTTCCGAAACATTTGTTTACAATCTGGACTAGGCTTTATTTGACATATTCTTAATTCATTTATGCGAGTGTTTGTACGTCTGTTACAAATAAGTACCTAAAATTAAAAACCTTTTTTTTTTAAGAATCGCTTGTGAAAAAATTTAAACCAGTTTATAAGATTCTTATCTTTTTACTAATCATTTTCACAGCTGTATGCAAATAAATAATTAAAAAAGCTACTGATGAAGAATTTATTTATCATATTTTGTATTTTCGTTCTTTCCAATTTTACTTCATCCAGGTTTAAATTTTTGGAAGTTTATTTTAAATCAATATTTTTCGCTTCTTCCCCCAATTTACAAGTCATGTATTTTTTAGGTCTTCTTTATCGTGCGCAAACGCCACCTGATTATCTGCGTACTGGAGTATGTATCGTTAAGTTGTTCACCCATTCCGTTGCATTTGCTCTTTCATTACTAAACACCCCTTCCTCATAAATTTTAAAGAGGATGAGATATACACAGATATTTACAATAAAATAATGTTGTCTTATACGTTGCGATCCAATAATAAAGTTGTCTTGCTCCTACTACATATTCCTATTTTAACAGACTGTATGCTTCAGTGACAATCACGTGCGCAATGTTTCCTGAAATCCCCGTCTTCGATTGCCGTCATGCTGAAAAGCGTCGCTGTTCGATAAGTCTCGTGCATATTTAATATTCCACTCATATAATAAAAACGTCCCTATAAAAGAGAGCTCCGTCGTCTGTACACTTTTAAATTGTAAGGGGTTTATTGAACATTTTCAACAGAACAAAACTGCAATTTCATTAAATAACTTGAAATGAAAAGAGTTTACTTAATGAATTTATAAATTTTAGAACAAGAGACCGAAGGTTTAGTTTACGAAATAATTTGTTTTATGTTATTTTCAACTTTATTAATTAGTGTTTGTGTTAGTTTTCGAGACGGGCAGACTTAATGAAGCGATTTTTTTTTGTATTGTGTTATACTTTGTGAGATATTTTAGAAAATGTGTGCCTTGCAGTTCGATTCTGCTGTAATAATGTCGCGGTTATTTATGAAGATGTCCAACCGACGGGGCAAAAGCTCCAGCAACCACTTACTTGCGCAGAGAATGAGACATTCGCTTGGCTATAATTATTATACTCATTAACAACAAACACTGATAATACACTTATATTCACAATAATGCTCACAGAGCACGAGGCGCAACTCAAATAGTTGCCAGAGGCAACTCAAACAGTTGCCAAATACAACTCAAACAGTTGCCAAACGCAACTCAAACAGTTGCCAAATGCAACTCAAACAGTTGCCAAACGCAACCCAAACAGTTGCCAAACGCAACCCAAACAGTTGCCAAACGCAACTCAAACAGTTGCCAAACGCAACTCAAACAATTGCCAAACGCAACTCAAACAGTTGCCAAATGCAACTCAAATAGTTGCCAAATGCAACACAAACAGTTGCCAAACGCAACCCAAATAGTTGCAAAACGCAACCCAAACAGTTACCAAACGCAACCCAAACAAATGCCAAACTTAACTCAAACAGTTGTTGAACGCAACAACAACTTGGTTCGATTTTAACAGTAACAAACGCACTTACGAACCCACTTCCAAAGTCCCTTAGGGGGCCGTTGGAAGAGCAAGCCCAACTTGCCCGCAGACCACAGCGTCTGCCCAGCAAGTCTCTGTTCAATCTAAGGTTTTCACAAAACCACCCCCAAGGCGAATTTCTTCGCGACCGTTACAAAACTGGGGTGGTACATTTCGCCCAAAGCGTAGGAAAGTCCAATGACATAATTATAGTCCTCTTACACTTTAACAATGGCTGGAAAGTCAAATTCTATCAATAAAGTACTCTACAATTTGAATACAACAGCACGGACTTCCTTCTTAGCTCGGTCGGCCGAGCTAAGCGCTCTTGGGGGGTTTATTGTGGGTCCAATTCCGCTCGACATCTCCCATAACTAAATACCGACTTGCACTTAGCTTGGCGCGTTTAAAAATAATTTAGAAAAAGTACAGTTGTGACAATAACAAACTTACAAGATATACAGGGGCGTCCAACGAGTTTGTTGTCGCAATTTATCTTTTATTTAGAATGTTAGTAGCGAACTACCAAACAAATTCGCGTGTTATCAAACTCCCAGGAAACCCCGCCTCTGGAGGAGTTTTATTTTTTAGCAATTTCTCCGGAACCGTTGGACCTGTTTTTAAAAACTTTGCACCGTTTTACTTGCAAAGGAGACGCACAGGAGATTTTTAAATATCTTTTTCGGGCGGCCGTAAAGCCTGGTTCACGTTATTCAAGCAACTTGAAAGTTTTTTTTTTTTTAATTAAGGGTTTAAGGACGCTTCGACATCTGTGGTCACTAGCGTCCGGGAGGAGGGGGCGGAGAACAAGGAAAGGGTGAGTAAGGCAAGGGTAGGTGGAAGTACTGTCACAGCATTTGTCTATAGTAGGTAGAGGGAACCACCTGAAACCTCTACGATGACAGTCGGCCGTGGGATTCGAACCCACGACCTCCCGATTAATGAAAGCTTTTTACTAATGTAAACCAATTATTTAGTTGACTTGAACTAATCTTTTAAGTTTCAAGTCAGCTAAATAATTGGTTCACCTTAGTAGAGTGCTTTTAAGTTACCTTGTTGGATAATGTAAACAAGACTGACCATATTTTGACTACATTTTGAGACCAACAAGAACAATTTCGAATAAAAAACAAAAAATTTATTGATTCTTTTGTGATCCAAAATTTTTGTGTTCGAATGAACTTCGAGAATAAGCCGCTTTTACAGGAGTTCTGTTTTTAACCTTTTTTCCAAAATCCCTGGGCTTATTTTCAAAAATTTTGCACCGTTTTACTTGTATAGCATGTGCGCAACGGTAAATAAGAAAGTTTCGATTTTATCTCAGACGGTTTAACGGGCAACGGGACCGCAAATTTACTATTTTTAAGCACCCTTTTCGATTACAGTTAAGGATACAAAAACATAACTAAATGCAGTAATTATCGCCTTTTTTAAGAAAAATTATTCCTGACCATAACTGAGACTGAGATATAAGACATTACTCTGCTAGTCAAAATTCGTATTAAATATTGCTTACGAAATGGTGGACAACCTCAATCAAAACAAACAATATGCTTAAACTAGCTTGGACGTTTTGCTACTTAACTAAAAATAATTTGCAAATGTGTTTTATGTAACGTGAACAAACGTAATAAAATTGATGGTAATTACAGTCTATGCACAAACTGATTATTTGTGTACTATTTTTGGAATGAATGAATTTAAATAGAGCTCTCTCTAAATCGCCATAAAACAATAAAGTAACAATTTTTTAACATGATTATTATTTGTCTCCATTAAACCAACAAAAACACAAATATACAAACAAACGCAATTCAACTGTGGTTAAAAAAAATTGCAATACTTTTATTAGAAATACAAAGTAGAGGATTTTACATTCTCTTATCGAACTTTTGAATGCAAGACACATAAGTCTTCCTAAAATTCACAAAAGAGTGATGTGTTTGGTTTTAAAAGTATTACTTTTACCACTGTGAAAGATATTTTACAAAGTTTCGAGGCGGGCTTGGAAGTATTCTGATACCCGCGCGCACTTGACGGGCAAATCGAGTTGTAACGCTGCCCGATATATGAAAGCCATAGAAAGTCTGAAATTTATATTAGTCTTGGTTCTATCCATGATACTATTACAACTGGGCTTAAATTCAGAAAAGTTTTCGCGACGTGACTTTTTAAGTATTTAATAACAAGATTAAAATGGCGGGGGTTAGGTGTTTGTCGTGTGCTAATGTCAGATAAATATGGAAGAACAGAACCATAATAAAAACAATGCCGTGTTTTGCACAAAGTTGAAATATTCTTTTGTTTCCATTAAACAATACTCTAGCTCTGTTGAGTATTGTTAAAAGTAAACAAAAATGTTAATGTCATTTAATAGTACTCCTATATTACATAAAAAGAGTTGCAAGAAGCATATTACGCACGAGTGGAAAAGCTGCGCACGGAGCCGCGTAGTGACGAGTGCGTAATTACTTTACAACTCGTGTTATGTAGCGTACGTTTTCTACGATCACACAATACATAGAGTAAAGTGCCCTAATATGGAACAGTTACCTATTATGGAATACATCAGTTTTATGACAATGAATAAGCGATATCTGTTGAAAAGTATATGTACCTATTTGTACATTGATCACAATTCCCAAATGTAAAATAGTTAAAAAATATTCACTAGAGTTCATAACAGATTCAAATATATTTTTGACGTGCTACTGAGTTTTTAGGCTAAATCTTTCAGTGCAAAATATTATGTGCTAGGGTAAATGATATAAAATATTTTATTGCATGTTTATTTAGCATGAGCCTTTACATTTCAATTAAATAGACCAAAATTTTGATTGGGGCCATTTCATGTTTTACATATACCGACTTTTGAAATGTCACTGATGCCTAATATGGAATACATAGAGGTGCATTTTAATGAATATGATTATGGTCACTAAGTACAGCAATATGGGTTCAGTGTCAAAAGTGTCAGAAATGGGCAGACGAAAAATGTGCAAAATACCCAAAGAAAACAATTCTATTGTCCTACCTGTAAAAAATAAATAAATTATCAACATTTAGTTCGAATGACACTTGAATTATAATTTAATTTACATAAATAACAGAGTTTTGGTTTGGTTTAAGTAATAATGCAAATCAGAAAGAAATAAAAGATTAATCTATGAGCAGTTGTTTATTTTAATGTATATTTCCTATATAATTCTATATTCCATATTAAGAACCCTTAGTATTCCATATTAGGTTCCCTGGGAGCTTAATATGGAATAGTAGTAACATTTAAAAAAATTGCTATATGTATAAGAAATATCTACAGTAATATCGTACCAGAATTCGAGTAATGTGTTGCGTATTCATTACAAATTCCTTCTAATTTGTTTTGCAAAATTTTGTTGAATAAATGTGAATATTATTGCCGAATACAAAAAAGTATTCCATATTAGGGCACTTTACTCTACGATTTAACGGCTTTTTGGCTAATATACGCATGTAATTACGTTGTATTGTCAATTTTGACGTAAGCCTACTTTGACGTTTCTAGACAAGTGTGCGTTTTGCTTACCGTGCGGTATAACTCACTTACTATGCATGCAGGCTATACGGTAAGCGTCATTTACATTAGTGGTGGTAGAAAAAATATTAAAATACAACAGTAATCGTATAGTTTGTAGTAGACAATTAAGTCTATATATTTTTATACAGGGTGTCCAGTTTAAAATGAAGTACATGGGGATCTCGGAAACCGTTAGAAATACAAAATCGGTTAAATGGGGAAAAAGTTGCGCAATTACATGCGTAACAATAATCCACTTTTACATTTTCAATAATTCATACTGTTACGTAGTACCACCATGAAAACGAAAAATGTGCATTTTCTTAAAACCTCCATATTACCTTTGTTTGAAAAGATTTTTGCGCCAAATTTTCAGGATCGGGTAAGTAACCAATAAGGATTTCAAAAATGACATTAAAAATATTCTAGGCCTACTATGTTTCGCGCGGCCATAGCCAACTTTTGTTTTTCTTATGGACGCCATATTGGATTTTTGCATTTTTGAAATCTCCATAAAAAATGCTTTTCAACCATGTAAGACATCGGTATGTTTAACCTAGGAAAAATACGAAAATTTGCAAAATTAAGGTTTCACCACAGTAGGCCTTGGTGTCGTGATTAAACAATTGCAACGACTATTTCTAACAACTGTCAAATAATACATATTTTTCTGTAGTGCTAACAAATAAATGATTTCCGAGTTTTCAATAGATCGTTTTTCAAATAAGCATAAATATGAAATGTTGGAGTGCTTTATTCTCTGTAGGAGAAATGATATGAAATCTCCATAAAAAATGCTTTTCAACCATGTAAGACATCGGTATGTTTAACCTAGGGAAAATATGAAAATTTGCACCACAGTAGGCCATGGTATCTCTTTGAAAATTAATTTAAATTTTACTTGTTAACACCAAAATAAACGAAGGAGTGGTATGACGCAATTTATTAAATTAAATACAAGAACAGCGAAAAAAGTTAGGTGCTTAAGTATTATTAACGAAGCATGTGTTCAAAGATGCCACCGTTCTCTTGTAGGCACATTGTATACATCGTTTTAGAACTGCCTCACAGGATTGTCTTATCATGTTCGGTGTCATTCCATTTACCGCTTCTTCAACTGCCTGACGTAGTTCTTCTACAGTTTCATAGGATTTTGAGTACACCTGATCTTTTAAGTAACCCCAAACAAAAAAATCAAGGGGGGTGCGGCTTGGCGATCTAGCAGGCCACCTTGTTGGCCCCCGTTTCCTATCCAGTTATCATGGTATTCATTATTTAAAAAGTCTGTAACAATATTCGCATTATGTGCAGGCGCACCATCTTGCTGGAAAATTAGATTTTGTAAGGTAGCAAGCGGAAGTTCGATAATTCGTTCTGCTACATTAGTTTGTAAAAGGTTTAAATATCGCACAGAATTAAGGTTTTCATCGTAGAAAAATGGGCCAACGATGTGGGTACCAACAACACCTATCCAAACATTGAATCCCCATTTAATCTGTTGTCTTAATCCTCGAAATATTTGAGGATTTTCTTCAGACCAAAAAACTGTATTTTTACGATTAAATAATCCGCAATTAGTAAATCGGCCTTCGTCCGACCACAAGATTTTCATAGTAAAGTTTGGAATTTCATTATGTTTTCTGATGAACCATCGACAAAATTCCATTCTTCTTATCTGATCAACAAAGCTTCCGTTATTTATTAAGTTATCACTTAATCGCCGAAACATGCTTCTACCTGGCTGACGTCTTTCCGGGTATTTATTGAAATACATTTCTGCAGCCATTATATCATTTCTCCTACAGAGAATAAAGCACTCCAACATTTCATATTTATGCTTATTTGAAAAACTATCTATTGAAAACTCGGAAATCACTTATTTGTTAGCACTACAGAAAAATATGTATTATTTGACAGTTGTTAGAAATAGTCGTTGCAATTGTTTAATCACGACACCAAGGCCTACTGTGGTGAAACCTTAATTTTGCAAATTTTCGTATTTTTCCTAGGTTAAACATACCGATGTCTTACATGGTTGAAAAGCATTTTTTATGGAGATTTCAAAAATGCAAAAATCCAATATGGCGTCCATAAGAAAAACAAAAGTTGGCTATGGCCGCGCGAAACATAGTAGGCCTAGAATATTTTTAATGTCATTTTTGAAATCCTTATTGGTTACTTACCCGATCCTGAAAATTTGGCGCAAAAATCTTTTCAAACAAAGGTAATATGGAGGTTTTAAGAAAATGCACATTTTTCGTTTTCATGGTGGTACTACGTAACAGTATGAATTATTGAAAATGTAAAAGTGGATTATTGTTACGCATGTAATTGCGCAACTTTTTCCCCATTTAACCGATTTTGTATTTCTAACGGTTTCCGAGATCCCCATGTACTTCATTTTAAACTGGACACCCTGTATAGATAAAAATGCAGCTTCCGCATATCTTATAAAACAAATTTTATAAAGCTGTTTGTCCTCCGAGCGATAAACTTTCGTTTTGCTCGTTTTTAGCTGCCTCTTCTACATATAACTGTCTGAGAAGAAATTATTCCCCTTCATTGGCTGGTTTATCGTCGAGAGATTCTCACATTCATGCACAACTTCTTTCTTAATGTTTTTGGTCGTATCTGATTTTTCTCGGATGTTGCGCTTGATAGACATTTTGACTCAGGTTCATAACAAAGATTTAAGCTGGAGCGTAAATCTAGCAGTAAAGATAACTTTCCAACGTAATAGATTTTATTAAACGACCGCCTTAACACTGAAACAGATTTTTTGTGGATTTTTAGGGGAATCGAATTTCTAGGTTTAACTTTGTCGTTGCTTAATCCTTTCTGATGTTTTGATAAAGCTCCATTACTTTGTAAATGATGATAAAATAACACATGTTTATAGCATATTTACAGAAATATATGGGTCAACATTAAAATGTAGCAGAAGATTTTATGTAGATTATGTGCATATTATAAACAAAATGATTAACTTGACATTATTCATATTACCCGCCACTGAAGTCATTGGGCATAAGAATAAATATGTGTTTAAATTAGTATGAGACAGCAAGGTATATGTTAGTATGAGTTTTTTTATGCTGTGTTGAGCAGAGTGGCAAGGGACGTTAAAACAATAGATAAATTTCCCGCGCAGGATGAATAATGTCCACTTATCACTTTTGTTTACAACAAATGCAGGAACGACCAAATTGAAGTTTTATAGGGTAACTTGGTTAGCAAAAAAGTTAGCGAAAATCTTATATCGGTCTCTTGGCTTATTTTTTTGAGAAAAACACGTCTGTATTATCAAATGTTTTACATGACTTCCAATTTTGGCACTAAAGACGAAGAATGAAATTTCATCGTTTTTGACAATTTAAACTTCTTCATGAATAAAAATAGAACTAAATGTTACATAAAGCTTAATACTATATTACATAACAAGAGTTGTAGAAGCATATTATGCACGAGTGGAAAAGTATCTCCACGGGTGCGTAATTGCTTTACAACTCGTGTTATGTAGCTTACTTTTTCTACGATCACATAGTATCTACGATTTTAACGACTTTTTGACTAATATACACATGTAATTAGGTTGTCTTGTCAATTTTGACGTAAGCCTACTTTGACATTTCTAGACAAGTGTGTGTTTTGCTTACCGTGCGTTATAACTCAGTTACTTTGCATGCAGGCAGTGTTTGACGTACGGCTACTTCGATCCTTCTAGACAATGTGCGTTTTGCTTACTGTGCGTTAGGACTTGATTACCATGCATGCAGGCTGTACGGTAAGTCATTTACATTAGCGGTAGTAGAAATATTTTTTTTTTTGTATAAATTCATCGCCCACTAGCGTTTTCATTTAAAAATATATGTTAACTTTATATCAAAAGTCAAGATCATTAAAAAAAATTTAAATACATTAAAATTAAGCATTAAAATGTTTATAAAAAATCAATTTAACACTTAATTCTCATTTAATAAATTAAGAAAATATAATAAAATATTAAAATCGATTAAATTTCATTTTTTGTCTGTAGTGTCAAAATGGTAAGTGTTATAAAAACTCTGATAACACTCTGCTTTGTTTTATTATATTTAATTATTTAACTTTACTTTCCCATAATCTGTCATCGGTTGTTAATAAATTTAATTTACCATAATTGAATAATTTATTATACAGTGTGACCCACTTTAAAGCGGATCACACCTATAAAAGCTTTATTTATGATCCGATTTTTATGATTTTTTTCTTAAACAATAAAGCATCAAAAACTGTACTTTGGCTACCTATTTTAAAATTTAGTTTACACTCACAAAGCGTACTATGATTTTTTTTCGATGTCAAAATTGTCAAAATATGTTTAGCGATTTTTTAATATAAAATCTAACCACATCACTAAATAGGTTTGTACCAAATTTCATGATAAAGTATTAATTATTAATTCAGTATTAGTGTTTAAATTGGCAAAGCAGTCTTCTATGCTATGTAAAACATAAAAGTTAGGGTTGGCATAAAAAAAATTATTTGACGTCATACATACATAAGTACATACATAAGCAACAATTTAATCGCATCAGTATTAAAATCGCAACTTTGATTAAATTTTCGATGGGTGAACAATTAAATTTACAAGAAAAAATAGAAAAATTCAAAGAAAAAATAATTATTATTTTTCCATGAAATTTGGTACTAACTTATTTGAGGGCATCCTGAATCCAGTAGTGTAGTCAAATTTAAGATAAAAAAATCGTTCAACGTATTTTGCAAATTTTGACCTAGAAAAAAATCATAGTAGGCTTTGTGAGTGTAAACTGAATTTTAAAATAAGGTGCCCAAGTACAGTTCTTGATGCCTTATCGTTAAAAAAAAGTTCATGAAAATTGGCCCATAAATAAACTTTTTATAAGTGCGATCAGCTTTAAAATGGGTCACACTGTATGTATTTAAGACAATATTTTAAAATTTAGGGATGCGTTTCAGACTAAAAGACAATAAAATATAATTGTATTTTACATTTATCTGGAAATGCAAGTAAATATGAGTTGATTTTGTGTATGAGTGTATTACCTTAAAATATCAATATAAAAACAATAAAAGCAACATTTTTCTCTTGGGGCTTAAGCTTATGACGCCATTATGTGACGATCAATTTATATACGACAATGACGAAGCGGTCCTCGATGAAACAGCAACTACAAAGTAATTTAATTTATCATCGCCAAGAGTGAATGTCGATTTTGTATATTGGAAAAGGTAATAAAACATCCCTTAAGTTAAAGTTCTTGTGTAACAACAATTTGCATTTAGATTGCAATTTGTGGTTGCATCAGTATTAACCAGCGTTTTCGTTCATATACATTTTTTAATCTTAGCAACGAATTAAAAACTAAAATGATTATCTGTTACAATAAATATAAACAGCCTCATATTCTGCTTTCAACTATAATTTAACATTACAAATATAATTAAGAGCATCTTTTAAATCTGTTTCTTCTACGACCACTAATCTAAATGACTCTTACCGTACAACCTGCAGTGGTAAGTGGGTCCATACTCCATACGCACGGTAAGCAAAAAGCACGGTTTTTTAAAGAAATGATCAAACTAGACTCACGCCAAACACTTCCTGCATACCTAGTAAGTGAGTTATAAACACTTGTATAGAAATGTCAAAGTAGGCTTACGTCAAAATTGACAAGACAACGTAATTACATGTGTATATTAGCCATAAAGCCGTTAAAATCGTATGTATTATGTGTACGTAGAAAAAGTAAGGTACATAACACGAGTTGTAAAGCAATTACACACTCGTGGATATACGGAGTCGCCGCTATGCGGCTCTGTGCGCAACTTTTCCACTCGTGCGTAATATGCTTCTTACAACTCTTGTTGTGTAATACTCTACTTGACTACTATATAAAACTTTTTGTGCGATCGTACTAGAAACAGCTGTTGACGGACGCGTTAGCAACCATAAAGTACTGCATTACCGGCCCTATCCTTAGCAACGGCCGTAAAAGTTACTTTTCAGGCAGTTACCCTTAGCAACGGCCGAAAAAGTAACTTTTACGGCCGTTGCTAAGGAGAGGGCCGGTAATGCAGTACATACGCCGTCATCTGTCAGTGACAGAATGTCACGTAGTTTCTAACCTATAATTTTGAAAATTACTAAAAATTTAAATTGTTTTTAATTCGATCGCACAAAAAATATGCACCTCGACCAAAACGTACTTTTTCGGCCTTGTCTGTTTGCTGGCCTCGACTACGTCTCGGCCAGCAAACCAGACGCGGCCTAAAAAGTTACACTTTTTAGCCTTGATACATAATTAACTATTTTCTAAAGTTGTCACAGAACGAAAATTGATCCATACGTAACTTTTTGTACACACTTTGCATAAATTAAAATAGTAATAGACTGGCAACGCAAATAAAATTCGAATTAAAAAATCTTAGGGATGTTTACTATTAGGTAAAACCAAAAAATATTAAAATTTATTTAAAGACAAAAAATTATGCGCAATACGTTGTATGTAACTTAGTAACAAATGTCGTAGAAGCTTGATGAAAATGACTTATCATATTCATTTCTAGCATAATCGCAAACTAAGGAAGTTTATGAAGATTATCTTTAATGTTGTACTGCACTAAATGTTGTTAAAGTTTTGTTGCATACTATAAATTACTAATAAGGTGCACACTGATAATGCCTCAACAAGGCAATGGCTTTACTACGATCAAGTAAACCTAATTAATACATAATTATAATCATGTAATGGAAATTGAAATTGCATGTTTCAAAAGCATAAACTTGGTTGGAGATACCAAGCAAAGTAGTAATGACTCCATAATGCACATAGCTTTTTCTTTTTATTTTTTCTCCGTCTGGAACAAGCTTTTTGTAAATTTGTTGTTCGTTATTGGTTGAAAATATAGCACTTTGTTAAATTAATTTTCGGTTCGTTTCACACAGTAAATACACATTTCAAAGGACATGTAGATAAATAAATACAATCGATTCAGACCTTTGTACTATTTCATTGTTGTTAACCAATAAAGCGTTTCTGTAATTATTTTACCTGAACTAATGAATATTGAATTATGTACAACACTAGGAAACCAACTACTATTATAACAATATTTATATCTTAGTTTTTGAATGTGTTGTTGGTTTAAACAATTTCAATGTTTTGATTAATTTCATAAACAATAAAATTATAATATATGCATAATTCTTATACAAGTTGTTACGAAATTCTATCCACAAACTTGTACATCCCAAATTCGAAGTTCAACACAGGCATATCACTTATAGAGATACGTAGTTGTTTTACCTGAGGAAAAGCTACGAAATTTGGTGCTAAATCAAGGTTCAAAAGAAAAGTAGGAGTAGTATATTTAGAGTCGGGAGATATTAAAAATAAATAGTTTTGCTCTATTTTTATTTGTACGTTTGGTAGGTAGGTACGTTTTTTTAGGGGGCCATAAAAAGGCGCAGTTCTAAAAAATCTGTATACAATGATATACCAATGTCTTAGTAGTGTAGTACAGTTTTACAATTTCTTAAAAAATACTTAAATTTGGTGTTTTATATTAAACCAACAATACCAAAAGATAAAACAAATTTAATTCCAATTATTGTTGCCAATGTTTTACAGTAATTGTACTAAATGTATGCAAATGGAGGCTATCGTTGATTTCAAATATAGGTGTCATAAAAATACAAAGTAGTGATTAATCTGTTTTTTTTTTTAGTGTTTTGTAAAGCCAAAACTTTATTAAGATGGTTCTTGCATCAGGCGAAAGAGGCAAACAAGATAATTATTATAATATCAACTAATACAGTATTGAGAATTTACATAAAACCGTAGGCACTGTTCACTGTACATAGACCGCACTCTTGTGGAAGATTACTCTTTGCGCTTTTATTTATTGTTGTTAATTATAGCTCGTAATACACGTTTTACGTAATACACATGTCTAGAGCAATTATTACACAGTAAGAAACAAATAAAACACAACAATTTTAACAACAAACTTCTTTATTTTTCGAGCGGCTGTAGGTATATTACTCGGTGGTTGGTTCCTAACTACCTAAGCGCGACCGTCCCAAGATTTTTGATGCCCCATTGTCATCCCTTTATTATTGTAGTTGTATCTTTGTTTTAACTATAAGCACATTTGCGTACGAGTAATATGTTCTACTTTAGCTGTACAAATTTATCAACAAATCGTTTGTTGATGGACGAAATCTAAATACTGACGTTGTAGAACTCAAGTTATGATCGTATAATCTTAAGGTGAATGTGTTTTTTTAAAGTCGAAATCTTCATAACTTGGCCCTTTTGAAGTGTTACATGTTTTAGTAACTGATGCGTCAGCATTATTTGTTCCAATTCCAATGTTATTCATTTAAAAGTAAATGAAATTAATCAACTGATCCCAGGCGAGGTGTTACAGTTGTTTGTACAAACCGGTGTTGTTTGTAGCCTAGGTCAGTATTTAAAATCTGTACAACATTAAGAGAATATTTAAATAAAGCAATTCTATATCGTTAATGTCTAAGTTAAGTAATAAATTTTATTGTATTTTTTCAATTTCTCGTGATGACATGATTAACGCAAAATGTTAATAATTCCTGTAAAATTCTTAAAAGCAGTTACGATACTAGTCAAGTCTTGAAATTTCTAAACATTTAATTTGATTTTGTTTTTCAAGGCGATGTACGTTTTATAAGAAATCAATTTATTTAAATTTTCTGCATTTATTTTTCATATTGAACCTATAGTATAATGTTTCAGTGTATTTAAAATTCTTAGAATTACTTTTTTACGCCTATAAGAAATAATAACGTTGATAATGGTTTAATTTAAAGTAGACGAAACTTCTGTCACAATGTCTCTAAACCTGCTATTTTAGGTTTTTTAATAATGTAAAATTTAAGAAAAGAAATAGGTTTTCCCCTAATAACTTTTAAACTAAAAGGATAAACATTTTATTTTTAGATATGATTTCAGCATCATATTTTCCAACTTTGTAGCTCTTAACCCTAGGTTTACTGTTAAATTTTTCACCCTTCGTTTACCGTTAAGGTACCCGGGTACTTTCATTTATTTTGTGATGAAAATATAGTATTTTTCAAATGATACTATAATTGCCTCGATTTTCATTTAGCAAAATATTTATTATTATATAAAATTTATTAATCTACAACATTTATTATTCAAAAACATTTGTTATTCAACATTTGTTATTCATAAACATTTATTATTCAATTTATTATTTAAAAACATTTTTATTCAAAAAAAATTATCATTTTAAAATATTAGGTACAATTAAAATTATTAAAAAACAACTAAAAGCAACTATAAAATACCACACTGACGTTTAAATGAGATTTGTTGATTAAGATTTTTTTTGTTTTCCACGGCACGCTTGAAAATTTTGTGAAACCTAACCTATTTTAGTTAAACTTTTATATTTTATTTATTGTTAGTTTTGCACTAAAATTAACTTATGATTAAATCATTGTATTCAGAATAAAGTGTCTACCAGATGTAAAAAAAATAGATGGTGCTATTTGAAAAAAAAATTGACTATTGTTTGACATTTAAGTTCAACTAGAAAGAAAAAAAAATGAAATCCAATTCAGTTTATAGTATTTGAAGAGCCATTTCATATACTTTTTTGTTCACCAAAATCGGACCATAAACAACGGAGCTACAGCTTGCGGCGTTTTTTGTGTGACACCCTGTATGCATACCGTTACCGTAATGCCATACGTTTCGAGTTCCCGGGAACGCTTTTATTGTCACCATCGCCATGCCATGTCTTCTTTTACTAAGGATGGAATAAATACATGAAATCTATTTCAAAAAAACAAAACATACCATGGCAACTGACCTGTTGCGTTTGATGGTCCAGCTACTTCGTTATGCATAATTACAAAATTAATTATTGTTCACTTTACTAATCTAACTTTATTGAAACTGAATTTTTACTCGCGACAGAGTCAAAACTAACAAAAAAAGCGTCCGACGGCTCAAATACCAAGCCGCGCGACGCGGCGCCTTGTACATAACGTTTAGTACCCGGGTACCCCAACGGTAAACGGCGTATAAAAATAATTCAAAATGATTTTGCTAAAAATCTAAAAACGCAATTCATTTTAATTTTTTACATTAGAGGAGAAGGTGGTAATATGGAACCCCACTTTGTTTTTCTTCGGTAAATCGAAAAGTCGTAGGATTATCTATGAACTTTTTTCATTATTAGGCTCTAAATATATTAAATAGTTATATATGTGAACAAATTTAGAACAATATTGCCAATTTGCATGTAACACGTAGTTTTCGTAAATAGGTCAAAATTGTATACTCAAGAAACTATGCTGGTTATATGGAACCCCTAAAAAAGTCAGTATTTTCGAATAAAAACACCTATATTAACATAATCATTAGAAAAATAAGTTGCTTTACGACAAAAGTCACAAACACAAGCGTAATTTTTACATGCAGAACATTCACTATGTGCCCATAAGTTGCACATAACACATTGAATCAGCAGTTCTCCTTTTTGGTCGTCAGAAAACCATTTATTGCTATACTTGCTGTTTGGCACTTCACATAGGCTTGGCCAAAAAGTTCAGCAATATCATAAGGGCCTAGAGGACGTTCACTCCGACGCAGCCACATTCGAATTCGTAATATGGAACTCCTGAATATAATATGGAACCCGGTTCCATATTACCAACGCTAGTGAGTTCCATATTAACAAAATCGCATGCTATTTTATTTCGCTTAGTATAATTTCTACCAGTTAATTAAATGGAAACTTACTTATTAGGATTTAATGAAACGGCAGTATACTGCCTGGCAAAGCCAAAAAACCGTTAAAAGTATTGCATATAATTGATCTTATTCTGGCAGAAATTGACAAAATAAACTTTTGTTTTTTGCTCATTCACAAAAACTCAAAGTATTCGATTTTTACCGCGTTTTTTGTGCTGAAGTTTCGTATATGGTTTTCGCCATGGGTATTACTTGACATTTATGTATTTGGTAAAAAATGTCGATACCAGTTTATTAGTTAACTGGGAGTTCCATATTACTAGCAGGGTTCCATATTACCACCTTCTCCTCTATGTGTACAACATGTAGATTTAAGATGTCAGAGACGTTCAGGCTCCCAAATCGCCCCGAACACAAAAAACCAAATTAGTTAAAAAGAAAAAGTTACCCAGGTACCTCAATGGTAAACCTAGGGTTAAGATAAACGAGACATCAATGTAGAGCCTTGACTTAGGGACACTATATTAGGTTATTGAAGGGAAAAAACTTCATGATTTATTAACACGCCCCAGAAAGATACAGTTGCTAAGGGATGTTAATTAAGTCTTTTATAAATACCATGTAAACTTTTTAAGCGAAAGGAAAGAGATTTAGCTTTCACTTATACATTAGTTAATGATAGGTACAGCAAAATACTCCTAATAAAAAAAATATTATTTTTGATGTCACAAAAATCATAATTGGAAAAAAACTTCTACTTTTGAAACCTTGATTTATTGTCAGCAGTCAAGTCACGACATTCAGTTTTATAACTTTGGGTTTGTTTTCGTTTTTTCGATTATCATTTAAACTACAAAAGTTTTTGGTATCAAAATGTATCCTTAAGAGTACGTTTTAGTTTAATTCAATTTGTTTTATCGACGCTATGTTTTCATGTAAATTGTTATCATATTTCGATGGAATTATAAATGAATATATCGCTTATTGTTAAAGATACAGAAGTAAAAAATTTGCAAAGTTTAGTTTAATTTAAAACCATTGAAAAAAATATTGTGCAATCTGGTTCTTGGTGATTTTTTCTCAAAAAAACTGCACTTATTTGGTCAATTAAGTGTTACTCTACCTTTAATATTAAGCTAAATACTCACTTAATCTTTTACACATCGGACCACCGTTTACTTCGTCAATTATGGACAATGTTAATGCAGTTATCTCCTCACAAATTTCTGCTAGCTCGCCATAAGTCCAAGGATTGGCATGTTCAACTTCATTCGTTCTTTGCTCTGCTAGAAGTTTTTCAAGATAAACTGAACCGCGAAATGCGTAATGATTGCGATTAAAATGTATCCGTTTCTAAAACATTATATTATTATAGGATATAACCCCGTTGTTGAAATAGACGTATGTTTTTAGGCGGCGCAGTAATTAATGGTCTAGACGAGTTTTGTTTTTTGTGTCACGGTTCAGTTTAACTTGAAAGACCTCTACTGACTGACATTGGAACGACAAATACTTACCGGGGCGGTATAGAATAAAGTTGGCTATGCTAGTTCTTAGACTTATCATCATCTGCGGTATAATCCACGGATGTAGTTACCGGCCTAAGGCGGTTGTATATGGAAGTTTACCAAACTGTGTAGTAAACCGTGGCTTTAAAAATATAGAAAAATCAGAAATGGTGAAAGGAAAGCTCTTAAATAAATAATTTTAAAAGGCTTCAGAAATATATACAAAAGAGAACCGTAAACACGTAGTTAGCTCTGACGTGATAGAGTTATAGAGACAAAACTCTCAATACCAAAATATGTATGTATTGTGTTTTGCATTATTCAAAATTCACCGTATCGAGTCTGCTTATATTGGAAAGTGGTTTCCTCTTTTCACGTTGCGTTTTGTAAACAGATGGGGAGTTTAATATTAGAAATCGCTCTACCTTCGTGCGTTGTTGCATATAACGTGAAAAATATTCCGTTTTGTGAACATTTGTATAGAGCTCTGTTGAAAAAGTCTTCAAGACATGTCTCTTTTCATCATTCCGATAAAATGAAAAAAACTGTCAATTCGCTTCAAACTTTTACAGCGCTGTTACTTTCAATAAAATTTCAATTTTAATTTTGTATCTACACCAGTGAACAAAACTGTTAACAAAAAAGCATTATTACATTTCGATTTAATAAAAGATTTCATTGTGTTGTGTATTTTTTTTGTACAATATATACCTCCTTTCATTCGCCATCATTTATATTTCACCACAATAATAAATAAAATGTTATAGCATATTAACAGCTTTGCTAAAAATCGTCGCTCTAGTTTTTTTTGTTTCATATTACATCTTTTTAAGAAATTCGACTTTAAAATTACCTACTTCCAAGGAAAAAAGGACAAACAATAATTACCATGCCGATTAGGAATTTTTCAAAATAAAGTATTTGATGTTGCCAATTTTAACAAAAATTGTTTCAAAAAAGTGCCGAGTGTTATACAATGTCGAATTCAGAATTAAATCAATTGATTTAAATCAGGCCAACCCTGGTTTTTACCAACTTGACTTTCACAATTAAAATTAACTGAAAGTTAAGGAACTAAATCAGGGGCGGACAGGCCCGCCGGGCAACCGGGCAAATGCCCGGTGGGCCGCTGGGTTCAAGGGCCGATGTCGGTGGCGTTAACACCAAATCATTTCCAAATCTAAATGAATTTTTCTACTACTATAATCAGCTTTATTTTACCAACTTAATAAAAAAATGCCGGGTGTTAGTGTTTTTTTTAGTGACTGTTTACGTCAGCGCATAAATAAAAAACCCTAAGGTGTACGGTCGCTGTCTGCTGAGACTGTTGACAGCATTTGGGGAGGCTACAGGCTACCAATAGTACCAATACAAGTTTCTTTATTTTTTGTTCAGTGTGAAAATTAAAGACAGATTAATCTATATATATAAAAGAGCTTGTTTGTTTGTGTGTTTGTTTGTTTGTTTGTGTGTTTGTTCGCTATAGAATCCTAGGTCCGTTGACCGATCGGGACCAAATTTTGCACAGTTACTATTTAGGACCCGACGGATCAAACGCCGTATAAATAACGGCCGGAAATGCCCGGGAACGACCGGAAACGTCCGCCGGGTGCGAGCGCGGAGCGCGAGTAGTCTGACCAAATTTTGCACAGTTACTATTTAGGACCCAACGGATCAAACGCCGTATAAATAACGGCCGGAAATGCCCGGGAACGACCGGAAACGTCCGCCGGGTGCGAGCGCGGAGCGCGAGTAGTCTGCGATTGATAAAAGAGAATTGTTATCACCCGTGCAACGCCGGGTAAATCGCCTAGTGATTAATAAACCAAGTAAGTTTCGTTGTTAAATTATAAGTGATATAAGCTGAAGTTAGACTGGACACGTATCACTAAATTTTTTAAAGATTATTGTGTTTGAATAAATTTTGGACATTATACGCATGCAGCATAAACTGCATTATTATTATATTATCCAAAATTTGTATTATTAATATGTACTTAATTAATTAAATGACTGTGAATATACATATATTTACTTGGCTATTTTTAATCTTCTAATTATTTATAATTAATTATTAAATACATTTGTTTGGATACAAATTTCAATATGTACAGGGTGGCCTATTTTCGATACCCATACAGAGTATCTCGGTTATTATCCAAGATAGAAAAAAACTAAGTACGTAGTCTCGATTTCTTTTTCGAGAGAAATTCATTACCGTAAACAGGTTTTTGATATCTTTTTTAATTTTCGAAATATAGCCAAAAACCGATTTTTGGCAATTTTCAAAAATGTTAAATATCTTGCTTAAACGAAAAGATAGAGAAAAACTTTTAAAACATTTTTGGCATGGTTTTTTGTTCTCAATAAGATGGCGATATTTAATTTGTTTTTAATCATATAATTACCGATATATTACACCCAACTTTCTTTTTTAAATAGCAACCATAAGCAAATTATATATTTTTGAAAAGCGCAAATAATAAACTTTCGATTGATGTCAAAGCCAACTGTGGTTGCCATTTAATATAAGAAAGGCGTAATATATCAATATTTGTATGAAAAAAAAAAAATTAACATCGCTATCTAATTAAGGACAAAAAACCATGCAAAAAATGTCCTTAAAGTTTTTCTCGATCTTGTCGTTTAAGCGAGATATTTAACATTTTTGAAAACACCAAAAATGGTGTTAGATATATTTTGAGTATGAAAAAAGATATCATAAATGTTAAATATCTCGCTTAAACAAAAAGATAGAGAAAAACTTAAAAGATATTTTTTGCATAGTTTATTATCGTTAATAAAATAGCAATGTTCAATTTTTTTAACCCATACAAATATTGATATATTACACCTAACTTTTTTATTTTAAATGGCAACCATAGTCGGCTTTGACATCAATCGAAAGCTTATTTTTTGCATTTTTCAAAAATATATAATTTGCCTATGGTTGCTATTTAAAATAAGAACGTAAGGTGTAATATATCAATATTCGTATGAGTATAAAAAAAATCAATAAAGCTATCTTATTAGGGACAAAAAACGATGCAAAAAATGTCTAAAGTTTTTCTTTATCTTCTCGTTTAAGCGAGATATTTAACATTTTTGAAAAGTGCCAAAAATCGGTTTTTGGCTATACATATATCGAAAATTAAAAAAGATATCAAAAATCTGTTTACGGCAATAAATTTGTCTAGAAAAAAGAAATCGAGACTACGTACTTGGTTTTTTTCTATCTTGGATAATAACCGAAATACCCTGTATAGGCATCGAAACTAAGCCACCCTGTACAGTCTACAGATAATACCTCTAAATTACACTATGAGTGGTTTCGACACCGTTATTGTAAGTTGAAAAGCGTAAGTTAGGGTACATTTTTTATACGTGATTTTTTTATGCAAATCCAATAACTTACTGGCAACCTTTAAGCAAATTTAATATCGAAAACGCGGGGAGGAGCAAAAACAATCAATGCCATAAAAACGATATCGCGAAAGTTTATTTTACCTATGTGGGCCGATTTTGGAGAAATTGCCCGGTCAGTTTTATGCACCCAGTCCGCCCCTGAACTAAATAAACGGTGAGAAGTTTGGTTTTCTAACTTACTAGGTAGTTTTTCTTTATTGTCAATAATATCAACTTGACACTCGAACGACCTACAAACTTTATCTCTTTACCGGTAATGTTGTTATTTTAGGAGTGTTTACATTTTAACATTTCAGCGGCCCTTGAAGAATAAAAAGTAGTTCTCTATTCCGCTTTAACAGTATACTAATCACACTTTACGCAACTCCATTTTCCACGCAACATTAATTTGCTGCTTTCCACCCCCAAACAACCAAATGGCTCTTCCGGTTTCACTGGTCTTAAATAACAGGATGCGGCGATTATTAGCTCTTTTTTTGATAAACATTAACTGCGTTCGTAAAACTTCACCCTTTAAAAAAATTATAGAATAAAAATTTTGTGCAGCAATACAAAAAAAGTACAAATAAAAGCGAAGCGGACTTTTATTTAAAATAACATATGATAGAAAAAGTAAATAAACTGATATAATATACAGGGTGAGTCACGCCGGACGCCACGGAGTTTTATTGCAAAACGGTTTATATTTTTCAACTTCTGTAACCATTAGATTATGCAAGTCAATTTCAGACGTTGATATTTTTTATTTTTTATAATTGTAGTGTTTCAACTTTCAAAAACAAAGCTTTACTGATTTTACGTGCACCGGTTCAATATGATTTATTTTTGTATTAATTAATGCACATATATTTATTTGTAATATTTTTTTATGTTTTGGCTGATTAATAAAAGCAAAGGTATATTATGTATTATGTATATGTCTGAGGATAGATTTGTATGATAAAACTAATTAATAGATTTTTCTTATTGCAAACATTTATAGTACCTATAATGTTACATACAGGGTGAGGCATCACTTATGACACCCCCACTTATTTTGTTATTAGAACGAATTATCAAAAAAAGTTTCAAATAAAAGTTGTTTGATACAGTATTTCCCAAATTATTGTCATGTCAAATTTCGTTTTTCTTTTGTTTTTTTAGGAGTTATGGCGCCATATTTGTTTTTTTTTAATGGTACCATACACATTTTTTTATACGGTTAGAAAGACATTTTCTTTCTCTTTTCAACGCACTAAAACTTTTATACCCTTACATAACAAATTTTTTAAGAAAATCGCAAGCAAAAGAATTTCTACAATAGTGGTTTTTGTTAAACATTGATCATAAATTAATTAGTAGGCTTTGCAAAAAAAATAAAACAAATGTATGTAATGTCACAATTTGATCATAGTTTGACAGTTTTGTGTTTAATACTTTTTTAAAATGCCTTTTTCGTTTTCTCGTGCAGAAAAAATAGAAATGTTATTGATATTTGGTGAATGCCACAGAAATGCAACGGAAGCGGTTCGGTGTTATGCAGGAAGATATCCGGAAAAGCGGCATCCTACAAAGAAAATATTCAAAAGATTACTGAAATCGTTACAGGATACTGGAAGTCTGGATATTAAGGATAAAAAGGTTGTACATGGTAATGTAGTCAATGAAAATAATGAAATTGCGATATTAGCAGCCATTGAAAATAATCCCCATATTAGCAGTAGAGACATATCTCGAGAAAGTGGTATTAGTCAACGTAGTGTCCAAGAATGTTACATAAACATAAACTTCATCCGTACCACATCTCGTTACATCAAGAAATTTATGGACAAGATTTTGAAAACAGGATGATGTTCTGTAGATGGGCTGAACAACGAACTGCAGAAGATAATATATTTTTTAAATTCGTCCTTTTTACTGACGAATGTACTTTTAAGAATTCAGGACATGTAAATAAACACAATTTACATTATTGGTCACCAGTGAATCCACATTGGATGCGTGAAAATGCAACACAGCGTCGTTGGTCAGTAAATGTATGGGGTGGTTTTATCGGCAATTTGTTGATTGGACCGCATTTCTTCGACACTAACTTGACCAGAGTAGTTTATTCGGAATTTCTAGAATACGAATTACCGGGCCTATTAGAAAATGTTCCATTAAACGTACGGGCCAACATGTGATTTCAACACGATGGTGCACCGCCCCATAACAGTCAAATTGCAAGAAACGTGTTGAATAACCAATTTGAGAATCGTTGGATTGGACGCAATGGACCAGTTAGCTGGCCGCCACGTAGCCCCGATTTAACAATTATGGACTTTTTTGTTTGGGGTACAGTGCAACAAATTGTTTATCAAACGCCACCTACCACTGTTGAAGATATGAAAAATAGAATACGCGAAGCATTTCAAACAATTAATAATAAAAACAAGGGCTCTAGTGCAGTAAATTCGTTTGAAAAACGCGTACAAAAATGTTTTCAGCAGGAAGGACACCATTTTGAACATTTATTATAGTAGTTTAGTGTTTACCGTTGTACCCTTATTAACTTTCTTTTTTAAATCATGACCGTTTTGTAATGTGGGCGTCTATTTACTATAAAATACATAAGATGTACAAAAATACTTTATTAAATACGTTAAACGACATTTACAGTCAACGGACAACAACACGCTTCATGTATGACTAAATAATAGCCTCGAACCCAATCTCACTTTTGTCTAATAATAGTCTCGAACCCCTAATAATAGTCTCGAACCCACCGGTACGCTGTCAGTATCATTTTCAAAGCCTACTAATGTAAATCAATTAATAGAGTACGCTTTCAAAACAAGTTTCATAAAAAATTGTTCTTTTGCGATTTTCTTAAAAATTTTGTTATGTAAGGGTATAAAAGTTTTAGTGCGTTGAAAAGAGAAAGAAAATGTCTTTCTAACCGTATAAAAAAATGTGTATGGTGTCATTAAAAAAAAACAAATATGGCGACGTAACTCCTAAAAAAACAAAAGAAAAACGAAATTTGACATGACAATATTTTGGGAAATACTACATCAAACAACTTTTATTTGAAACTTTTTTTGATAATTCTTTCCAATAACAAAATAAGTGGGGGTGTCATAAGTGATGCCTCACCCTGTATATCATTACGTATGTTATATTACTGTATATCGCCCTATGATTGGGGTTTACCCCTGTTGGGTGTGATTTAATAAATAAATAAATAAATAAATAAGGGCTACATTTTAAAAATATTTTCAAACATACAGGGTGCTCCCAAAAATAGTGGCATATCAAAGTTATACTTTTTCTTACGGAACACCCTGTATATTTTTACATTTTTGGATTCCTCTTTAAATTTACTTCAAAAAATGTAAAAGGTTATATGGGTCGAAAGTCAACTGTTTTCGTGAAAATTACTTTCAAAAATTTTCAACATTTAAAAACTTTAAAAAGTCTGAAGAAATTTGCTTGGAAAATTAGATTGACAATCGATTAGTTAACACTTTGCACCACCTACATTTTTAAAATGGCAACCCATTTTTTCTCATACCATTTCGCTATTATTAAAAAGGTTTTTGTCTAAGGTTACTAAATATTATAAAATTAAAAAAGATTCCGCGACCGACAAAAATCATATCTACTGACATTTTATTACAAACTCGGAAGAATGAAACGAATGGTAAAAAGACATAAAAGTTGAATGAAAACAAACAAATATTACGTAGCTTTACAAAAGACAGTTTAAAAAGATAAATAACAAATTCAACCAAAACAAATAGATTTAACTTAACAAGTTAACAGAGGATATGAAACTTTCAAAATTTTTCTTTAGGAGCAGCACCTAATGTAAGTTAAAATCATTAGAAAAACGGTACACAATAAGTTTTAATAGCCTGTACGTCAAACAAGTGGCACATTTCCACAAGATAAGGAAGTTGTAAAATAAGCTATTACGAACTATTATCATGTTAGTAGTCCGTTCAATCGTTTTTTGGTTGATAAAGATTAACAGAAGTGCCCATAAAAAGCAAATAGATAGCATTTATTCGAACTAGAAATAGACGTCAATAAAAAGCAAATATAGCAATCTAATTCAACAATTTATTATAGCTTAAAAAAAAACTACAAACACATTTGTGTTAAGCACTGACTGTGGAATGTTTATTCAATAGTATATTAGATAACAAGAGTTATAAGAAGCATATTACGCACGTAATTGATTTACAACTCGTGTTATGTAGCATACTTTTTCTACGATCACATTATTACCTACGATTTTAACGGCTTTTTAGCTAATATATACATGTAATTACGTTGTCTTATCAATTTTGACGTAAGTCTACTTTGACATTCCTAGACAAGTGTGCGTTTTGTTTACCGTGCGTTATAACTTACTTACTATGCATACAGGCAGTGTTTGATATTAATCTACTTTGATCATTTGTTTAAAAAAACTGTGCTTTTTGCTTACCGTGCGTAAAGAACCACTTACTATGCATGCAGGCTGTACGGCAAGAGTAATTTACATTAGTGTAGTATTTAGTATCGACCGTTAAAATAATTATACTAGTAACAAATTTTACAGACAGATATTGTTTGTAGGTACTTGGGAAAACTATTAACAAACTAGAGACTAATCTATCAGTCGTAGGACGTAAGATTAGTATCATTCAGTAAATGACTTGAGCCGATAAGCTGATTTTTGTTAACGAAACAGTTAATTTTTAATGAGCGTTAATTTAGCAAGATTTGTATTTCCATGTCTTGTTAACCAAGCTTAGTGAGTTTTTTTGAACATTATTAAAATAAGTGGGTTCGTTTAAATATTACAGAAAAATAAAAGAGTGTATCACTAATACTGAATTTTCAGATAACCAATTTTCATGCTTCAAAAACACAAAGTTACTTATTTGTATTTTCAGTAATTATTGCAATTCTGTTACCAAATACCGCAGTTTACTAAATTCCACCAAAATATAAAATAAAAAGAAAGGATGTCAGTTATGGGGTTGAGTTCAAATAATGCAAAATGATATTTTTATGCTTTTAAGCTCTTACATACAAACTTACATAACAATGTTAAAATGAAGTTTTAATATTTAACGTCAACAAAACCTAACACTAACAAACACATCGCTAAGACATTCATTTTTTTTATATACAGGGTGAGTCATTAGTGGCGGATCGGTCAATTGTGGTTAAACGGTTTGAGATAGAAAGTTGATTCAAACGGTATTCCTTACAGTTTTTTCTTCCGAACACGATAAAAATATTTTGAAGTATACAGCGTGAGTCACCTCTTTGGAACCAATAGCAACTTTTATATTTCAAATACAACACCCCATTTTTTATTTAATATTCTTGACCACCTTCATTTTAGCTTTACATCGATATAAAATAGTACAGGTTTTTATGCGGCCTTGTCACTAAAAAAAAATAATTTTAAAAATTTTTCAAGGTCTTAAGTCTTTATTTAAAAAATTCTCCTGAAGTCATTTTTCGAAGCACAGATTTGTAATTTGGTAAGGACATGCAGAAAACATTGCTCTATTAGCTCGATACGAAAAAATTTGAATCACGCATACAGGGTGATCATAAATAGGTGGCAACTTTCCTGATTTTCTAAAACTCGTAATTCAATTTTTTCAAATGCAATCCCCTGTATTTTCTTATGTCATCGAATTCGTCTTTAGGAGTAGCAAAAAAGTGACGATATTAGATTTTCGCTATCTATTGCAGTAACCGAGATACCTCGTAAAACATTAGAATTTGGTCGACCCTGTATAATAATCAATAATTTTGATACCCGTAAACCAAAAGCTCCGCAGCACACAAGTTTTCTACGCTATCAAATTCGATCTAGTAATATGTGTTCTTGCCAAATTCAATTCTCCTCAACCATTACATTGCAATAGCGAAATTACACTTGCATTCACAGATAACGTCTCTGCAATGCTGTTTATTCTCTATTTTACAATTTCAATATTCAAGTCAGCTGTAAGCACATCGGCACGTACCGCATGCTAGTTCCAGTATTTTGGGATAAACTCCTTTACGATTGCCAGCGAGCTCGAACAAAGACTGGAGTTAGAATATTTTCGCCCTCGCACGTTCCAAGCTCACTCGTAGTAAATTTTAACGTGATTTCCTGGTTTTTGTGTCTATTGCCTTATGTTCTGCCCTTACAATCTTCACAATCAATGTCTTTTGTCATGCTATATGACAGCCAAAGTGGGGACAGAACAAAAGACTTCAAAGGATGTGCCTGGTAATTTTTATTGGGGTCAAAAACTTGCGACTTGATCAAAAACTACAAAAGTTTACTTAACGTTTATTGAAGTTTCTGTTTAACAAATAGTTCGATCATTTCTATAATTATTTATTGATACAAATAAATTTATTTAAAAATTGCTTACGTTCTTAGTCCAATCTAGTCGGTTCCCACTTTTGTTCGCTAATCTGGACGCGGCTTTAGGCCCCAATACATGATACACAAAAATTGGTTTTATTTGTTTAATATGTTATAATAAAGTAAAAAGTATTAAAATATACAATAAAAATTAACGTAAATGGCTTCAATTTTAAATGCTACGGGCAATAGATATTGTCAATGATTACATCTTAAACCTGACTTATTAAAAAACAGTGTAAAACTGTTTGTTATAATGGTTTATCATAAAAGCGACTCATAGCTTCAAGGCAAATATGAAAATCCAAAGTGCTTTTTGGTCTTTTTCATACCATGAAGGAGTGTTTCAAACTTCAAGTTATAAAAAGTAATTAACTTCACCGCTATTAAAGAGTAATTACAAGTACAAGATCCAATTTAATTAAAATTCAAGTATAACTCTTTAATTATTATAGCTTAATACGAGCGGGTTGCTCTCTGCACGTTAAATGTCTATAAAAGCTGTAAGACTTCAACGTTTTGCTAATAATGTTAAGAACTATTGCTAAGAGATTTTGGAGTTTAATAAGGAACATGTTAGTGCAGATTTTATACGGTAACCATGTAGTAAAGAAAAGAGGAACTAGATTATTTTAGATGTTTGTTATAGAACATCAAAAGGAATATATTTAACGGAGACTTATAATCTAGACTGAATTAAAAAATTGGAAAAAAAATAAAATCACTTGAATACATATCATTAAAGTACCAAGCCAAAGTATCTGAATTGTCATTCAATTTGTTTAACAAAGCATAAAGTCAAGCATGAAGAAATGTTCATTAATTTTTGTTGAATTAGCTGTACTGACAATCTCAAACTGAATATAACCGAGAAATAGTTTTTTACTTATTTTACAATTATTGGCAGTACAATGTTAAAGTTAATAAGGGTTTTATTCACCCTTTTAAGTAAATATAAAGAAACCAATATTAAAGAAAATCGGTCTTTTGAACATTTTCTTTGTGCTATGAGATCATTAGTAATGTATTATTTTGACATTTTTAACATATAACTGGTTTAAACTTTTGTTTAAAGAAAAACACACTTGTATTCTAATTTTTAAATATGCAATTTTTTATAACATGACATTAACTTGAACTAATGATCATTTTAGAGTCCATTTTTATTATAATAATTTTGATCTTTTTCAAACTTAGTTCAACGATTATACTGCAAATTTACTAAACGTAGGTATTTGGCAATATTTCGATTTTTTTTGTTAAAACTAAGCTTAAAAGTTACTCTATAAAATAGAGCACAAACATGTTGATCAAATTTTCTAATTAACAAAATATAAAATTTAAAAAAAAATGTTGCACCAATTTCCAAATTTAAATTTGTTTGATTTAGAACGTATTTATTGGATTATTGCACTTGAATAAGCCAGAGTGCCATACCACGGGTATTTTTACAACTTATTTTTTTTTACAAGATAGGTGGAAGTGATTTATCACACTTAATATCGCGAAGGAGTGCAAATCACTTTTATCGTATTATAGGATTATATATTTATATTATACAAAAAATATTTCGAAACTGTAAATTTTTTATGTTATACTTTAATTTTTTACTTTATCATAAACATTTGCTTATTAAGAATGTCAATATTAAAAAATACAGCTTTGAGTGCCTCACAGTAGCGTCAAAATTGTTAATCAATTTAATATTTGCGTGGTTAAATGTTATATGTTGTGTATATAAAAATAGATATAACATATTATGATATAGTTAGAAAGAGGAAAAATAGGACATCGGACTATTCCAACGCCAACGTGACGGCTTATAAGAAAAAATGAATTTAGGGGTAATATGTTAAAAATGAAAATGATTAAAAAAAATGTAAGATTTAGTTACATTCTACATTAAAAAGTATCTTCAAAGGAAACAAATAAAACTGATTTAATGATTAAGACAAAAAGTTAATTGCAGAAAAGAAAACAATATTTTTATATTTTTTGCTATAACATCTGAAGCACGAGGAATTTTGTAAAAATAACTTGTATCTCCTCTCGTACTAAGGAATAATTCATCTAATTTAATGAAACCTGTATCTCTTATAATAAGCGAGATCTGGGACACGCTGTATACGAAAAAAAAATGTTAATAATGGACCCCTTGAACTTTTGGTAAGCAATTACCTCCCGAAGTTTTTCTCTAGATTTATAAAACCCCCTGTATATTAACATAGGTAGATCTTTATAACAGCAACAGCAAAGTAAGTATAAAAACGATGAAGAATAATCGTAAAAGTATTTATAAAACCTTCAAACAAAGCTCTATATTTTGATCAACTTTCACCCCCTCCCTATAGCGGTACTCAACAACAGGTTATTGTATCACTTAAAATAAACGAAATGGGTTGTTGTTTTCAACAAGATGGCGCCTCATCGCATACTGATAACTCTTACAAAGAATAAGCAACCAGACATTTATGATGGTTTATAGCCCAGTGGCATTTGAGCCATCTAGACATTTATTTAAAGGGCGTACTTAACCCTCCAGTGCTAACATGCGGTCTCACAGACCGACCCCCCAATTTTATTCCCGAAACTAGAAAACGCGTGTGAGAAGGGGGTTGGGCTCGTCGCTATCTTCATTATATCTATTTATCGACCAGCTCTCGCAGTCGCAAGCGTTTTTTAGCGATTTTTGCCAGTTTTTTGGGTATTTCGGTCTCACAGACCCGTGTTAGTATTGATGTTACATACTAATTGGATTATTATTACCATTATGTAAAACTTTGTTGGAGAAGAAACGAACTGTGGTAGGCATAATAAAAAAGAACAAACGAGAAATACCTTATGATTTTGATAGTCTTGATGAAAATACGGGAAAACCACAAATTATTATGTTGTACAATGTACAAAGTCTGGTGTTGATATAGTGGACAAACTATGCTCAGGCTATAACTGCGCTAGAAATACGAGAAGGTGGCCTATGGTAATTTTTTATCGTATACTAAACATAGCTGCCACAAACGTATTTGCAGCATTTAATTCAAAGAGTACAGATTCAAATATGCTTCGAAGTTTTTTTTTAATATAAAGCACACTTAGAATTTAAATAATACTTATAAATCTAAGCTTTGGATGAATTCGGTCCCACAGACCGATGTTAGTACTCGCGTTACAAAAATCATGTTAGTACTGGAGGGTTAAAAATACAATGTATGAAGATAATTCAAACAAATATAGTAAAATATTGAACAGTGCATGGGTAAAATTGATTGATGAAAATCGACGAGTAAAAAACAGAAACGAAGTAAATGTTTGTTAGGAAAAATCTATGCTCATTTTGGATGTTCATTATCCATGAAAGTAATGTATCGAATAATTACTCTACATTTCGTTGGTTATGTATTCGTTACTATAATACGATCCTGGTATTAAGTGAATATTAATGGCATTAAATTTGGTTATACACTTGTTGTAGAATTATTAATACTATCATTAAAAGCAGAAGGGAAAAAATGTTGTTCTTATGCTAAGTAAGTACCTAAGCTAATCCTACGCAATACTGAAAGGATCTAGGTCACGTCCGAATTCCTTGAAACTACCCTATTAATGTTATCAGAATACAACTATGCCTAAATCAAATTCCAAGACTGACGATGAACTGTGTTTACAGGAGCGTGGACCGGGCTCTATATAGGATAAACCCTATTATATGCTCTCACTCTAGGGTGTCAAATTCCAAAGCAACTCATGTAAGGAAATACATTCCGGGACCACACCCCATACACACGATCTATTCGTCAAATTCTTCTGACAAATCTAATTTCGATCTAAGGTTCTCCGATTCACATTTATTTTAAGAATTTACGTATAGTCGAAAGTGAAATAGAAGTTTCGAAATCTGATTTAATGTTTTGCAGACATGTATGTTATATTAGCTATCATATATTTAAACTAGGTATCGATTTATATTTTTATTTATATTGCCAGAAACATTTATACAGGGTGCATGTTCCATCATAAAAAAGCATGGAGATCTCGGAAGCCGACACAAATGGTTAAATCACTTAAAATGTGTTTTTACGTGCTTAGTACGGATTTATTAAACTGGAAATATCCATATTGTATCCAATCTAGTTCTTAAAATGTCTTAAAGGAACTAAACAACTTCAATTTTAAATTATAACTTTCATAGTTCATATTTTTTATTTATCGTTTAGCATATTAATTGACACAGTATAGTAACAACATGTAACAGCAGAAGGATGCTTGGGAAAAACTGGGAATTAACACCTAGAATGATATATTGGATATATACCAAGATGGTCATGCCTATCGTAACTTAAGCAAGTCTGATCTGGTGGACTACAACACAGAAAGGACTGCAGGAATAAACCGGAAAAGCTACAGGGACCGGCTTGCCTAAGTATTACTGGGGCGATGTCAACAACGCCCACGGTGGCAATGGAAAAGTTGCTGAACTTACCTCCTCTTCACCTAGTGGTCAAATCACAAGCACTAAGAAAGGGGTATCGACTGAAAATCACCTCCAAAGAAGGGAGACGTAGAGAAGGGCACTTAACTATTCTCAACGAGATCGACTCCCATCCGACACTAAGCATGATCTCAGATAAAATAAACAGGACGCTGGTTATTGACAAAATTTTTGGAATCACTATTCCAACACGGGACCTATGGGAGCGTCAAGAAATAGAGCTAAATAGCCTAGTCTGGTATACGGACGGATCAAAAACGCAAAATGGAACAGGCTGCGGAATATGGGGAGCAGCACAACTGAAACAAGCCTTGGACAGTGTGCAACCATATTTCAAGCCGAGGTGTACGCTATGCACTTATGTGCAGATACACGATTAAAAAGATATTTTTTCTTCAAGCGTCTTATAATGTCTATATTATTCTACTGAACGCCTCATGTAAAAATACGTCATTATTTTACTAGTACAATAATATCTCATTATATCACTAGTGCAATAATGGTCGCTAAGCAACCGTAAAATGCGCTACGCTCATTGGTTGAATTTAGTAAAAGTGGGCGTGATTTTGTTCAATACATGTTTGACAGGAGAATGAGAATCTGACAGATGAAGTAGGTAAAACTTTATGTATTTGCTTGATTTTCGCTATTTCTTTGACGCTTGAAGAAAAAATTTAATATGCACCTCGACAGGAAAGTTCCACACTCGTGATAAAAAGTCGAACTTTACTGCCTTGGTACATAAATAACTATTAATAATAAAAGAATCTTCATAGTGTCTTACAGCCAAGCAGCGGTAAAAGCTCTTGGCTCGTCGGAAGTAAACTAAACACTTGTTCTGAACTGCATCCGGGCACTTAACGTGCTAGGAAGCAGGAATAATGTTAAACTGGTATGGTCAGGAAAGACTAAAATATATACCAGGGAATGAGAAGGCAGATCGCCTAGCCACATCCTATGGAACAGCCAACCAATGTCTAAATGGCATATTAATACAGAGGCATAATGCTCATTGGAAAAATATTGCAGGACAAGCCTATTATAAGGCAATCCTGTCAATGGTCTCCAAAGAGAAAACAGAGAAAATGCTTAGGATAAGCAGAGTAGACATCAGAGCAGCCACAGGACTCGTCACAGTATACTGTGAGCTAAACAAACACTTCTACATAATAGGGCTCTCAGAGACCGACATATGTAGAGGATGTGGTGAAGAAGAAGAAACTCCTCTTCACGTAACATGCCAGTGTGAAGGATTCACACATTATCGGCTTAGCCTTTTGGGGATGAAAAAGGCCAACCAAAAAGAGTTAAGAAAAACACCCTTAAAGAAAATCTTGGAGTTTTTGAAAAACAGGAGTTCTTTAAGGGGCTATCACCAGAAGGTACAATAGACCTATAGGTTGAAGTACAGGAACCCGAAAGGGGACCCCCTCCGTGGAAATAAATATATAAAAAGCAATATGTAGCAGATTAATTCTTACCTATCTAAATGTAAACGTAAGGTGTCGATCTTGATTAAAGTGCAAAAGCTTTATGCCATGCTGCTAAGGTTTTTAATGTAAAAATTTGTATTAAATTTACCTTTAAAACTGAAAATGTTTTGAAAATTAAAATAGATTTCAAACAGAATGCGCAACTGTCGTAAGGCCCAAACAGAATGCGAGTTTCGGGTTTTGGGTTTTAAGTGTTGGGTTTCAAAGTCAAACACACAGATTCATATGATACCGAAGACTGTATCTTTGAGTTTCAACGTAAAGACGGTAGTTGCTCAACTCGGGTTTGGGTTTCAAACATGCTCAACTTTAGAGACCGAAACTCACTCACACAAATACATTTTGTCCCACACCAATAAATTTCGTAGTTCATAATTATTGATTTATATAAAGTGGAGTAAAAGAAATTTGCTAAAGCTAGGGTAGCCTGCGTAGTAAGAAAACAATGGAGTAAAGAATAAAAAGATGGAAAGGTATATCAGAAAGAGTAATGATGGTAGAAATACAAATTACAAAGAAAGAATTGATAGGGCTGGTAGTGGCATATGGCCTAAATGAGAATGCGGCAGCAGAGGATAAGGGTATATATTTTATAAACAACTGTATTAAAAGAAACGAAGACGCGAGATTTCAATGTAACTCAAAAACAAAAACAAAGAATACAGGTACAGGAAATGAGATTTCTAAGAAGAATAGAGGGATGTAGACTGATCGATAAAATCAGTAACGAAAAAATCCGAAAGAACCTAGTAGTGATAAAGTTGGTGTCTCCTGTTTTTGATTATAGGTTAACTAAACGAAAAAGTTTCTGGTTTTTAAACAGGTTTATTACGTTGCAATTTTTAAAAAGATCCTACATGTTTCGCAGATGTAATTTTATCTGCATCCTCAGGGCTAAAATTAATTTTTTTGTTATTTTTTCAAGTTTTTTCTTTACATATTTTGTTTATAAAAATTTATCACCTAGTTTATTAAAATTAGTATTAATAGTACTTACATATTTCTAAAATTGTTGAAAATTGTTGAAATATTGTTGAAAAATGTTGAATAAGTTAAAATACCATGTTGAAATTGTGAAAAATTGAAATATCAGTTGATTTTTTAAAAACGTTGAGAAGTAAACTTGAAATTATTCTTATATTGTATTACGAAGATTAGCTTAGGTATTCTTAATTCTAAAACATATTAAAAATTGTTCTTAACTAAATTTTGGACGATACTTTTTAACAAAACACAAAATGACGGCACAAACACGTTAAAATGTACTGTTAAATGAATAGATCTACGTTATTATGAAACCGGTTTGTAAGTTAATTTTTGATAAAACCAAATTTCTTGTTCGATAAGTTATTGTTTTCACTATAAAATAAAGATGTCACTACTTAAAAATAAACAAAGCTTAGGCAAATCCTTAAAACTAAACTGGTCTAAAAAGCTACATTTCACGTACTATACATTATAATGAAAAAACTTACTGAACCCTTTGGTTCCTTGTGGTTTCACCGAGAAACCACCTTTCAAATAATTTATTATATGATACCCAGTGACCAAGCTTTAAAACCACTATTGCTATTCTATGTCTTATAGCACCATCTCTTGGCAAAAAGCAAAAGTTCGTACTAAAATAGGTCCGTATACCAAAATTTCATTTAAATGTTTTGCATGGTGTAAGTCGACTTGTCAAACAGTGGTAAATTGCAAGAAAATATTAAATTTTACGCAATTAGTTGATTGTAATGGCTGGTAAGTAAATTTATCAGTGAATTATGATCAGGTGATAATTTGTTTATGGATTTGCTTTTAAATTCGAAGTTATAAAAAATATTTATAAAAACATTTAAAGTGTGTTTCTTGTGCGCCACTGGTTATCTGATGAAACCACCGCTTTTGTTTCTATTATTGTAAAAAAAAATTATGTTAATTTTAATTTATTTTAAGTTCATGAAGTGAATGATAACTTTTTTTTATTGAAAAAAATTATTTTGGGTTCAAAGAAAATTTATTTATTATTAAATTATTAAACACCATAAAAAGGGAAAGTGTTTTTTTTGTCCCAGTGGTTATCTGATGAAACCACCGACTTTTTTTCTATTTAAAAAAAATATATTACAAACAGATTTTTTTATTGTTCATGTTATGGTATTTTAAGTTAATAAAGTAATTTTTTTTTCTTTTTATCAATAAAACTTATTTTGGGAATCAAAGGGTTAACAATTTTGGTTACACAATTTTAACAATTATATATATAAGCACTACAAAAATATTCCTATAACTTATCATATAATTACTGAAATAACGGATTTTTTAGTAGACATGACATATAAAAGTTTTATTTATTGATATTATTGAAACATTAAAGACTTCTGATTACATTTATTTAATAGCAATTTGTAAGTTTTTTGAAATATATTGTCAATGTCAGACCTATCATTACATGCATTTTTATTGACATTTATGAATATACTTTCGGCAATTAGACGTTTAAATTGATTTTTTTCATGATACATAATTTTAATGTTTTCAAAATTAAATTCATGTTTAGTTTCTAGAACATGCTCTGTTAAACTGGTGGTGCATTGAATATTATTTGTATTTTTGGACTTTAAATTTTCATTTAGTTTTTTTAAATCACTTTTATGACCATACATTCTGTTTCTTAAATTTTGTGAAGTTTGTCCTATGTATATAATATTACAACTTTTGCATGGACAAAGGTAAATTAAGTTATTTTTAAGTTGTTTAGGTATGGGATCTTTTAGTTTGGTGTATATATCTCTTAAAGTAAAATAATTTTTGAAAACTAGTTTTATGTTATATTGTTTAAACAGTATTGCTAACTTTTCTGATAAATTATGAATATAGGAAATTTTATAGAATTTAGTTAAATCTTGTGAATTGTTTTCAGGTGTTTGAGTATTTTTTTTTGGTTTGGTTATGAAAAAGGTATTTATTTATTATGTATATTGGATAATTATTTTGTAATAAAAAACTTTTAACTTTAGATAAATTTTCAGAATGAAATCTGTCGTGTGAAAGTAACATTATTCTTCTTTTTATGTTTTTAACTATGTTTATTTTTTGATGTATTGGATGGTGTGAATTAAAATTTAAAAGTCGGTTAGATTTACTATTTTTTCTATACCAGTTTGTATATATTGAACCATTATTGTTATCTCGAAAAAGGGTGACTTCTAAAAAGTTTATCGAAAAATGTATTTCTGTCTCACAAGTAAATTGAATTTTAGGATGGTAACTGTTAAATAAGTTTAAAATGCTATTAACTTTGGATTTAGGAACACTTAAAATTAAATCGTCTACATACTTTTTTAAGAAAGGGATGTTTTCAGATATTTTTGGCAATATTGTTTCTAATAAGTCATCTAAAATTATTTCAGCAATGATAGGTGATATTGGTTGGCCCATTGGTAATCCAAATGTTTGTTTGTATATAACATTATTGACAGAGAAAAAACATGAATTGAAAATTAATTTAGTTTTTTCTATAAAAAGGTTTTTGTCTATTGATGTATGAATTGAAATATTTTCCCATTTTTTACAAATTATATTAATTGCTAATTCGGTAGGAATATTGGTAAATAAGTTAATTACATCGAAACTAACAAGAATATAATCTTGTGGTAAGGTTATATTTTTAATGAAATCTACAAATTCATACGAATTTTTTATATAATATTCATTCTTATGTGTGATGTTTTTTAATATTTTTACCATAAATTTTGATATGCTGTATGTAGGAGAATTTACGCAGCTAATAATAGGTCTAAGTGGTTTATTGTCTTTGTGTAATTTTATAAGTGCAGATAAAATTACATCTGCGAAACATGTAGGATCTTTTTAAAAATTGCAACGTAATAAACCTGTTTAAAAACCAGAAACTTTTTCGTTTATTGAACCTAGTAGTAACAGATATTAAGAAAAAGATGGAAACGAATCTATAAGGATGGCTTGGACATCTACTACGCATGCCAGAAAGTAGATACGCAAAAATAGGATAGAAAATGCAGATGGAGGGAAAAAGAAATACAGGAAGAAACTAGAAGAGAAAGGAGTCAGCTGGAGAGATGTGCCACAATTAGCTAACGATAGGCAGGAGTGGAGAAACATAACACAGAAATAGAATAGCATACCTCGACACCGAAAGGTAAAGAGGAAACCCGATTATGAAGAAGGTTAAGAAGATAATTATTGATCTGAGGGCAGTACCAACCTGTACAATTCCGGTTGGCATTCGGCATCAAATTGTTCGTGTTTTTGTTGTGTTCTGATTTAATGGAAGATTTCGAAGAAAGATTGATCAAGGCTGTGGCTGGTCATAGGGCTATTTACTGCCTTGAATCTAAGGAGTACTGCAAAACGTACACATTCGTGGAAAGATGTTGCGGCGGTTTGAATGTATTTATCGGGGTCCGTATCGAATTCTTTTCCAGTTTATGATTTATCTGCCGTAATATACTATCAAAGTTGTTTGGTGTCATTCGACACATTATGAAGAACTCGTCATGGTCGCTTGCCTTGCAGACTTTGATTTTTTTTTTTGAATAATCCATACAGTTCTGTACATTTCTCTCAACCACCATCAACTATTCACACTTCCTAGTTTTGTCATCAAATCGAAATATGACAAAAACGCTAATAAGTTATGTGAAAAGCTTACAAACCGTTTTAATTGCCAGTACGCCCTAGTTTTCATCTACGTTCTACGCTATTCCTACCCGCTTTGTGTACTTGCTGGAGTTTACATATGCATCATACACTATTAAATTTTGTTAAATTGCCACGGATACATTGGGATTTGAATTTGGTTGGGTAGTCCCTGTAGGATTACACCTTTCCTTCTCGTTTTAATGAAAATGGACTAAATAATGTGTTACAATCAACTAAAATTCCTGTAGTTGCTAGTTTAGCTTATTGTCCTCATACATGATATGCTGCATAAACAAAAAAGGGTAATTTATCCGCAAAACAGTAAATCAGGTTGACATGTAGTTGCAGGTATCTTAATTACATGGGTCGGTGGACTGCCACCTCTTGTGCTTATTTGCGTCAGTTCCGTTCACGCCAGGTTCATTCCGTTAATTGCATATCATGGCTTCCACAACGATATTTATTTATTTTTCTTTCATTTCTATTTCGCTCATTTACGTGATAATAGCGAAGAGTAAAACATGGAAATTGCGCTGATGATATATATTTCGACGAAATATGTAATTTGAGTTGGTAAAAAATCCTTATTCGACTTTACTTTTTTGATAAATGAGTACAAATATACAAAATGTGTTGATTCCAAAAGTTTATTCATCTCCAAGCAATATTACTTAGCTGACTTAAATACTAAGTACCTATAGGTATATTGAAAACCATTTATACAGTGTCTATATTCTCAAAAGCATTTAAATTTAATTTTGAAAAATTGGATAAAGTTTACTTTAATTAATCAGATACTTTGTTAATATGTTTACTGATTATCTTACAATTGTCGCTTAATACAGTTAATCGTTTATTTATCTTTGAATACGTAGAAAACTATTGCTAATGTTTTAAAAGTTTCACAAGTCCAAGCTATTTTTACTCAGTAATTGTGTTTTACCTATAGTCTCGATAAATTAAATCTGAGAACGTATGCTATTTCAAATTTTATCCAACATAAACTTCTTGAAAGCTAAATAAAGAGTATCAGATTTTAAACTAAATAAAGGTGTTTAACTTGGCCACTAATCAGTAACTATGACACCAGTTTTTTTTTGTCGGTGGTTAAGATTTACAGATGAAGAATGGATATGCAAAGTAAAATTGAAATAACGCAGGTGCTACTGGAACTGATGCTTAACTTTGGTGCAAATATATGTGGAAATATAAACAAACCATAGACACCCAACACCCAGCACACATTATTTAAAGCAATTGACAATCATTTTAAAGCAGCGCTTCTAAAACTTTTTTCATTTATGACCCCATTTTTTGTTGAACAATATACACACAGGGTGTTTCTTAAATATTGCGAAAAACTTCGGAAGGTAATTCCTTATCCAAAATTAAGGAGGGTCTTTCATATAAAATTTTTTCCTTAGGCGTCTCCTTTTGGAGTTACACCCCCTAAAATTTTATTTTTCAAATTTGGATTAATGTAGGAGAATAATGTTTGGTAGATGTTTTATACTTATTGAAAGGTTTCCCATAGTAATATTTTGAATCATCTCCCACCTTCACAGGGAGCTGAAAAGTGCGACCCCTGTTGGTTCTTTTATCAGAACTTTTTGGTGGGTTGAAATTTTGAAATTAAAAAAAAAATGGAAAGCCTGATTTATTAAGAAACTTTTTTTATTGCATAGTTTTTCTTGTAAAACCTAGCTTTTAATTAGAAAATAAAATAAGTAAATAAAAATAAATGTAGTTTTAGGATTTGTTTCAAGTACAAAAATAAACCAAAGTAAAACAAAACAAAGGAAAATTTAATTGTTTGAATTAAATTTTTGCGACCACAAATGGGGTGGCGAACCATAGTTTAAGAAGCGCTGTTCTAAAGTAAAAGCTGTGTTTTAGAAGTGTTATGGCCTGCACTTCTAAAAATATTATTTCTAGAGTAGCTAAATATGTTTAAGGTAATCAGAGCACACCAACAAGTAAAGCAGAGCAAGTTGATATTAGCAAAACAAATAAACAACACTTTCACCCAAAGATATTTTAGTATAAATTTGAATTATGAACTAGTGCAACAAAACTAGTTAACTAACCCAAGGTTTAAATTATTATGCAACTTAAAGTAGAAAATCTTCTGTAATTTAATATTTATCAAAAAACTGTCTTTTAAATCCACTATTAGTGTGTTTTTTTCATCTCCGATAGCACCATAAAAATTTCTGGCGGTATCTGGGGACCTCATTAACATGTGCGTTTTAGATTTAGATATTGCGTTTCTTGCAAAAGCCACATTTAGTCTAATAGATTGATATTATTTACTTAGGTCAACGAACATAATAACGTTAAAATGTTAAAATATTTTTAATTGAAGTGAATGTATGCCGTTACTCCATGTAGTAGACTTTGTCTAGCAAAGAAAAAGCCACGTTTATTGTACTTTTCAAACTCGAACGGCGTTTTCCAGTGAGAATATAGCAAGAAGTTGTACATGATACGTGACTCATAGTTTTCGTGATGCATCCTTACGGAAATCATTGGTTTTGTATGATCCTAGTTTCAAACTCGATTCTAACCAGACTGTGCTTCGAAGTTTCTTATTGTACTCAGATACGTTTATTGTGGGAATAGAAACTTGAATGCATTCCATACTAGAATTCACACATAACTTAAAGACGCTGTAGAATTGTCATTCAAATGAGAAGCGTGAAATCTTAAAACACCTAATCGCTTTGAGATTAAACGTGCAAGTCGAACTATAAAATGATAATAAAAATTAAAGTGTTTATCATTTGGTTGTGGATTTTTCTGACTACTGTGTGTAGTTTTACTTTTTATTCTTCTGTGGCAGCGTCTTCTAACTTTTTCAGAGTTTAAACTGATTAAAAAAGAGGAATCGTGTAAAAGTGTAAATTGAGTTAATGTCACTTTTACGTGTTTCGGAGGTAAAGCAATTCGGAAACTCAGTTTTAAGAAACACGTTTATGGATTTTTGTATATAGATTGGTAAATATTGGTACCTATGTTTTAAATTTCTATAATCACAAGTTTTATTTATTTTTTCTATTAAGGTAAGTTGTTAGCTAAAAACCCTTTATGCTAAAAAGATGCTAAACTTGTGTTTCGTTTTCGTTTAAACTCAAACTGGCAAAAATAAATAGCAACTTGAAATATTTTATTGTTCAAAACAAATTCCAAAATATAAATAGTGTTTCGTATTTCTTGTCTTATATTATCAGTAGTAATATAACAGGTGCATTGAAAATAGTCGATAATTTTTGCTAAATATGCCCGAATGCAAGTTGAGCTGAAAAAATCACGAGTGCACGAATTGCACGAGTGATTTTTTCTGATTCAACTTGCATGAGTGAAGATTTGTCAAAAATAATAGATTATTTGCAATGCACGAGGTACGTTTTGTCAGAAAATTTCCTTCACCTAACCTACCTGTCAAATTAATTGTATGTTTTGTTATGTCAAATTTTACAAGTACTGTCAGAGTGGGGCGTCAGGGGTATGGTTTAATCTATACAGGGTGTGTATAAATTGGCGGAAGCGCTACACGTGACGATGTTCTTCGTAAAATTCTAAGTCGAAAATCTTGATACAAAAATGATGTACCATGCTTTCTATGGCCTCAGGAACCATTTAAAGAAAGAAAAAATTGGCAACATTGCATACATTGATTTGCGTTTGGACATTTTTTTATCAGCAATTTTTACTTAGGTATTTACAATTTTTGTTTGAACTGAAAGCCTTCAGTTCGAAAACATAGCTGCAAACTTTTGGGTATCGTAAAACACAAACTAGAAATAATTACGAGAAAAACAGAGATGGCAGCTAATGACAATGTTGCCATATGTATTATTTTCATTCAAATCAGTGATTTACATATTTTCAACACCAATTTTTGAAAGGAAGAACACAATATCTAGGAAAAAATACTATTTATTTTTATTCCAAATTGCAGCTTTTTCATTTGCAAGTACTCTTTTAAATAATAACGCTTATTAAAGGACTAAATGTCAAAACTTTGAGGACCCCTTGCAGACACAGCAAGCATGGTACAACATTTTCGTATTAAGATTTTCGACTTAGAATTGTACGAAGAACATCGCCACGTGTAGCGCTTACGCCAATTTTTACACACCCTGTATAAAGTAACGCTACTGGTCGCCGAAATTCGCCAAAAAATTATTAAGACCAAAATATTTAATTCTCTCTCCAAATTTATATTTTCGACCAATCAAAAACTCACATTTCTTAAAATATGTTAATTGCGAAAAGGATATTAACAGTGTATGATTATGTTTATTGGTCGTTTCTAGAAAATCTGAGTTTGTTATTGGTCGAAAACGCAAATTTGGCAGCAGGATTAACATCTGACAGGGGAATGTAAAATTATTACCGTGTAATAATGCTCCTATTGGAAGTCTCTAGAAGATTTAAGATTAGTGATTGGTTGAAAACGCAAATTTGACAAGCGAAGGACATTTTCACTAAAATATAATTCACTTTTTAAATTTAAAAAAATATTATCTTGTATAAAATACATGGATTTTGTCATTTCCATTAAAGTTGGCATTAAAATGAAATGTTAATAAATAATCATTTCTTGTAAAAAATAAGGTCGCTTTTAAAATCCATTGCTTTTATCACAATATTCCATATTTTTAACCTGATAATATTGTATTAACAATAATTGCTATTAAGATTTAATCTTTAACGAGGATAGTCTTGACATTCTACAAATTCTATCGATTGCAAGAAGCTATTATTGCTTTGAGAAAAAGCAATTTTAAAGGAGACAATTTTATCTCTTTCGACATTCGTACAACTTCATTTGACTTTGGAAACTTACACAATAGGTTGCACCAAAATGTTTAGCGACATTTTTAAAACTTAAATTATCATAAATTTTAATTTATTTCCAAAATAAATAATTATATTTTGTTAATATTGCAAGAGAAAAAGTATTCAGTTTTATTTCTCAAGAACAGAGTAAGTTTTGCAGTGACTTCTGTGACATTTTTCACAATTATACTTTGAAGGTTTTATTTTCACGTGTCTTTTTCACTTAAATGCTGAAGGTCTATATTAGGATTAACTACCTCTACAGAAACCTACGATTGTTTTCTTTTCCTCAATAAGCAGTTTAATGCTTAGTTTAACAGATTTAAATTATATTAGTTCAATGGTATAATATCTTTTTACATACATGTGCTTACAATATTTTTAAGAATTAAATTATTAAAGTTGAATTTATTATTAATTAGGTTGGATTGAAATGTTTTATAACCAAACGTGTGCTGTAGTTTTTTTTAATATATCTTAATAATTTGTTACATTAAATTGGTTTGCCACGGTTCAAATTTAAAACTGTTTTATCACATCACAACTTTTCAAACAATACAACCTTTTTCGTCCATTGGTTAACATTCAGATTCATGTATTTAGTTGGTAAAATTTGTAAATTATTGAAAACAACTTATTACATTTAAAAATGCATAAAAAGTTTTGAAAGCATATTAAAATCGTGAAAATTATGAAAGTATTTTCTTGAATTAAATTATGTGAATAAAAAATTTAAAATTATTCCATTGCATTGCCCTTGAACACCTAACCAGGGAAGGTCACGTTATCCTGTCGCTAGAATCTGATCAAGGCTGTGTTTATTGCATCAAGAACATTAAAACTAAATGTTTTGCAGAGTTATACGTGCCACTGGCCATTTCCTTCGGAAAAATAGGGGAAAAACTGAAAAGTTGAAAAATAAAAGTAATTTTTGCGATCGCGTTGGCTATGGAACCGTCAGAGATAAAATCGAAATTCTTCTATTTACCAATTCGAGCATCACTTGCAAGTAAAATGGTGCAAACGTTTTGAAATAATCTTAAACGATTTCGGAGAAAATGTCAAAAACGAAACCCCTGCAAAAGCGCTATGATTTGAGAAGTTGTATAACTGTAATATACTGTGATATTAACAACTGTTGATATACTAAAATATATATATTGAATGCTTTAATATGAAATCATTTATTTACAATCAAAACGTACAACATTACTGACTTGTTAAATGGCAAGCAGTTGAATATATTGATACACTATCAGTGGATGCGCGCGACTAGCTGATGCGCAAACCCAATACACCACATCTCCTCACACTTAAATACAACTATTACATGTTAGTCATAAACAATATAAAATATACAATTTTTTACAAAGTACAAATTAAACAACTTATTTGTCGTACATCAGTCTATCTGGTTTTTTACTTATTCGTAAACCTCTACGGGGAGTAACCTGATTTACTGGTACAATGTCATTATTTACATCGTCTTTAATCTGAATATTATCTAAAATGTCATTACAAGGAATACTAGTATTTGCAAATTTATTTTTCATCATCTGGTTTACGTGTCGTTTACTAAAAACGTCATTATCTAATTTAACTAGATAAGTGCTATGCCCTAATGATTTCGCAACAGTAGCTAAAATCCATTTGTTTGACTTTTTATTTTTATAGTTTCTAACATACACTACTTCCCCTACTTCAAAATAAACATAACGGTTATTTTTAAAATATTTTGTCTGTATATTTTGATTCACTTTTACATTTTTTCTTACTGTGGTTATATTAACTTTATTTACATTTGGTTTAACGAGATCAAACCTAGTTCTAATGTTTCTTTTAAACATTAAATAGGAGGGTTTGGTACCAGTAGTTATGTGCGAGGTATTGCGGTAATCGAATAAAAAATTATTTAATGCAAAATTTATATCCATAGTTTTACAATTCCCTAAAGCATTTAGTAAAGCTTTTTTAACTGTTTTGACGCTATTCTCCGCCGCTCCATTTGATGCAGGGTTAAACGGTGGAGACGTGATAAAGTCAATTTTATTTTTGCTTAAAATTTCTTTAAATTTTTGTCCAGTAAACGCTGTTGCGTTGTCACTTACTAGAGTTTGGGGAAGACCAAATCTCGCAAATAATGATCTAAGCACGTTAATTGTAGTATCAGCATTTAATGAATTTGTTTGAAATACCTCCAGCCACTTAAAATGAGCATCAATAATAATTAAAAAATATTTATTTTGCCATTCCATGTAGTCTATATGAATACGCAGCCAAGGGCTTTCTGGCCATTTCCAAGGTGTCAATTTCACCTTGGGCGGATTATCTTTATTTAGAATACAATTAGAGCAAAAAATATTTTCTATATCTTTGCCTAAACCGGGCCACCAAAAATAAGAACGAGCTAAACTTTTCATTTTAACTATGCCTAAATGGGATTTATGTAGTTCCTCTAAAAATTGTTTTCTTAATTTTAAAGGTATAACTAGTCTATTATTCCAAAGTAAACATCCTTTTTCCGAAGATAAATCGAGTTTATAAGGAAGATAGGGTTTTAAATCTACATCATTAATTTTGTTTGGCCATATGCATTTCAAGTTCATTCTTTTCAATAGTAACGAATCTAAATTTGTAGCATTTCGTACTATTTCAAAATCTATAGGAAAATTTGTATTATTTGCGAAGTGATAAACATAATCTTTGTCGCTACTTTGAAGTTCCTTACTAGTACCTTCCGAAGGTAATCTAGATAAACTATCCGCAATATTTTTCTCCGATTTAACATAATGAATTGTATATTTGTAATTACTTAATATAATAGCCCATCGTTTCAAACGATTTGCTGCAAACTGAGGTATTCCCTTGGTGGGACTAAAAATTGTCAGAAGGGGTTTATGGTCTGTAACCAATATAAATATAACTAAATCTATGCAACTTGCTAAGGCATTTAACATAGGGGAAAGCGTTTTTACAAGGGCCCCGTTTTTTCGCATTTTTCTCCGGAACCGTTGAAGATTTTTTTCAAAACTTTGCACCATTTTACTTGCAAAGGATGCGCTCATTGGTAAATAGAAGAATTTCGATTTTATTCTTGACGGTTTCATCGCCAACGAGATCGCAAAAACTACCTTTAATATTTAATTTTTCAGTTTTTCCCCTATTTTTCCGAAGGATATGGCCAGTGGCACGTATACCTTTGCAATACATTTAGTTTTGATGTTCTTTATAAAATAAACACAGCGTTAATCAGATTTTAGCGACTACATATCGTGATCCTCCCTTGTAAGTGATACCTTTATATAATATAAATAAGGTTAATTAAAATTATAATATATTTGTAAAGAATATCTTGTAAAAATGCTAAACAAGTTTCGAGACTTTCGTCTCTTCAGCTGTAGCTTTCTTGTTTGTAGAAAAAAAGCTACGAACAAAGTTTTTCAAAATAGATTCGCACAGGCTTTATTTGCTGCTCTGTAGTAAATCAATCAAAATTATTATTAATTTTCTTCCTACTCTCATAGTGGCTTGTAACTGATTGAATTATATAGAAAGTTTCGTTTAATAAGTCGTAACCGCCAGGCCACGCTCTGAGTAAGAAATTTTATTTGGAGTGTAATAAGTTTTCCGCTCCAGTAGAAATTTTCATTTACAATATGAATCATTTGCCCTTAGTGAAACTGTACGATTTTCTGTAACTTTTTAGTTTGACTTTCATCTAAAATGTTGATGGCACATATTGTCAAAAAACCTTTTGAAATAACACAATTTAATTTTTATAAGAACTATCTAGTGGTGAGGTGCGATTTCTCTACTTTAGCGCCAAAATATACTTACTCTTCTTACGTTAAAAGCATTCATTTACAATTATGATGCAAATCTGTTTCATAGAACCTTTCATTCTCAAACAGAAACAGAATGTAATCGATTTATTTTAATCTCGATGAAAATGAGAAAATGAAATCTTTTGAAAACCATTAAACAAATTTAGTCAAGTGTGAATAAATAAAAGAATCCAAACACAAATTAATTGGGTTTCAAACAACTTTTCCGACTAAGTTTCTTTACTAATCTTTTAATAGTATTGTTAAGTTTGTTTGTTGTTTTTACTTTTAATTGATTGTGGCATTAGTTTATCTGAGATGGATGGTCCTTGGGGACAAATACTTTTAAGCTGCAATCTTTTAAAGGAAATAAGTGGTATTGTTCTGTATAAAAACAGGCACATTAAAAAGAGAAATTTCTGGATAATGGATTGCCCGTTCAAATTAAAAATTAGAACAGTAGGTTTAATGCAAGTTTATTTATTAAAACAGGTTTATACCTAATAATTTTATGTAAACGGTCCAATGACAAAAGTTTTTTAAGATCAAAAGGATTACGTATTATTCGCTTATTCGTATTTTTCAACTTGGTTTTTCATTTTCAATTATCTAGTAAGATTATAAAGTGAATATTCTGAAAAAAAATATTAGAAAACTTTCAAATTATTTGAAATCGTAAGTTTGTCACAGATTTTAATCGCCTGGTGTTGTTAATTTTGATAAGTCATGCTCCTCCCAAAACAATACTCCTAAATTCTTCAGTCCTACATCTCAGAGAGACACTTCAAAATAAAGCAAGTAGAATCTTATTCAGAACTTAAAGAAATTGAAGCAGGAGTTCCACAAGGAAGCGTACTAGGTCCGGTCCTATGCCTATTGTATATCTACTAGTGATATTCGAAAGTTAGAAAACAATACTATAGTGACCCTTGCCGACGACACGGCTATTTTAGCAGTAGGTAGAAACAATATGGAATCATCCGAGAAATTACAAACAGCTGCCAATCAGATCAACAACTGGACAAAAACATGGCGTACAAAGTTAAATAAAACTAAGTCGGTAAATGTCAATTTTACCAACAAGAGAATTGAACATGTACCAATCAACATAAATAATAAACAAATTCCATACTCCAACACAGCAAAATACTTAGGTATTACATTGGACGCTAAGCTACGCTGGTAGGCTTATGCCAAGAAAAAAAGGGAAGAAATAGGTATCAAATTTAAAAAATTTACTGGCTAATCGGGAGGAATTCCTCTCCGTCCCTACAATAAACTTTCGCTTAACAAGCAAATTTTAAAGCCTGTATGGACACATATGGTGTACAGCTATGGGGATGCACCAAACAGAGTAATATTCAGATTATACAGATATTCCAGAACAAAACTTTAAGCAACATCGCTGATGCACCTTGGTATTGCAGAAATAGTGACATACATCGGTACCTCAGCATGGACACTGTAACCAATACCATTAAAAAGTTTGCCACGAAGAAAGGCTCCATCAACATGTAAATGTCAAGGCGATCCAGCTCCTGGACACTACAGGATAAGTAAAAAGACTTAAAAGGGTTAAACAAACCTTTTAAGTTAGTTTAAGCAAAAGTTTATAATTAGTGTACTTATATTATATTAGGACTACTATTGGGTAAACCTTAGACTAAGTTTGAACATTATTAATTTAGGCTAGAATTAAACTGCTCATTGGTCTCAAAGACCATATTACATTGTTATAAACTCCATTAGGGTTTACATTTTAAAAAAGTGTTAGGTAAGTCAAAACACCCTTCTTTTCTATTTACGAGGGCGTATTGAAAAGTAAGGTCTCCAACGATGCCATTTCCGAACGCGAGTTGCTGGGCAAAATTTGACAACAGCGCTGCATTCCTTGGTTCCTCCACCATAGTGTAGAACCATCCGCGAGACCTTGGGACGCTCAATCGCTGCGTAGCAGACGTTTAGGTTGGGGCTCCCGCTTAGCTCGCCCGCCAGGTGCGAACTGCGCTCAGTCATTCGATTTTTGAATGCAAAAAAGGTTTCTCCGTTAGACATTCATCGCCAGTTAGTGGAAGTGTACGGGATAAGGGAAGGTCTTAATGAAGGGTTTGACTACTTCTCATGTAGAGTTATTCTCCGGTTATTGCGCACCATCTCGTCGATTCGAGCCGCCGTTGATTCCGGCAAACTCAGCCGCCCCGACCGCTGTTCATCGTGGACGTTTTCCCATCCCTCAGAAAACTCCCGGCACCACTTCCGCACGTTTTTTTATGTCCATACAATTCGCACCGTATACTTCCACTAACTGGCGATGAATGTCTATCGGAGAAACCTTTTTTGCATTCAAAAATCGAATGACTGAGCGCAGTTCGCACCTGGCGGGCGAGCTAAGCGGGAGCCCCATCCTAAACGACTGCTACGCAGCGACCTAGCGTTCCAAGGTCTCGCGGATGGTTCTACACTGTGGTGGAGGAACCAAGGAATGCAGCGCTGTTGTCAAATTTCGCCTAGCAACTCGCGTTCGGAAATGGCATCGTTGGAGACCTTACTTTTCAATACGCCCTCGTAACTATAAGTACTTCTATCAGTTAAAGATTTTAATTTTCGGGAAAAATTTTGTTTCATGTCTAAGCTACAAAACTAGCAAATCATTTTTATAAATAATATTAAACTGTTGAAAACATTTCGCATATCCAATAAGGAATAAATAGTAGGGAATTTCCCACAATTTTAAAACCGCCTGCGGAAAGATTATTTTGATTTAATCGTAAAGTAACTGTTTCATTAATATTTTAAATTTTAAAAGCGTACAATTTACATAACAATTCTGTATTCAGAAACTTGTAAGGATGCTGTGCTATTATAATTTCAATCTCTTTATAAATATAAAGGATTAACTATGTATTTTAAACAATGTTTGTTTAAACACAGCTTTTGTAAAATATTTCGTGTTGAAATAATTCGTAAAACCTACTAAATATTTAATGTATATCCCAACATTTCAATTTTTGTTTCTACATTCTGACCTCAGTTATTTCTGTAGTCAGTTCCACGCATGGTCGTTCAAAGAAAGTGCTTTTTAACGAAGCCAATGAGCACACTAGAGACGAAAATGCTCTCCAAAGAAAACGAGAAAATCTTGCTTAGTATAAGAATTTATCAACGAAATAAACAAAGTTTTAGAACATATGTATAGGAAAAACTTTTCTTTTAACTCTTAACACGTTCCTTCAGAAACGACGAACTCATTTTGAAACCTCACTCCCTAGAACAATTCATACTAAAATAACAAACAACTTTTGTAACAAAACACCATTTCAAAACTAAACAACTTCATAAAACACAAGGAAGATTCCGCTGATTTAGAAAAAGTTGTAACTTGTTTTCAATAAAGCTAGCTTAATATTTGACAAATGAATTACCGTTTTCAAAGTGCAGTCAACAGATTATTCACTTCAATATTATAATAATTGTTTATTTAGCGAACAAAAGTAATTTTTAACCTCGAATACGATACTTTATGTTTTAATTATTATTGCGTTACCACTTTATTACATAATATTATAAATAAAACATTGAAATATAATTTAATGTTAAGGTTTTTACGACGCTTTGTAGGAATTAATCCGTAATGGCTTTTGTACCAATTACACGGTTATATTTGTAATAGTTTCATTTGTTTTATTATTACTGCTTAATAAGAGTTTATTGTCTGGTATTAACGAGTGTTGGAGCTATATCCAAGCCAACATTATATCACTGCGTTCAATTTAATGTTTAAAAAATAATTGTTAAACACTTTTATTAATTCATTATGATTAACATGTGATCAACGGTCAATCTCTCTATTTTTCGGTGTGATACGTATTTATTTCAAAAAACGTTGTAATTTGCCGATTAAAGTAATTAATGTTGTATGTTTTTAGTAAATAAATAATCACTAATTATGAATATCTACTAGGTAATAATGATTTTCAGTTGCACATGTTATCAGGTAACAATTCTTAAAATTTATTTAAAAGTGTTACAAAACCAACATCCTCACAGTTAGAAATATAATGCAAACCATAAATTAAACCCAAAGCATTTTGTTTATGCAAAACGAGTGGTTTTTGAAGCAAACATAGCAAAGTTTTATAAATTATTAGTCACTGAAATATTTAATACGATCATGGATTGTTTACACCAATTATCAATATTCCAAAGAGGACATATGTTGATCATCTGGACGTAGGCAATTGCGGCGTTTCGCATTCAGGAACACAACTTAATTTGCTTATTAATGATTACTATTTTTGTTCTAATTTAAACCATTTTAAGAAAACAGGTTTTGTACACTACAATATAGGTATCACTTTACTTTCGTAAAATAAACGTTTTCAGTACTCAAAACTACTGTTCATAAACAAAGGTATTTGAGACAGATAATCTTCTTCTTTTTCTCAACTCCTTTTGCCCTTTCACGCGTCGGAGGGTGGTTTTGTGTTCTGAGTCCATTTCCGCCATGCCGTTCTATCTTTTGCTAGTGTTTTCATTTCTTCAACTGTTTTTTCTTTTTCTAACCCCATTTCCATTATTTGATCTATCCGTTTCCTTCTTGGTCTCCCACTATGTATAGCAGGTTTTCCAATTTCCATTATTTTTCTCGTCTCTGTCAGGTTTCATTCTTACTATTTTACCATACCAGTTTAGTTGTTTCTTTTTTCTTTTTACTAATATTGGTTCTTCTGCTATTTCTTTAATGTTTTCATTTTTTATTTTGTCCCATTTAGTTTTCCCCACAATTTTTTTTGAGGTGTTTCATTTTGATGGTTTTATTTTAGCCTCGTCTTTTTTCCTTAGTGTCCAGATTTCGGATGCGTAGGTTATTGTAGGTAATATTACCATATTATGCATTTTCATTGTCACCTTTATATCCTTGTCTTTGTGTCCTAGTATTATTTTTTTTTAAGAGAAATATATTTTTGTTGATTTGTTTGCTCTATTTGTTAATTCGGCATTTATTTTCCCATCCTCTGTTATCATGCTTCCCAAGTATTCGTATGTTGTTACTCTTTCCAGTATATTACTTTTGCATATGATTTTGTTATTGTTCTGATTGACTATTTGTTTTTCGTTTACAATCATCGTTTTTGTTTTATTTATATTCACTTCAATTTTCATGTCCTCGATTTCTTCGGTCCATGCGTTCACTAACTTTGCATTTTGTTTTTAATATTTGCTATTAGTACCGAGACAGAACATAAATAAATACGGTAAAATGTAACTGTGGAACTCTCTATTATTTATCGTAAATAACAAACCTTTCGATATTTAATTTTCAATGCAGTTCATGTAAAAAACAAACGATTTTTGCACCCTCTGTGTAACTATTAACTAGTTAAAAATAGATTTCGGCCGTCATTGGAGGGAGACTGAGCACACCGGCGCGTCGTATCGTTCAGTGGAGATGTTTTAGCGGAGACGGCGTTTCGTTCACCGGTGTGTTCTAGCGGATAGAGAAGGTGCAAGCACATTATTATCATGTCACGTCACGTCACCTGCTATCACAAGGCACCTAAATGAGTGAAATACTCTGTAAGAAACACACTAACGTCACGCCAAATCACGTGATATGCTTTTAAAGTCGGTTTTTAAAAAGCCAAGCTGTGCTGCAGCTCGAATAGTTCTTCGAAAGTTGAAGAAAATATAGAAAAAGCTTGCGTGAGGAGCGTATATCATGTCATATCACGTGAGATGCAGTTGGTGACAATAGTATGTTTCTAAGCAATTAAAATCAGTGCTTAAACCGTCCCTCACATTTTTTATGTTAACGTGAGCACACGTGAGGTAACGTGACGTAATAATGATGTGTTTGCACGGATACGTTGTAGCGGATAGGACCGTCGAAAGGGTTAAATAGTACATTAACAGGAAATTATATACAAAATTATCCACGTGCATGGATAATTTTGCGATCATTTTTTGCTTAAACCTCTTAAATGTGTTTTAGTTAAATTTAGGATTTAGGTTCCCTCCACCTCCACTCACACGACGTCAGACTGTTACTAAGCAACACGTTCCCAAGGTAACAAGACAAAAGTATTACGAAATTATTAATGCTCTTGAGTCATAAAACTGATAAGTGAGAAAGTCACTAGTTTAAGTAATTTCTTCCAGTGAAAAAAAAAAACTAAGAAATTCGCAATCTCCGTGTAGTAGTTGTGAAGGTTTAAGGTTCCAAGCTCTACGTACATACGTGTACGTATTCTGTAATTACCCGTAAAGTTAGTGCAGCCTGTGAAGAGCTCACAAACATTTTACTAAACTTATACTGCGAAAGCTTTGCATGACTATAATATATGTATAAAGCGTTTATATAGCAAATGTTTACCTAAAGTACGTATAATTAAGTGAGTTTGTTCAAAGTACTTAATAAAATTGAAGCACCTCGGCATCTTTAATAATTTATGTCAAGTATCTGTTACATATGCGGTTGCGTAGTAGCGTAGCGTTGGATCTAAATTTTAATTTTTACCTTCTTACTCTAGTAATATTTGTAAGGCTTCGTTAAACTTTTACGTACAGCGAGTTACACGTGTAATTGAGAATAATTTGAGGTTTCAAGAAAATAATTTCGATGAGACAATCATAAATCATAGAAGCGTGAACGCAAAAATAAAATAGAAAATAAGATACGTATGCTATCCCTTAATGATAGAACGTACAGAGCTTTGTCCTGCTGGAAGCGCTCGTAGAAGTACTTTTGTACAGAGAGTTGGTCCTGCATGTAGGAGAGACATGCGCAAATAAGGCTGTCCTTCCAGAAGGATGTTAGTGTCCTGCGGGCAGTACGTAGTAAATCTGAAGCGTATTAATAAGCATTTTTTTAAATTTTAAAACATTGTTATGTGATATGAATCCAGTGGCGTGGTAGCTGACGTCAAAACAAAGTCGTGTAAATCTCGCAAAGTTTATTTTAACAAATTTAAACATAAAATTCTATTTCTTACCTATAAGTAATAAAGTACTGTAAAAACCAATTATAAAATGGTAACTTAATAATACTAACAATATATTCTATCTTATAAATTGGAATTTAAAAAAATAAATAACAACGTTAAAACAAAACAAATTATAAAAATTTTCAGATCATATAAACTTTAAATAAAAATAAATAATAAAAATAATAATAATAAAAAATAATAAAAATAGGTCAAATATGAAACACAAAACCTAGGCCGGTATGCCATGTTGAATATGATAAGTAAAACAATTTCGTCCTGTGGTAGGTGCACACATTACTGATCGTATTCCACAGCTGCTGCACCTATAACTTGCTTTTTGTTGCACTTTTCGAATATTTTTATCAATGTCCCATAATACAGAGGCAGAGTTTTTTGATTTTATTATTTTTTTTATCGTTCCCTAACATTTTGCGGACTGCCACTGGTCACCAAATTGCGAAATACTCCACGAATTGTTATTTTTACTGTCGAAATTGGTCGCCGCAGCTGAAACGCGTTGCCCGACTCGGAACATCTTGACGACTAGTTTCAACAGGGTGTAACTTTAAAACGTAATAACGTACAGTTATGGTAAAAAAATGCGCTATTAGCTTGAAATGTAACGAATATTTCCATAGGACTTTTAATCCTGCTAGAAGAACCGAGAAGCCTATAATTTAATAATTAAATAATCATTTGTAAAGTACTCAAGTGAGTTGTTTTGGTCCTGCCGGCAGGTCGCTGTACGTTCTATCATTAAAAGATATATTATTTATTTTTGGGAAAAAATACTTTTAAGTAGGCTTTTCCTTCTCTTTACTTACTTCTTTCTATGGATAAATTGGCATACAGAATTTGATCCGACAAGTGTAACAAATCCAGAATAAAATAAAGGGTGATCCCGTTATAGGTGCAAATATTTTAAGTGGCGATAGAGGACCTTTTCTAAGAAAAAAATTTTAGTAACACTTTTTTCTAAAATCAAATACAACCTTTCGTTTTAATGATACAGCGGTTGCAACAGTGGCGGATTTATAGGGAAGCTTATGATGCTGGAGCATCAGGCCCCCGTTCATTGGGGGGCCCCAAATTCTTACTCATTATTTTATAGAATTTAGTTTTTTTTTAATGAGCTTCAGTTGCTTTTTCTGTTTTTTAGATAATTTATAAAAATACTGTCATTTATGCACTTTCAAATTATTTTATTGTCTTTCATCTAATATCGACTAATCACAGAAATCTCATAGACATTTTTCCAAATCGGTATACTATTCTAAAAATCTATTTAACAATGCCGATAACAAGTTGTGAAGCTGAAAGAGCTTTCTCTAAACTAACATTTACAAAAATTAAATACAGATCGACTATGAGAGATGAGAGACTGAATTATTTGTCCATTCTCTCTGTAGAAAATGACATAGGCAGATCAATTACATATGATGAAGCAATTAGAGAATATGCCAGGCTCAAATTTAGAAGAAAAAGTTTATAGCATACCTAATATATTTTTTATACTTTTAAAATTAATATTTTTTCTTTTGATATTTTTGTGTGTTACTAAGAATAATTTTTTTTTACCTACTTATTACATCCTTAAAATTATATATTTTTTCCTTCGATATTTATGTTTGTTACTAAGAATTAATTTTTTTGTTATCTATTACAACTATTATTTTTATAATTTGTCCCATCCTTAGACAACCGACTTCCCCCCCCAATAATATACTACTAGGGGCCTCTGAAATGTAATTAGCATCAGGCCCCAAAAAGTCACCATACGCCACTGGGTTGCAAAGTCTAAATAAGAAACAATAAAAGTTTTTAAATGTTTAACATTGATTTGTACAAACTGCTGCATAACTTTAGCACCATTGCTTGTAGACAAAAAATAATTCAAACCAATTTTGTAAAGAATTTCATGCTCTATTAAAAAGCTTCAAGGTATTTTACGATAAAATTGATAGTTTTGACGACAAAGCCACTTAAATGCAGAAGTGTAAAAAATCAAGGAAGTGTTGATATCTGCTTATGATTAACTATTGATTTTAGGAAAAGATTTACTTGAATTTTTTTTTAGAAAAAGGTCCTCTATCACCACTTAAAATATTTACACCGATAATGGGTACACCTTGTATATCTGCCGCTTTAAAGGTATAAGCTTGTCATTATAAGAGTGACAGTCAATTAAATTAGCACAGTTAAGCAGGACAAGAAAAAATTTTATTACTCAACTTTCTTCTTCAAATCTATACATATAAAATATCTTTGTTCCGTGTTACAGAATATCTGCAAATATACCTTTCCATATTATATTTCTGTGTCTTTAAATGATTATTAATTAATAAAAACACAGTCTGAACGTGCTTTATGATGCAAAATGCAATTTGATAAAATATGCATGGACTATCTGCTTTGACAGGTTGCACATATACATAAACATATATCTGAATACATATTTCAATACATTTTAAATTGGAAATTGTTTCCGTTATTCTATAGTTTACATTTGGTTCTATTCTTTTTAAAGCCTTAAACCTTTCGTTAAACATGTTCAGAAATACAATTTTAAATTACTATATGTTTTTAACATAAAAATTGAAATTGCTGTATAACAGTTCATAACAGATAAAATAAAATTCGTTCAGATAAGATGGTCTTGTTCAATTTATCTTTTTTTTAAATCAAAAACATGGTATACTGTCACATGCATTGACTATGTTAAAATTTTTATTCGTTTTACGTTCTGAAAAAACCCTTGCCAACAAATTCTTGCTTACTCAAAACCGTAAATATTTGACATTTCCTGTATGTATTTTTGTCTTTTTCATTGTTTCAACAATTTACCCTTTTCTATTGTCATATTATACAACCCTGAAATAAATGTGTCCTATCACATCATGCCAAAAAGTTGTACTCCTATATGCATATTTTTATAAAATAGAAGCTTACATAATGGCTTGGTAAAAGATAAATATAATCACATGATACCACGTACATAAAACACACGATTAAATTGTATACTTTATCTTGTCTTCGTTTAACAGAACGTCAGACATTAAAATGTAAGTTAGTTCTAACAATTTAACCCCGCATTCATGTTTGGCAGTTGCGTGTCTACTTTGGATTCGTAAAGTTGGCCAGTGTGTCAGTCATCGTGTTTTATATTGCACCACACGTTGGTTTGTAACAATTTGGTTAAATAAAACGTATTGTGATGCTCCGCCTAGCATTAACTATTTTTATTTTATTTCAGTGTTATTTTAATTAATTTTAACATAATAACATGTAACAAATACAAACGCATCATTTACTAAAACATGTAACACTTGAAAAGGCAAAAGGATCAATTTGTGAAGAGTAGAAATTCAGTAAAGCAAATTTGGGTTACAATATTACGGTCATAACTCGAATAGATCAGTGTTTGTGGGTTTAGTCAATTAACAAACGATTTGTCGATTATTTGTATCTCATGACGGATTGCGCTACAAACTAAAAAAAAAACATTCCATGCCATTTTTACCAAATCTTAAATTCCTACCTCAAAAATAGGCACTTCTTAGTTAAACACCAAGACGAATATACTGATTTGTACCCTATCAACTCCGGCGTACCACAAGGTAGTGTGTTGGGACCAACGCTATACTTAATATATACTGCTGATCTGCCAACCACTCGTCTAACTACAGTGGCCACGTTTGCGGATGACACAGCTATCTTGGCATCCCATGTGGATCCTATCACTGCCTCTAAAAATCTACAACATCACTTAAACAAAATACAATCCTGGTTGAAAAAATGGCGAGTTAAGGCAAACGAAACTAAATCAACACATGTCACATTTACTCTTAGGAGAGAGACCTGCCCGACAGTAACACTAAATGATCGTCAACTTCCTCAGGCATGCGAAGCCAAATACCTGGGTATGCACATTGACAGGAGACTGACATGGCGCAAACACATATGGGCCAAGAGGAAGCAGCTTGGCATCAAACTTTACCAACTCAAATGGATGATAGGACGAAAATCACAATTGTCTATAGAAAGCAAGCTTCTCATATACAAAGCCATATTGAAACCTATTTGGACCTATGGCATCCAGCTATGGGGAAGTGCTAGTACGTCAAATATTGAAATCATCCAAAGATTCCAAAATAAAGCTTTACGAATCATTGCTGATGCCCCCAGGTATGTACCAAATTTCGTAATACAACGCGACCTTCAATTAAACTCAGTGCATGAAGAAATCAAAAACCTTTACCTAAAATATCAAAACAGAATTGAAGTGCATCCAAATAAACTAGCAAGAAATTTAATAGTGAGTGCCGGTGAAGTGCGGCGACTCAAAAGATATAGACCGGCAGATCTCCCTACAAGGTTTACTTGAAACGAACTCACTGTACAGTTTTATGTTCTATTTTTAAAAATTTTAGCTTAGCGTAAAGAGAATACTCAATGGAGAATTCTCTACATGACATTTTTCTTTTCTTTTCACCTACCTTTCACCTGTTAAAAACATTTACTTATTGTTCAGTTAAGAACAGATTGTAAAGTACTTGAAATTATAAAAAAAAAAAAAAAATAATATTTGTATCTCATAAGGTGTAATTCGTCCGTCCTACTTATGAAGTACGATATGTGCATATGAAAGAATGACAAGGATACACATACAATGACTACAGAGGGCTTTGTGAACCCAAAATGTTAGGACAGTCGCGCTTAGATAGTTAGGAACCAACCACCAAAAATGTACAGTCAAAAAAATGAAGAAGTTTGTTGTTAAAGTTTGTGTTTCATTTGTTTCTAAATGTATAATAAATAATTGCTCTAAACATGTGTAGTAGGTACCTACATAAAAAAAAACAAGTTTGAGTGTTCAATTATCTTATAAAGACGATCACGAGCCATAATTAAAAGTAATAAACATAAGAGTAATAAGTACCTCTTCCACAACAGTGCGGCCTATGTACAGTGCGGTCCGTCACAGTATACAGGGTGCCGCACAGTATACAGGGTGTCCCAGTCATAAACGGTAAGAGATACAGAGTTGGTTAAATGAGGCAAAATGATTTATGATCTGTGAGCAACTATTCCATTAAAAAAAAAAAAACTTCAAAAATTAATGGTTTTTGCGCTATTCATTAAAAACAAAAAAATTACGTTTTCGATTTTTGCTTTTAACCTGCTTATTTAAAAAATATACCCAAAATATTTTTCGGCATAATTTGGACACTTTTTTGCAAATAATTAAAATTTATTAATAAATTTTATCTATCTTCATTTGTTTTTGTTATATTAACATCAACTTTCTTATTTTAAATAGAGGTCATAATTGGCTGTGACACCATTAAAAAGATTTTTTTTTCTCGTTTCATACATTTTTGGGTTGTTAGGTTTTTGTCAAGTATAACTAAACTGGCCATTAAAAAACAATACAAACATTACACAAATAAAGTAGCTGTATTTTAATGAAACACAAAGAAACGTAAATAATTTAAGATATGTTTTTCTTTTATGATTTTTCAATTACTATAATTATTAAATCTAAATTATAACAATCGTTTAAAGTGTAGCCCACTCTCCATGGGCAATACAAATTCGAGAGCTGCTCTTTGTAAGCATATTTCTTTTTATTTGATAAACTTTTGTTAAACTAGCCAATCTTAATTCTTTAATTCTGTTCAACTGTCTTTTTATGATTAGCTGTTTTAACACAAAAAAAAATATGCTTAAAAAAACATTATTATCTACAAAGTGCAGATCTCAAATTTATATTGCTCATGGAGAGTGGGCTCTACACTTAAAACGCTTGATATAATTTAGATTCAATAGTAATAGTAATTGAAAAATCATAAATTATTATGTAATGTAAAAAAAAATCTTAAATTATAAAGGTTTCTTTGCGTTTAATTAAGTACAGCCAGTTTATTTATGTGATATTTTATTTTGTTTTTCAATGGCCACTTTGATTATACTCTGAAAAAATAATAGTATTGTAATAACTAAGTTATTTTTAAAGATAAACGTAACAACCCACAGGGCAATGAAACGAGAAAAACAAATCTCTTTTTAATGGTGTCACGGTCAACTACGGCCCGTATTTAAAATAAGAAAATGATGTTAAAATAACAAAATCAAATTAATATACGTAACATTTATTATCAAATTTCAATTCTACTCAAAAAGCTGTCCCAATAATGTCGAAAAATATTTTGAGTATTATTTTAAATAAGCAGGTTAAAGGCAAAAATCGAAAACGTATTTTTTTTTGTGTTTACTGATTAGGGGGCAAAAACTATAAATTTTTTTCCAAGTTTTTTTATGAAATCTCAAATCATAGATTATTTTGACTCATTTAACCAACTCTATATCTCTTATTTTATTCTTGAGGCTTTCGCGGTCGTTATCCATAATACAATCTTGGTTTCCGGGTTTGGAACCGCGTCTTCTATATTTAGAAGTAGTTGACGTTTCGACCATTGTGTCTTGGTCTTTTTCAAAACGACTAATTTGTGAGGGATGTTGCTGGGTTTATATATCCAGCTTGTGGAGGCGTGGCGTTCCGCTTGATGGGTTTGTTCTGCCTCAGTGATTTTGTGATGACTGGTTTCCAGATGCTTGGGAGTTGTATGCCTGTGTCTCTGTTGTAGTTGTTTGGGTTCTTGATGATTTCCAATGATTCTCGATATAATCTTGGCCAGAAATGGTTTGCGCGGGCCAGTAGTTTTGTTTCTCTGAAGAGGATGTTGTGTCCTGTACCCTGGGCGTGTTCTGCTACCGCTGATTTATCGACTTGTTTTCTTGTTGTTTGTCCTTCGTGTTCTTTGAGACGCGTTTGTATACTCCTGCCAGTTTGTCCTATGTATACTTTTCTACAGGAGCAAGGTATGCTATATATTCCCGCGTGGTGTATTCCTGTGTCGTGTGTTCTTCTTAATTTATTCGAGAGCTTCAAAGGAGCGTTGAAAACGGTTTTGATTTTATGTTTTTGTAGAAGCTTTGATATTTTGTTAGTCACTCCGCTGATGTAGAGCAAGTAAGTCGTAGCGATGTATTCTTTCTTTTCTTTTCCTTCTTTTGGCGTGGCATGTTTTTGTATGGTACGAAGTATTTGTTTCCGCTGGTAACCGTTTTCTTGCAGGGCTCTCGTGACCATGTTCAGTTCTTCTTTGATGTTTTCTGGTGTGCATTAATACATAGGGCTAAAGAGACCAAGACACAATGGTCGAAACGTCAACTACTTCTAAATATAGAAGACGCGGTTCCAAACCCGGAAACCAAGATCTATATCTCTTACCATTTACGAGACCCCATGCTCTTCACGATAACTGGGACACCCTGTATACAGCTACAAAAAGTAGCAAAATAAGTTATGATCAAAATATAGTACTATCCTTTTTTAAATGCATGTTTATCTTGTTTAAATATTCTCTTTATAAACATTTTTGACCATTTCAGATTAATTGGTAAATCCTACAACAAAATTTTTATAATGAGTTCTGATAATTAGTTTTTAATTATAGTCTAATTCACCAATAGGCCCCGTTATAAAACAACTTTTCGTTTTATTTACATTAAATCTGTTTTAATGCCTCTGTTTGTTTATTTTTACACGTCATGATGATTGCTATTGGATATCAATTATTATCAAAACGCTTCCAGATATCGTCGTAAATTGATACGGGAATACGAATTAATTAATATCGACTGTGTTAACAGTTTAAATCGTAAAAGATAAAATCCATCCATCACAATCTAACACTTTTTGTAAAAATAATTGCTAATTGCTTTTAGATAGTTTTAGAACGTAATAACGATGATCAAAAATGGTAACATTAGTAATCCGAGAACATTAATTATTACCACCTTTTTGGTTTGTTTTATTTCAATAGGTAATGTGTAAAAACATGCTGTAGTTTACAAAAGAAAAATAATATCGCTCAATGATTGATATATCGTGTAATTACAACAAAACAGTAACATTAGTAATTAATATATCGATATTGGATCACGACTGAATAATGATTACAAATGCAGTAGTTGAAGGAAAGATTAAACAAACAAAAAATCGCCCTTTATTTTCATCACAAAGTTTAGCTAGAAAAATACTTTTTTTAAACTTACAAAATGGGCGTTTTCTCTCAAACAAAAAACTTTCACAAACTTTTTAAAGCTTTCTTAGTTACCTGCGGGAAAGCGGTATCGATTCCTTGATTTGAAAACCTCAAGTACTGAACTTTTAATCTCATAAAATATTATCTGAACATCCTTGAAATACGTTAGAATTTTAAAACCTTTACGTCCTAATAAATATACAAGATAGCGTAATACTGTTTAAAAAACTTTTAAGACGATAAAAAATATAGGAAAAGTTAAAGAGGATCAAAATATAATAAGGTATTTTTTGGTATTTATCTTTCTTGTTCCTCTTCAATTATAGATGCAACAATACAAAATGTATAACGACGATGATGCAAAAATAAAATAAAATTTCCTTTCACGTCAGTCGGAAGAGATACGACACAAAACTTTTTTGTAAATAGATTTGCATTTATCACCGGAAATACAGGGTGTCCCAATTATCATGAACAGCATGGGGATCTCGTTAACGGTAAAAGATACAGAGTTGGTTAAGTAAGTCAAAACGATCTTTAAGTTAAGAGCAACTGTGCTATAAAAAATATTCTTGAATAAAATTAATAGTTTTTGCGCTATTCATATAATTAAAAAAATTACGTTTTCGATTTTTGCTTATAACTTCCTTATTAAAAATCATATCCAAAATATTTTTTAGCATTATCTGGACATTTTTTTGCGTAGATTTGAAATTTGTTAATTAATTTTACCTATCTTCATTTTAGTTTATGTTATTTTAACATAAACTTTTTTATATTAAATACGAGTTGCAGTTGGCTGAAACACAGTTTAAAAGTGTTTTGTTTTCTCATTTCATTAATGTATGGGTTGTTAGGTTTATCTTCAAAAATAAATAAGTTATTGCAATATTATTGTTTTTGTCAAGTCAGTGGTTCTCAAACTGGGTGCCGCGGCACCCTACGGTGCCGTTAGTACGCCACAAAGGTGCCGCGAAATTCTACATGAAGACAAACCAGAATTTTGTAAATTATTACAAAATGGTTTTTGGTGTTCCAAATTAGCTCATTTAACAGACATATTTGATCACCTGAACAAGTTGCACCCCAGTATTCAAGGAAAAAATGAAAATATTTTGACTGCAGATAATATTTAGGCCTTTAAAGATAAAATAAACATGTGGAAGATAAAAGTAAACACAAATAATGTAGAAATGTTTCTTAAAGTTGCCGAATTGAAATATAATAATAAAGATTTGCATAAGCTTATTTACAGTCATTTAACATCTTTAAAAGAACGAATTAACCATTATTTCCCAAATATATGAGTTAATTTGTACTGGGATTTTCTGCACTCGTAAATATTAAAACAAAGAAGAGAGAAAGTCTAAAATCCCTTAAAAATGAGATGAGTAGTCTCTCAAAAAGTCGACCTAATATCAGAGAAATATGCAAACATAATCAAGCACATATCTTACCTTAAGTTCACATTTTAACACCAAACACTTTTCTAATAACTTTTTTTTTTCAAATACGTTTTATGCTTCATATCCTAACTAACTGCAAAAAGAAAAAATATTTTTTACATTTTACAATAATAATTGATGGTTTTTTAGTGCCTACTACTATTTCATTTAAATTATAACATGCGTTCCAAGTATAGCCCTTATTCCATGGGCATATAAATTTGTGATCTGCGCTTTGTAAATGATAATGTTTTCCTACACATATTACCTTTGTTTGATGAAATGTTCTTAAAACAGCAAATCTTAAAAAAAAACAGTTAAATACAATTGATGAATTAAGATTAGTTGTTTCAAGTACAGTTCATCAAATAAAAAATAAATATCTTTAGAAATACATTATTATCTAAATCAGTGTTTCCAAAGCGTGGTCCGTGAACCCCTGGGGGTCCATAAATCCTTCTGAAGGGGTCCCCGAACCCTTTTATGGTGCTCTAAAATCATTTAAATTTATTTGTCGGACTAAAATCTACTTAAAAAAATCCATTGGAGTCCTTTGCAAGCTTTTAATTGTGGAAGGGGTCCTTAGAATAGAAAGTTTGAGAAACTCTGATCGAAATATTCAAAATTCATTGATTAAACGTAAGTACAGGGTGGTCCAAATTCGATGGGATTGCATGGGTATCTCGGTTAATACTTAAGATAGAGAAACGGTTAAATTACCAAAAATGCGCAGTTTTTTGAGACAAACTCAGAACCGTTTTCAAAAATATTATATCATTTCCGGTTTTCGAGTTATTGAAGAAAAAGTGTTTTTTTGTCATATTAATAATGTGTCATATCTCCGTTATTGTTGTAAATATCGAAAATATTTAAAAAGGTTATTTTTATGCTTAATTTGATTATTCTAAACAAAAATATTTTTACACTTGCCGTTAAAAAGTTATGACACAAACTCACCTGTTTTTAAATGGGAGCGATAGTTGGCTATGACCTATTTAAATTCCTTATTTTTCTCTCATTCCCAATATATAATGGTCGATGTATTTATTTTTAATAATACGCAAGTTATGAAGGTTTTTTAGGTTTTTTTCTAAGAAAATCATAGTAGGCTGTGAAAACCAAAAAAAACAAGGTGTAAAACCTTATAAAACTCATATGGTACAAGTTACCAAGGTTTTCTAATTTGTTGTTGAGATAAACATCGAAAACTTAAGATAAATTGCAATATACTACATTACTGCTGATTCCGACTAAGTTGTTGTTATCTTATGTTCAAATATTTACAATGTTTATCTCAACAACAAATTAGAAAACCTTGGTAACTTGTACCACATGACTTTTATAAGGTTTTACACCTTGTTTTTTTTTTTGTTTTCACAGCCTACTATGATTTTCTTAGAAAAAAAAACCTAAAAAACCTTCGTAACTTGTGTGTTTTTCAAAATAAATACATTGACCCCTATATATTTAGAATGAGAAAAAAATAAGGAATTTAAATAGGTCATAGTCAACTATCTTTTCTATTTAAAAAAATGTAATTTTGTGTGATAACTTTTTAACGGCGAGCGTAAAAATATTTTTTTTAGGATAATCAAATTAAGCATAAAAATATCTAAAAATAATCTTCATAAATATTTTTGATATTTACAACAATAACGGAGATATGACACATTATTAATATGACAAAAAAACATTTTTTCTTCGATAACTTGAAAACCGGAAATGATAGAATATTTTTGAAACGGTTCTGAGTTTCTCAAAAATCTGCACATTTTTTGTAATTTAACCTTTTCTCTATCTTAAATATTAACCGAGATACCCATGCAATCCCATCGAATTTGGACCACCCTGTACAATGTAGGTACATATACTCAGAAACTGGTACCAAAACTTATTACCTTACTTACATAGACCGTCTACATTGTAGACTCTACAATATGTTTTATTTCATAAAGTCAAATTTTCGTTACTTTAAATAGATAATCTTCTATCTTCTTCTTCTTCTTCTATATATATAAAAAAGCTTGTTTGTTTGTTGTTTGTTTGTTTGTTCGCTATACAATCCTAGGTCCGTTGACCGATCGGGACCAAATTTTGCACAGTTACTATTTAGGACCTTGCAGATCTAACGCCAAACTTTAAGTACAAGCACATATTACCAATTAAAAAAAAAATAAAAATTACTTGGACGGGATTCGATCTTACGTCGACAAATACCTGGTCATAGCACGATACGGCGCGGTGTATTTCACAAGTAAAGATTGTTTTGTATACAATTAGTTATAAATGTACATGAAGTATTATTTTTATTAGTACATTTTTAATTGAATAAAGACGAAAAAAAATAAATTTGAGTTATTATCAATTTTTAAGCAATAAATAGTTATTTTTTAAGGAATTATAAGAAAATGAAAAGATGATTGATCAGAGTATGTCATTTGTGTATGATTTGGAATTATTGGGCTTATTCAAGTTAAAATAGTAATTAAAATTGTAATCGCCCGTGCAACGCCGGGTAAACCATCTTGTAAAGTATAAAGTTTTTAAAAATTTAGGAACATTAAGAAGTAGAGTATTTATTCTAATATAAACATTAAGAGTATTTATGCTCGAGTCCATTACTTAACAGTTAATACTAAATAAAACCCACATGTTAAAAACACATATCTTTATTTATAATCAACTTGGTAAATAATGAAGACCCCACATTATATTCAATTCCCTTTGAAGTAACTCGTAAACTTATGATATGTGTAATTGGTAAAATCACACACAAAATTGTAGTCATCCTTTGGTGATTAAGATATTCAAAGTTACTGCAGACGTTTTTCGTGCAATATGTAGAATATTAATTTATACAGCGTGTCCCAGATAACATTCCCAGCTTGGGGATCTCGTTTATCATAAGAGACTGGTTTCCTTAAATTAGATGAATTATTCCTAAGTATGACAGGAGCTACAATCAATTTTTAAAATCACAAAATTCCTCGTACTTCGAAAGTTATAGCAAAAAATATGAAAATAGTGAATTTATTTTTTCTCTCATAAGTTTTTTGTCTTAATCATTAGATCAATTTTTGTATAATACTATACCATACTATGAAAATGATACGCAGACAATAATACTGTCATTTGACATTAAGTTAGTTGTTTTTTGATTTTATTTTTATAGATATAAGTGATTGGTAAAATACGATTTTTCTTGATCTTGTGACTTATTTATAAATATACATAGATAAAGCAAGTAATATCTCATTGAAAAGAGAAAAAAAAAGCACATTTAACTAGTCCATAGCGACCCACAAGAAAAAATGAAGTTAGGGGTATATCTCGAAAATGGTAAGTGATAAAAAAATCTAAAATAACAGTTACATTTTCCATTAAAAGGTACCTAAAGAAAGTACTAATAAAATTGATCTAATGAATAAGACGAAAAAGTTATAAGAGAAAAAAGAAATTCAACATTTACATATTTGTTTGCCATAACTTCTGCAGTACGAGGAATTTTGTACTTTTAAAAATAGAGTGTAGCTCCTCTCACACTTAGGAATAATTCATCTAATTTAAACAAACCTGTATCTCTTATAATAAGCGAGATCCCCATGCTAAAAATGTAATCTGGGACACCCTGTATAAAGACTTCTACGAAAATCAATAATTACAACTTGAATTGCAGTTATTTCCAAAGTCTCGTACTTTAAAGAAAGTACACACATGTAATCAACAAAGATAGTAATCTACATCTACATGTCTAAGCACTCTTAATCTCAGCGTATTATTATTCTAAAAGCCTTGAAAAAGAAAACAACTTCAGGTGATTCGTCAAATACCAGTACAACAGATTTGTAAACTTGTCAAAAAGTTCTTTATCTCACTGTGAAAAGTAAATCGACAATTTAAATACCGTAAAGTGTAAAATTCTTATGGAAGCTTCCCCTCACGTTATAAAACTGACATTTTACAGATGTTAACAGTTGATTTACAACAATATAAACAAATTTAACTTAGCCATGAGTAGATAAATAAAATTAAAACATCTCGGTTGATAGATATTGGAGCTACACAGTTGCAATATTAATTTATTGATTTAAAAAATAGACAATAACTAGTAGATAATAAAATCCACCATTGGCGTTCAGCTAAATTATGGTTGGTAAGTTTTTTAAAATAAAAAAAATTAAGTTCAAAGAAAGCCCTTCTCTGATATCTTTTAACTGTTACAAACAATAACATTTTAATATTATTTGAAATACAATACCAGATTTTTTTTATTCGTTAGTTGAAAATAAAATAAACATGCTTGAAATATGACCATTTTTAGCCTCGTTTTCGAGGTATTAGTTTACAAAGCAATATTATATAGCTCAGAATCCTTGTTTTTTAAATTTAATTGTATTTTACGGTAACATTATTTGGCCTGTTTCTAACAATCTTTTAATCATGAGAATAGACGATTGTTTAATTAAAGTCGGTTGCGTCAATAAGGATAAAAATAAAATCATGAAATACTTGTTTTTTACAAAAATAATAGCAATTTAATACACCAAATTTTGTTGATCTCAAAAAAATATGTTTAAGCCAAAGTAATCGCCTATTATACAGATATTTTTTAACGACAATATCTGCTTTTGTTTATGACAGTCGCTGGAGAATAAGACGTAGCCTTAGAGAGAATGGAGTGATTTACGATTAGCTTTAGAATGTCATAACGCTAGAACTCCCACATTTGCTGAAAAACAAAGGAACTTGAATGCAAATCAATTTTAACACAATTTTGTAGTATAATGAGCAATTTGGAGTAAGTAAATTATCATAGAGGATAGCTAAATTATTGTGCTCATGAAAGTTTAGTGTTATTTTATAATCACTGTTAATGGTCCATTAAAAATAAATATTCTAAAATCTAAGGGGGCGTAAAATAACGATCGGTTACAGTTACATAACAACTTTATTCGCACTCCATTCATATGTTACTGTAAAAGCCCAAAATACGATAAATCCTAAGATATACCAAAGTGAAGTGGAAAAAGTCCGAAATTTTCTTCATTTTCATTATTATTTTTTTTTAGAAAAAAAGCATTAAGTAGCCTTTAACCTGGCCCTTTATTACTGACCAAAGATACGAGTGTCAGGTTAAAGGTTAGTTAAAGCTTTTATTTAATTAAAAACCACGTAAAAGCCCGAAATGGAAGCGTATACACAAGCCTTTTTTTTAAATTTTTTTAAAGCTTTAACGAAGCTATAATTTGAACCTTTTTAAACCTTTATTACTGACCAAACGAACGAGGGCAGGTTAAAGCTTTTTTTTTTTTTTTTAGAGAAAAACAAATATAAAAACCCAAAATGAAAGTTGGTACAATGGTACAATCCCTTTTGAGGGCATCGTGAATCCAGTGGTGTAGTCAGATTTTAAATTTAAAAAACCGCAAAACGAATTTTTTCAATTTTTACTTTAAAAAAAGTTATAGTAGGCTTTGTGAGTGTAAACTGAATTTTAAAATAGGTTGCCAAAGTACAGTTTTGGATGCTTAATAAGGTAACCTACATCAGAATTGTCTACATTTTAACCACGATCCCTTCGTTTTAAGCATTTCGTGATTCAGTTTATCTTGAAAGACCTCTAGAAATGCCTGCCACACACTCGAAATTTAAAGTATACAGGTTGGTCCACTATTTTGTAGCAGGACATTATCAGTTGATACAAAAACTTATTTTAAAGCGAATATTCCATATCAACATTGGTCCATAAATTCTTCATTTTAAAGATACAGGGTAAGTATACAAATTTTCGAAAAAATATCTATAAATTTTAACCGTTTCCCAACCAGCAAATATATTTAAACCAAATTTGGTATACAGCACAGCAACACCTTACAGGTTACCACATTCGGTGAGAATGTCAAGCCCCACAAGCAACCAGTGGCGGAGTTGTTGGGGTTCATTTCAATTAATTTTATAAAAAACCAGTACGGTCCTGTTTAAAATCAAACTGGAACCTGTTTTTGGGTAAAGCATTTTATTCTAAACAAAAAGTATCTTTCGACTTTTCTTCGTATCCGCCACCATTTGGCGGGGAATTTGATTTCTTTGACTATTTTCGCGAAAAATTTGCTCCGATCTAAAAATATCGCGAAAAGCAGAAAATTGCAAATTGCAGAGTAAATACTCAAAATGTGGATCGTTAATCGTTAATTTCGCGAAACTTTCTCCCTCATTATTAGCATGTTCTGTTATTAAAAACTGCAAATACCGGTAATTACTTCTTCAAATCAAATTCCGCGCCAAACGCTGGCAGATACGAAGAAAAGTCAAGAAACACTTTTTGTTTAGCATAAAATGCTCCAAATAAAAACAAGTCTGATTTTGAACAGGGCCGTACTAGTTTTTTTTTTAAAATAATTGAAACTGAACCCCCACAACTCCGCCACTGCTAGCTTGTGGGGCTTGACATCCTCACCGAATGTGGTAACCTGTAAGGTGGTGCTGTACACCAAATTTAGTTTAAATATATTTACTGGTTGGAAAACGATTAAAATTTATAGATATTTTTTCGAAAATTTCTATACCCTGTATCTTTAAAATGAAGAGTTTATGGACCAATGTTGATAAGGTATTTTCGCTTTAAAATAAGTTTTTGTATCGACTGTTAAAGTCCTGCTACAAAAAAGTGGACCAACCTGTATATTGGTCCTTGATTTTAATCGCAATGAAATCATTATAACTAAAAGTGAACAAAAAAGTTGTACCATAACATTGTTCCAGTAATTTGACAAAAAATTATTTGAGTATTTCAGTAAAACATGGGCTGTAAGGTACTTTAAAATGTGCTAACTAACTCAAATAATGTAATAAGCAGATTACAATCTTCCCTAATTTTGTTTAACAATTTTTTTTTTTAAATCAATAACAACGTTTACATACTTTTACACCATATTTCTACATAAAAAATTGATTCTCCACGCCTGCTATTAGAATTCAGTTAAGCAAAATTGATGTCGGTTAATTTTTTTTACTTTATCTCAAATTTTTACTTTAACCATAATTAATATGTACGAAAATAATAAAATTTACAAACCAGTTCCTTGTGAATTGTCGACAAGAATGTGGGTATTAAGTCGCTCCAATAAAACACTATAATTGCAGACATTACGTGGAATACAAAATAGTAATTAAGTAAGCATGAATTTCACGTTATGCTCAAAGGGAACCATTTGAAGAGTTATAAAAAATTTAATTACGTTGCATTTTAAAATGCTCGTCGTTTCAGAACTTGTAAATAATTCTACGAGCTCGTGAATACTGCACTCGCACAACAGAATCAAGTTATTTAAGAAAACAAAAAAACTTCCTCCTTCATATTTCAGTAACGTTGTTAACGGAAATGTGTTTTTCAGGTAACCGCGGCGTGGAAGCTCCATACGCAGTTTTGGTGTTTACGCACGGAGAAAGTTTCGAGTGGGGCTCTGGCAACCCTTATGACGGAAGCGTTCTAGCGTCCTACGGACACGTTATTGTGGTAACCCTCAACTTCCGACTCGGAATTCTCGGTAAGTAATTTCCGTAATTTGTTTGAACTATTTTTGGAAGGTTTTTCTGCTCGCTTTGTGTCATGTAATTTAATTGCGTATAAGTTTTGATATTATCTTGAGGTTTAAAACGTGACGGCGAGCACTAACAGCCGGTCGTTTGGAAGTTTTATGAATTCTACCCCGACCTTCCGCTGCACAATTGTGCACAAACATATTTTAGCTTGACGTGACAAGTTGTTGAAGAATATGTAATTGTATTGTATGATCAGGGCCAGACACAAAAAAATTCGGGCCCCGGAAGCTATGGACAACGGGCCCCTCCCCTTCCCATAACAATTTTGATTCAAAAAATATAATTCTGTAATAAAACAACAACAAAAAAGTAAATATAAAAGCAAAATCTCTAATGTAATATTGTATAAGCTTGAATCTGGGCCCCATTTGCAACACCGGGCCTAGGGAATTAGTCTCGTCTCCCCCCGCCCCTGTGATCGGCCATTTGTATGATATGCAGGGAGGCTGTAAGCGGTATTCCGAAAATTTAGATACAGATTACGAATTAAATGTTAGAGAAGTGTTTTGCAAATGTGTGGTATACAACATTTATTTACAATAGGACGTAACTATTTGTGATTGTTGATTGCACTGCATTTGCAACATTTTTTGTAAAGCAGACTTTTATTAAGTCAACTAGAGCAGCGTTCCCCAAACTTTTTCTAGCAGAGGACCGATATTTTCCTTAATATTTTTGCGTGGCCCACCCTAATCCATCTAACAAAATACGATTTAAAGGTGATAATGATAATTACCAGGGTTGGGCAAAATTTGATTTTTATTAAAAATATCAAAAATCATTGATTTAAATTTAAAAAATCAAAAAAAATCAGCAGTTTTTGATTTTTTTTAAGTTGACTTTTTTCCCTTTTTACAACTAATTTATTCATTATTTACGCTGCATTATATCTTCTGTACAGCGTCATTCAAAAAGTATCAACAGATAATAACGTTTTTTACTTAAAATATCTCAGAAACTTTTATTGTTTATAAAAGTTGGTGCATGACGTAAAACTAATTTTAAGATGGAAAAAATTTCGTAAAAACTCATACGACACTAGATTTTAATGATTTCAGAAACATTCACAAGAGTAAATTGGCCTTATTTTAAAAGTTACAAAAAAAACTTCATTGGGAAAGATTGTTTAGAATTGAAAAATACGACCAAAGGTGAAATAAATTTAAATAAGTAAAAAATAAATAAATTTAAATTTTTATCTTCGAAGTAGGTAATCCAAAAAGTGCCCTTATTTTAAAAAAGTTTGGAATTTAAAAATTTTACTCAATATAAAATATGATTTTATTCTAAATTTTTTTGAACTCTTAAAATAAAGCCACTTTAATCCTACGAATATTTATAAAATCCCTAAAAGCTATGAATTTTTATTGAGCTTTTTTTATTTTAAAAATAGCTTTATACCATGCACCAACTTTTCTCAAGAATAAAATTTGCCGAGAAACCGATGATAAAAACTTTTGAATTAGTTGCAAATTTTTGAATGTTGACACTACTTTAAATTTAAAAATGAAATTTTAACGTCAAATTTCGTATTGTCATATTTTTGATTTCTAAACAAATTTTTCCCACTATTTTTTTTTGTTAAATCTTAAAACAAGGACCCTTTACTCTTGCGAATATTTTTAAAATCGTTAAAATTTAGCGTTATAAATTATTTGAAATTATAAAAATTAACCAAAATAGCGCAGTTGTATCCAAAATCGCTTTCTTTTTCCAAAAATGTAAAAATAGATAGATCTTTCATTTAAAATAACAAAGTTGGGGTCATTTCCGGTGAAACCGGAAGTGAAACAATAGTGTGCATGTGCTCAAGAAACCAGATTTTTTGCACCTATTATATGACAAAAATTTCATCAATCTAAAATCAAAACTAAAGAAAAAAGGGGGTGTACCACACTTTATTTACACCCGGTATATGATCTTTATTATTTTCTTCTTTGCCAAATTCCACTCAGCATTACACAGAATGCTTAGGCATTCTGTTGAACAGTGATTCTTAAACTTTTTTCTTCACGACCCACTTTGCAATCCAACAAATTGTCGCGATCCCGAAAATTTTCGTTACTTTAAAATGATAATATTAAGCATTCCTAACCTTTATTAATATTTGATTTTAAAAAACACATTGAACTACCTACTCAATGTATTTATTAACTAAAACTAAATCTCATTACATAAAAAATTACCTTTAAAATGAATGAAATATTAATTTTTGGCTTGGTTTAATAAATAAAAACTTATTATTAGTTTTAATATGGTTTGCGACCCAAAATAAAATTCTCGCGACCCACAGTTTAAGAAAAACTGCTTTAGAACACCGAAATTATACACTGTGCCGCTAACATATTAAAATACTTAAATGAATCAAACAGCATAAAGCAAAGGATTCATGTTAAAATATTTATTAGACATGTACTCGAAAGTATGTTTCTGTTCGTAAATAAATATCTGCCACAAACAAGCAGTTTCAAGAACTGGTATAAAGCTAGCATCATATATCTCACATCAATACAGTTAACAGCAACAAATAATCCGCCATAATTCTGTAGCTGCCTTTGGCCTCCATTAAATTAACGAGAACGATAAAGTATCAAATAAATTATGAAGTTCAAAACATCATTAGATTGTTGTTCGACGTATAATATGGTATTTGTAGTAAAGTGTTTCGAAAACAACGAACCGATCCTCCGAGAGGGTCCTTATAGATTTATTATCGTACAAAACAAGGTTTTCATAAAACGAGGTCGTTGTAAAGTTTAAGAAGCTTCACTAGAAATGTATAAGTAAATTTTCAACTAAGCGTATTATATGTACATTTCCCGTATCGATTTCAGTTTAAAAAAACACATTTAAGTCAAGAATTCGAATAAAGGTAATATGGCGCACTCCCACAACAACTGAATCGAGGAGGCAATTTAAAGTAAACTTCCGTTTTTAATTAAAGTCGAAAAAGAAGATGCACACAAGCTGCGATGAATAAACATTCCGGAAATTCTATAACTAAACTTTAGCTGCAAATTAAAACAAATTAAAATGCGATCTAGACGGCTGGATAAACAACATCGCCCGTTGTTTCTGATATCCGAGAATCATGAATTTGCGCGTCGTCTGCTTGGTGTGTGTGCTTAAAACATTTGAGCAGCTATACTCGAATTGAGTTCCCTAATGTGATTTATGCCTTATTTAACTGGATAAGTGGAAAAGACAACTGCAAGTCCGAGCACGGACAACGAGATACGCTTACTTAGATTTTGATTTTACTAAATAATGTGTTGTGGGGTATAATCCGGATATAATTTGTGTGCGGTTGGGAAATAGAGATTAGAATTAGAAACAAACATTTGAGAAGGAGATTTAAAGTGGAGCGGCGTTATTATTAAATTCGTTTAAAGGTAAAGTTGTTTATGTAAACACTAAAACCTTTTAGCTTAAATAAACAGTAAACTTTTAGACTAAAATTATTTCGTAATGCTTTAAAATATTCGTTTTATTCACGTTACTTTTAGACTAACTTACTTCGTTAAAACCAACAACTTACAAATTTATAAATTCAACGTTTTTAGTAGTCTTACATTGACTAGTGGTTTTGTTTGCCAATGCAATATTAATTTAGTTTGGTAAAATACTTAAGCCAAATTTTCATTTTTAATTTTATTTATGATGTAGCTAGTGTATTGCTCTAAACTAGAGATTGAAAAACCAGACAGTAATCTCAGTAATCGGTATTGGTATAAAATTTGACAATTTACCAGTTAACCAGTTATTTTGCAAATGATATTTTTTTGGTGCATGTGCTTTAAAATAATTCAAATAATCCTAAAAGTCATACATCACTTAATAACAATGTTTATTTGATTTTAATCAAAATTAATTTATAACATTACATTTTACCCTATAGGCACTCTTTGCGAATAAGATACAAAATAGTGAAACATACACATACCCAAACCTTTTTTTTTAACTTAAAGATAAGACTGGTCAGCGACCTGTTTAATTAACGTTCTTCTCGCGTACTCAATACATTATCAATTGGTTTTTAAGACTTTGCAAAGGATCACAATCAATTATATGAAAAATATTGTGGACCTGCTAAAAAAACCTTGATATACTTAAACGAAAGATTGGTAAAATTACATTTACATCATAAAAAATGTCTAAAATTCGAAAGGAAAAGATAATATTATAACTTTCTTGTTTTGATCTTCCAATTTTACCTTCATAGCCTACTCGAAAAATTACATTGCCCTAATAAGTTACTATAAAACCGCGATATCTTGTAAAATATCAGTCTTAGGTATAAAACATGCTTAATGTTTTTGAAGGACAATCAAATTTTCTACAAGACTATGTAAAATCATATAGGGTATTGTATTTAAAAAAAAAATGAGTTATCGATGTTTAAAGTTTCACGAGTTTAACAAGGGTAAGAAACACCCTGTATAATATTTTTAAAATGTAGCTAGCGCAAAATGTTATTTAATCAATTGTTAATCCAATCAACAAACAAAATTTTACTGCTTTTTTAAATAACTTAAATGTTACAAAATATTGAAAGTGCTGTATCGCTCAAAATTTTCATAAAAATGTAAATTTTACGAAAACGGTTGACCTTGGACCCATATAAACTTGAACGTTTTTTAAAGTAAATTTTAAGAGGAATGCAAAAATGTAAAAATATACAGGATGCTCTATTTATAATTTCAAAGTTTAAGTCCGTTTCCGGTTGAACCGGAAGTCGTATTGCAACCTTAACATTTTCATCGAATCCGAAATTACCATAACTCTGAGATACATAAATTCATTGTTAATCTGCAATAGTATTCTAGATATTAGTCTGTTTCCATACTTTTGCGCATCGCTGTATAATGTAAAAAATTCAAAAATGTCTTTTTTTTGTATAAAACACAAATACAAAACTCCAACCTTTTTATTTTATTTACTAACTAGAATTACACTTTAATTAGGTATACACTTTACCATTTTTGTACCAACTGTACAAGAAAACACCGAAAAAATATTTTCACTTTAGTGAAAAGCGCAGTACCTATCTATTTATTTTTACTGGGTACCTAAACTTAGCAAACTGAAACATTGGCACCAAATTTAAACGAAAATTGCATAATATTTAATTAACCGCTTTTTTGAAACGTAATAACCTGTTATCTCATATCGAAAGGGTATGGTTAAGCGGTTATCAGTTATCTGGTTTTCTAATCTCCTGTGAAATAAATGCTAATTGCAATATAACATCTCCAAATTTAATATCGCGTCCACAAAAATGAAAAAACCGATAGTAGTTTAAGAAAGACAAAACATCTAAGAGTAATTTATTATTAGGATGTAGTTAATGCTAAAATAGTAGATTTTGTGTAAAAAAAGTATTACAAGTTTTTCTATTTCAGTGAACAAGTTAACACAGAAAATACAATTTAAAAAAATCTAAATTTAAAGTATTTCTCGAATAATTTATTTTTTAAACTACTTTAGGTAGGATTGAATTTACTATAAAATTACGCTACTAGCCACAATTTGATTGATTTAGAAGTTTTTACGATAAACGAGATTTCAATGTTAAGAATGTTAAAAGAATCTTGAATTGTATTTTTTCAAAACAAAACTTGATTATTTTACAAAAATATTTAAACGATTATTAAAAATACATATTTACTTATATATTTATTGACTTTTCAGCGTTTTGGTTGTAGGTATGAATTTAAGATGATTCGAAGAAAGCTCCAGCTTGTGTATTACTTTATATTGCCTGGTTTTCTGAAATATCCAATTCTACTTTTTGCGGAAAAATCAAAAGACATGTATAAAGTTTCGTCCTATTTCTGCTCTTTTCACTAACACAGGAAAGTATCGAAATCCAATAACCAGTTTTCTTAAAAATAATCGTATTGAATCCCTTGAGTGTAAAAGTCGCCAATTTAAAATTTCTTTTCGTATTTCTGTATCTTTATCCACCCACACTTTGCAATTAACGGTAAAGTCTTCAGATCGTTTTTTTTTCTAATCTGTATAAATTTATAATAAAAGTTTTAATTATTTCTATACTGCAAATAATTGTTGTAATGAATTTTCATTAAACGCTGTAAACAAAAACATGCAATAAACATAACTTTAACATTCAACATTACTTAGTACCTATTGTAATCACGAAAATTCAGAATTTTGACAAAGTTAAAAATTTGAGCTCTCTTGAATACGTTTTAACTATTTTCGCGTTGACATCCGTGTGTATGTGTGGGTCTGTGTTGTACAATTTTGAGATTAGGTATCGATAGAGCCTTAAAATGTTTGTCATTAAAATATACATAGGTACACAATACACATATGTATTACAAGGCGCGTTCGTTTTGTGAATAATTTAAATAATAACTAATGTATACAAGGTGTTTCTTAAAAATTGCAAAAAAAATTATAAGGTGATTCCTTATCGTAAATTAAGAGTGGTCTTTCATATAAAACTTTTTCCTTAGACGTCTCCTTTCCGAGTTACACCCCCCTAAAGGGGAGCAGTAAAATTAGGTTTTTGTGCGATCGTACTAGAAACAGCTGACGGACGCGTTAGCAGCCATAAAGTACTGCATTACCGGCGTTACCCTTAGCAACGGCCTAAAAAGTACTTTTTCGGCCGCTACAGCGTACGAAAAAGTAAATTTGCATTAAAGCTAACAGCATACGCCGTCATCTGTCAGTGACAGAATGTCACGTAGTTTCTAACCTATAATTTTGAAAAACACTAAAAATTTAAATGGTTTTTAATTCGATCGCATAAAACATGTAATATGCACCTCGGCCAAAACGTACTTTTATGGCCTTGCCTGTTTGCTGGCTTCGACTACGTCTCAGCCAGCAAACCAGACGCGGCCGAAAAAGTCACACTTTTTGGCCTTGATACATAAATAACTCTATTTTATTTTATTTCTCAAATTTGAATAAATGTAGGAGAATGATGTTTGGTAGAGAGTTTGTACTTATTTCCCATAGTAATCTTTTCAATCATCTTCCAACTTCACAGAGAACTTGGTGGGTTGAAATTGTGCAATATAAAAAAAATATTGAAAGCTTGATTTATTGAGAAACTAATTTTATTCACTAGCTTTCCTCGTAAAACCTACAGTTTTGAGTAAAAAATAAAATAAGTAAACATGAACCATCAAATATTCCAATATTAAACGATTCATTTTGGTGGTTACCATGGTTTGTTTAAGTTTTTCTCAACAACAAATTAAAAAACCTTTTGTACTTGTACCACATAAGTTTTATAAGGTTTTACACCTTGTTTTTTGTTTGTTTTCAAAGCCTGTCATATTTTTCTTTAAAAAAAAAACTAAAAAACCTTAGTAACTCGCGTATTATTGAAAATAAATACATCAACCCTTTTATATTTAGAATGAGAAAAAAATGAGGAATTTAAATAGGTCATTGCCAACTATAGCTTTTAATTAACAAAAGGTAAGTTTGTGTCATAACTTTTTAACGGCAACAACTTTTTTTTTTTAATAAATTGAATTTTACATAAAAATATCTAAATATAATTTTTTTCCCGATATTTACAACAATAACGGAGATGACACATAAATATGACAAAAAAAACACTTTTTTCCATTAACTCAAAAACCGGAAATTATAGAATATTTTTGAAAACGGTTCTGCACATTTTTGGTAATTTAACCGTTTCTCTATCTTGAATAAGCGAAATACCCATGTATACCCAATCAATTTGGACCACCCTGTACATGCTTAGTACGATCACGAGAATTGACAGGACTAATCATAGCGTAAAGCAACTTATCTTGAGTACCTTAATGAACAAAATTCAACAAAATAATAATAGAGAGTCTAATAACGTACCTACCTATAGATACTATGTAATAACAATACAATTCAATTTTTATGTAATTTAACTGAAAAACCCATTAGGTATCTGTTATCGCAAAAAGTTTCAAATATTTATATCAGGTCTTAAAAGTGTTTATTTATGGTTGCCATGACTATACGCAGGTTACAAAACGAAAGTGACAATTTTTGTAGAAATTATTACCGCCATATTAACGCTACTGTTGGCTGGTGTTAAAAAGATACTGTATTTTTATTGCAAAATTTTTAATGAGGAAAATAGTCTACTAAGCACAACTTTTGACACAAATGTATTTTAACTAAATAACGTAAACAGTTGTCATATATCCGTAATATACCATATACAGGGTGTCCAGTTTAAAATGAAGTACATGGGGATCTCGGAAACCGTTGGAAATACAAAATCGGTTAAATGGGGAAAAAGTTGCGCAATTACATGCGTAACAATAATCCACTTTTACATTTTCAATAATTCATACTGTTACGTAGTACCACCATGAAAACGAAAAATGTGCATTTTCTTAAAACCTCCGTATTACCTTTGTTTGAAAAGATTTTTGCGCCAAATTTTCAGGATCGGGGAAGTAACCAATAAGGATTTCAAAAATGACATTAAAAATATTCTAGGCCTACTATGTTTCGCGCGGCCATAGCCAACTTTTGTTTTTCTTATGGATGCCATATTGGATTTTTGCATTTTTGAAATCTCCATAAAAAATGCTTTTCAACCATGTAAGACATCGGTATGTTTAACCTAGGGAAAATATGAAAATTTGCAAAATTAAGGTTTCACCACAGTAGGCCTTGGTATCTCTTTAAAAATTAATTTAAATTTTACTTGTTAACACCAAAATAAACGAAGGAGTGGTATGACACATTTATTAAATTAAATACAAGAACAGCGAAAAAAGTTAGGTGCTTAAGTATTATTAACGAAGCATGTGTTCAAAGATGCCACCGTTCTCGGTGAGGTCCGGCGATCTAGTAGGCCACCTTGTTGGCCCCCGGTTTCCTATCCAGTTATCATGGTATTCATTATTTAAAAAGTCTGTATTATATTACGTTAATAATACTTAAGCACCTAACTTTTTTCGCTGTTCTTGTATTTAATTTAATAAATGTGTCATACCACTCCTTCGTTTATTTTGGTGTTAACAAGTAAAATTTAAATTAATTTTCAAAGAGATACCAAGGCCTACTGTGGTAAAACCTTAATTTTGCAAATGTTCATATTTTCCCTAGGTTAAACATATCGATGTCTTACATGGTTGAAAAGCATTTTTTATGGAGATTTCAAAAATGCAAAAATCCAATATGGCGTCCATAAGAAAAACAAAAGTTGGCTATGGCCGTGCGAAACATAGTAGGCCTAGAATATTTTTAATGTGATTTTTGAAATCCTTGTTGGTTACTTCCCCGATCCTGAAAATTTGGCGCAAAAATCTTTTCAAACAAAGGTAATATGGAGGTTTTAAGAAAATGCACATTTTTCGTTTTCATGGTGGTACTACGTAACAGTATGAATTATTGAAAATGTAAAAGTGGATTATTGTTACGCATGTAATTGCGCAACCTTTTCCCCATTTAACCGATTTTGTATTTCCAACGGTTTCCGAGATCCCCATGTACTTCATTTTAAACTGGACACCCTGTATATAATTGTACTGTCAGATGTTTTAACTTTTGTTTACGTGGCATTTTTATATTATTACGTTCTATTAGCTTTTTAACTGTACGGACGTAAACTAACAAATTTGCAAGCGTTTTATAGTACCCTGTGGCATTAGAGAAAGTAGATGCGACTTCCTTTTTGTAATAAATTATGCACAACATCTGGAACTAGCTGTAATTATCTCATGCAGCACCAGTGCAGCGCGAAAATAATGAATGAAAGCGCATGCAGTTTGTTGCCTGCTGTTTTGGTGAACACAATTAAGCAAAAAACATTAATCGTCAGGCATCTTGTAAACATTAATTAGCGTTTGTTTATCTCTACCGACATTAAAGGCATCAGTTGTTTTAAAAATGTAAAATTATTAAAAACTTCCCTCGAACGTAATAATTTATCTGTGCAATTTAATATTTATCTTTCACAAATTAAAAATGCGACGTCATTTTAATCCTCTAGAATTATTATTAAGAAAATAATTAATTAAAAATATTTCATGAAATAACTAACTTCTTGTCTCAATAGGTGAAAAGACATTTCTAGAGCTACAAACTGAGGAAATATGGAATTTTCTGTAATAGAAAAGACAGCAAGGGTACTTGACGATAAAACTTTCATAACAAGGTTCTTATTGTTGTGTGAAAATATCTGGAGTGTTATCTCTAAACTTTGCAATATACAGCCAACATAAACCATTTGTAATTTCATACACAATTCCATAAAGATTTCTCAAAAGTTGCAAAGTTGAAAACTAAAGAAGATACACAACTTTGTTTAATTATGTAACTTTACTTATAAACTTAAAATACCTTTGTTATTTTTTTAATTTCATTAAAATGAGCATTTCAAAGCCAACTGTTTTATTGTGTCCTTCAGATTATTAAGCGAAAAAATAGGTAATTAATCCAACAAATATACTTCGGAAGTATTTTTTTAGATAGAGTGCCAAGGTAGAAGATCTGGAAGATATTGAAACAAAGTAGAGTGAGAGAAGAATTATTAAACGCCATCAGGGGTTTATAAGAGTAGTAGAAATCACGTGCGAACCCATATCAGCAGTAAGTTACAAGAATGTGTAACAACAGTGAGAGTAAGACAAGGAGGCACATTAAGTCCACTGCTCTTTATATAAAATAATTAAAGAATGTAAAAAAAACACAAGAAAAGCCTACTGGGGTTGGAATAAACTAAAACCAATATCCCTAGCCTTTGCAGATGATGTGGTGCTATTAGCTAAAAGCGAAAAGAACTTACAACTCAATCTAGACATGTGGGCAGATACATTAAGTAGATATAATATGAACATTAATATAACAAAGACAAACCTTCCGTTTTTGTTGCACCCGTGTGGCTTGTTCAAGCATGCATAATCAAAATTCCATCAACCTTCAAGCCGCTTGTACAAACAATATGCTTGCGCAAAATTATCCTACAGACACTCAAGCAAGCTTTTACAAAAAGATGGATTATGCATGCTTGTCAATCTTGCAGTTACGTGTGTGCCCACCTTTAGATAGCCAAATTGATGAAATTATTATAAAAGGTTTTTTATATCCTTTAATTTAAACTGTTAAAATATTAGTCTCTTGCCGGAATTACTTTGTTGGATGATTAAGAGGTAAATAATTATTTTACAAAAAAAACATTATTTATGAACTTCATAGTACAAACTGATGCTTTAGCTTAGCCCGTGGGCGTCCGCAGGGGGACAAACGAGGCATTTGCCCCCCACTTGGACTCGAGTAAAAATGAAATATGTGAAAGGATGTACTTGTAAAAACACATAATAAAAATTAAAAAATTAAATTAAAAATTATATATATATATATATTACAAGATGGTTTACCCGGCGTTGCACGGGCGATTACAATTTTAATTACTGTTTTAACTTGAATAAGCCGAATAATTCCAAATCATACACAAATGACATACTCTGATCAATCATCTTTTCATTTTCTTATAATTCCTTAAAAAACAACTATTTATTGCTTAAAAATTGAATAATAACTCAAATTTATTTCTTTCGTCTTGTTTCAATTAAAACTGTACTAAGTAATAAAAATAATACTTCATGTACATTTATTGCTAATTGTATACAAAACAATCTTTACTTGTGAAATACACCGCGCCGTATCGTGTTATGACCAGGTATTTGCCGACGTAAGATCGAATCCCGTCCAAGTAATTTTTTTTTTTTTAAATTGGTTATATGTGCTTGTACTTAAAGTTTGGCGTTAGATCTGCAAGGTCCTAAATAGTAACTGTGCAAAATTTGGTCCCGATCGGTCAACGGACCTAGGATTCTATAGCGAACAAACAAACAAACACACAAACAAACAAACAAACAAGCTCTTTTATATATATAGATTATTTGTCTCTATGCTTTGCCCCCCCTGGAAAATTTTCTGCGGAGCCCATGGCTTAGACGTTAAACATTATGGTCCACCACTTAAATATCAAAATAAATTTTAAAAAACTCGTTTTTGACAATCATTTTGAGTGGCTTCATATGAATATTAATGTAAGTTATTATTGGTAGACCTTGAAGGCACGATTCATTATAAAACGTATGATTTTAAAACTGCTTATATAATTTAACTATAAAAAAGTCTCCTTGAATTGATTGAAATTGTTAAGTGATTGTTTTTTATGATGTTAATTAAACGGGCGAAATGCCTGTAATACGTAAAAACGAGATATCAACGTTTTTGAATACTGGTACACGATAGCTAAAATTAATTAACAGCTGGTGCTGACATCTTCGTTTAACGATACTCAACCTAGTTAGCTTTAGCTAGATGAGATCTCAGGCGACAAAGGTATTTTGTGGTTTCAGAAAATTATAAACTGGAAATTATAAACTATGTAATAAACTGTCAACCTAAATTAATCTCATGCCAAAATCTAAATACATAGTTTTAAATACGTTTATGAAAGTGTTACCATGCTATTAATTCCAATCTTTTGAATTCTTAGTGCAATCAATAGTACTTTCTGTACAGCCTTGTAATTTTTTTCCACTGCTAATGAAGTATAATATTTGCAGTGTTGTAGAATTATTTGCTTTATTACTATTTACTTAATTAGCATAATTATATTTAGTTCATATGTCAATATTTTGGTCCTACTCAGTGTTCCATTAGTAAACATGTAGGTTACTGGCTAGGCAACAAGAATTCAAGCTGGCCGAAGCGATGGCAATGAGAAAAGTAAACTTGCGGGTATAATGTGCGAAGCCATTGCACGTTATAAAGATTACTTCCCTTATTAATTAAAAATCACGATAAACAAAATATGCAAAACTTTGCTACATAATCTACACAGTATTGAGAAAAATAATAGTGTATTTTATATTACATAACAAGAGTTGTATGAAGCATATTTCCAGGAGTGTGTAATTGCTTTACAACGTGTTATACAGGGTGCGCCATTAGTGCGATAAAGTCCATTATTGCCCTTAATGTCAACTTAATAAAAAAAAGTTTTTAATGAAACTTATAGTATTTCTACACGTGCATGTTTTAAAATTAGTTTCAAGTATACAGGGGGTTTCATAAAAGTGGGGCGTCACTAAAGGTATTTTTTTTTAATTGAACACCCAGTATATTTTTGCATAATCGAATTCAGCAAGAAAATCTCCATATGACAGTATTTTGTTTTTTTCATTTTTTTGCGACGTTGCCAATTTATCTTAAAAAATCTTTGAATTTCCAGAAAAACAGGGTACAATACTTGTCAAGAGCACAACCTTATGAATAATAATTGGCATATGATATTTTGTACATACAAAGTCAAAAGGTGTAGTCACAGTCTAAATACATCAAAATTAATTTATATTATACAGGGTGTTTCTTATAGATGTGCCAACTTCCCAATTTTCAAACATCAATAACTTTATTTTTCAAATGGAACACCCTGTATATTATTAGGTCATTTTGTTGCATTTTTGTTTTTTTTCAACTTTTCTTAATACTTACCTATACCTAAAATGAATATTTTCTGAGATATTTACATTTTACTTATTCTTATAAGGTATAAGCGTTGTGTAGGAATTTCCTAGTTTTCTCGGAGTAGGCCCCGACTTTGACAATAGAAACAATAATTTCTGTAGTAACAAATGTCAGAGTTAATTGCTGTCAATTGTTAAAACATAAATAAATGAGTATAACATATTTAATAGGAATTTTCCAAAAAAAGAATTGATTGATGCGGTCTATGTTCAGGGTGGCGTATTTTCGATGCCCATACAGGGGGGGTATCTCGGTTATTATCAGAGATAGAAAAAAACTAAGTACTTAGTCTCGATTTCTTTTTTCGAGAGGAATTTATTGTCGTAAACAGATTTTTGATCTTTTTTAATTTTCGAAATATAGTTTTTTTTTAATCTCTGATAATTACCGAAATTTTTTTTGCTGCAAACTAGCTAACCACTTACGTTTCATAGTGCTAAAGACCCCTAACAAACTTATCAGCTGCACTATTTTTCACCCCATGAATATTCGATAACATCGGCATTCACATTTTCACTCAACTTATTTATGGAAAGCGATTTTTAAATGAAAAAAAGCACTCCACGTTTTTAAAAAGTCAAGATACAACCATTTTATGGGCTTTTAAAGCAAATATAATAATGTGTTGTTCAGTTCTGTCACATCATTTGTGATTGAGTGCGACAGCGTGCGTGGTACAAAACTCCAACGATGTAAAGCTTGTTTTATATTTGGGTTCTATTCATTGAACCAACATTGATTTGTCAAAATAAATTCATGTACAAAATGAAGCTTTATTTAGGTTTAAAAATGTATAAAGTGTAAATTGCCTACACAGACAAAAGTTCACACTAAATTATGTAAAGTATTTGTCGTCTTAACTTTTTCTAAATTTAGGGTAAGCATACCAGTGTTGGGCACTTTAAGGGGCTGTTTTATGAAAAAAAATAACCTTTTTGTACCACCTTAAAATGAATTTAAAATGAATAGACCAAATGATAGGTTGAGGTTGAACCTTCTACTTTTTACTCAAGTAATGAAAATTTACTATTGTTGAACATTTTTGGTGATAAAAATCACAAAAAATTTACATATATGTCACTTACCCAGTATTGGACATCTCCAAGATGACCAATTTCTAATTTGGATAGTTTAATATCCAGTAATTGACATGCTCTAATATGAAATGAATAGATTATACAATAAGAACAATTTGTAACTATTTATTACATTTAGTTGGTCATATATAATTTTTAAGTTTAGTTTTAATACAAAATTAATTTTTACACTTTGTATTCGGAATCTATCTTCATTTGTTGCGTTAAAATTCTCATACAAATATTCTTCACCAGATTTATTAATGCTAATTTTTTAAATACATTTTTTATTAACACATGCTCTATGTGCTATGTTTTGACAGGATATGCTCTAAAGCCAATTTGCTTTTCTTTCCAAAAAGTTTTTATCTTTCCAAACCACCTTACATTAATTTGTAGCATATCCAATCCATTTTTTGTATCTTTCTTTTCTGCTTTTTATTGTTTGTTTTAATTTTATCTTTTAAATATTTTTCTTCCTCTTTCCCCCTCTTGTTTCCTAATTTCTTTATTTTTCTCCTTAAGTACCTTTTTTTCCTCTTTTTTGTTGAAATATTGCTTCCATGCCTTAGCTGTAACAAGAGATGGTAGTCTCTTTTTGTTGCTGATCGGTTTTGTGTCATTTGAAGACTGGTCAAAATAGAACCCTTTCAAAAGGGAATATATCAGATTTTTGGATTATTGGATATTATTGGATGTAGATGGTACATAATTGTTGGACTTAGTAGTGGGTAAATTAATCGGTGTTAAATGTACATGTGAGGTTCACAAATTCATATTAGAATTGTCGCCAATTTTTTTTAATTTCAGTTTAATCGCCATGTTCCTTTAATTCTGTACCTGTCTGCACTCTTTCTGGTTTCTTATACAGGGTGGTGCTTTTTTCGATGCTCACCATTGCTATCTTGGAAACGGTAAGAGATACAAGGTCGGTTAAATTAGAGAAAAGTTGCACATTTTTATGGCGATTACGAATCTGAAAAGAAATCCTAGATATTTTGATTCGTTTTTGATTTATTACAAAAAAAACTGAAAAATGTGATTTTAGAAAAATATTATTATCTTCCCTACCACTGACGCTATTTCATTTAAACTTGGTAACTTTATGTTTTTGACCGTCCTGGGTTTGATGACGTCAACAGAAGTTTTCTAAGCCTTCTAGATTTCAAGTTGCGATAGTCAACTTTTTTATTTCTTATGGCCGCCATATTGGATTTTTGCACCATCAGACAGACAAAAAAATTAACTTTTCAAATTGGTAACCAAAATACCTTTTTTCTTTCAAAAAACTTGTTGAAATTTAAAAATTTGTATAAATAATCTACAAAATCGAGAATGCTCTGAAAAACAATTGAAACTATGATATAAATAAAAGACTGAACATTTTATTGGTCTAATGATAACAAATTGAAAATAAATTTAAAACATCAGATATAAGTAATTATTTAAACTGTTCAAAGTGTCCGCCGTTATGTATTATACAGAGGTCAGTCCTTAAATTCATTTCGTCCACTGCCTTTAGGATAGTCTGTCGCGGAATTGAGTCAAATGCATTTTTCATTTTACGACGAAGATGTTCAATATTATTTATTATTTAAACATTCCCAAGTTTGTGAATAAGTCCATAGTATTTTTCTGGAAAAATGTGGATCTTGCTGCAGTTTTTCCCGAAACCAATAACAAAAGTTCAATCTTCTGTTAGTATCACCAGGATAAAGAGTTTGTACCCTTGAGAATTTATAATCGTGGTAGTTATGTTTTTTTATTATTTTTCTGGCATATGCATCATTAATACCACACTCTTGAGCAATTTTCCGGCTGGAGTTTTCTGGATTAATTGCTATTTGAGCCAACACATTCACTTCATTAACATTAATCCTTTTCCTATACGGCCCTCGCGGTCTTTTAAACATGCCATAATTACCCAAACTTCTTGAAATCCTTGTAAACATTGTCCTGTGGGGTTGCTCTCTCTCTGGATATAAATTTGCGTAATTTTCAGACGCTAAAAGAGAGTTTTTATGGTTTCGAATGTAGACATCATACATTTCCTGCTTTTCTTCATTCGTAAACATCTTGATAATCAAAAAAGACGATAAAGAAAATCTACGTACGTCACTTGCACGCAATCTGTCACTATTATTGATATCATAGTTTCAATTGTTTTTCAGAGCATTCTCGATTTTGTAGATTATTTATACAAATTTTCAAATTTCAACAAGTTTTTTGAAAGAAAAAAGGTATTTTGGTTACCAATTTGAAAAGCTAATTTTTTTGTCTGTCTGATGGTGCAAAAATCCAATATGGCGGCCATAAGAAATAAAAAAGTTGACTATCGCAACTTGAAATCTAGAAGGCTTAGAAAATTTCTGTTGACGTCATCAAACCCAGGACGGTCAAAAACATAAAGTGACCAAGTTTAAATGAAATAGAGTCAGTGGTAGGGAAGATAATAATATTTTTCTAAAATCACATTTTTCAGTTTTTTTGTAATAAAACAAAAACGAATCAAAATATCCAGGATTTCTTTTCAGATTCTTAATCGCCATAAAAATGTGCAACTTTTCTCTAATTTAACCGACCTTGTATCTCTTACCGTTTCCAAGATAGCAGTGGTGAGCATCGAAAAAAGCACCACCCTGTATATCTGTTTAATGTTTCTGCAGAGGTTATTAAGATTTTATATCAATTTTGGGCCTATTAATTCTTCTTTTTCCATTATGTGATTTTTCATTTGAATCAGACTGTGTTGTGGTATTAAGCTTTCAACTCTTTTTAGACATTCCTTATTCTTTAATGGTGCTGCAATTGTGTTTATTTGTAATGTGGCATTTTCGTTAAAAAATAGATTTGCCTGTGTTCTTTGAACGATACATTTAGGGTAGTCTACATTGTCATCGTTGAATATTTATGTATACCAATAATGATCACCAGGTACAGCCAATAATGGACACCAGTGTCCAAAATTGGTTATATGCAGCTTAGAACATCGAAACTGATTGCTATCAATTTGTTCTGGGCTCACTAGTAATACATCAGAAAAATCTACGTTTACTTCAAAATTACCTAGTTTGGACAGAGTGTCCGCACTGGAACTTAACAAAATTTTGTAATCCAGTATTGAACACCGACTCTTAAAAACGCAAATTAAGAAAATTTTAAATAGGAACGCCATAGTAGTAGTCTAAGACAGGTCTAAATAACAGAAAATTAAATAAAAAGTATGTAATGCACTTAGTAACAAAATAAAACCCTATTAATTAGACTTGCCTGGCTTAACAAGAATCACTAAAAAACACACTTTTAGTCGGGTGCGAGGTTAAGTATCATTGGTGCGAATTTTTTTTGCAAACCAAATGTTCTAAGTTAATCACACGAGAAGAAACATTGTTATATAGATGTGCAGCATTCTAATGGTATCAATAAAAGAGGTAGAAAATATCTCAAATTCTTATTTTTGCAATTTGAAATCTCAAGTGTCCAAAATTGGGTGCATGTACACCACTGGTGTCATTACCCTACACCACTTTCGTAATAAACGGTTGGATTATTTATTTTTCGTTAACACGATTGTATCCGACATTTTTGTAACGACACGTTGTTGTTTTTTGTAAAAAAAAAAAAAAACTACATATAATGCTTACACAACTAAATAAAATCAAAAATGATTGGGATAAAACAATGAGGATTAAAGAAATTCCATTGTTTCTATGTATGTAACATATCATGTTGCTTTGAATAAATAACCTGTCAATTTAAGAAAATTGACTTGACTCTTGACTTGAAATCAAACTAGTCTTTACCACTTTATTTTATCGAATACTTGCCTATTAATATCAACACAGAGCCAGCGTTAGCGGTTGAATGATATTTCGTTACTCGATACGAGATTGATGAAGTCCATCCATTTGGAAATTGATAGTAAATAGCATTTTGCCCTCGAGCAGATAAGTTTTGCTGCCAATAATATGAGTATAATTTTCCGTTCAGAAACATCTGAATTGGATTTTTTTTTAAATAGAAACTTGAGAAGTATAATTTGATTGTGTGAAATCGTTGAATATTTTCAAATACGATATGAAATGGTATATTAATTAATCTTACATTTCACGCATAAATTTAACATTCTGCACATTTAAAAAATTATACGCTCATATCTTGATCTGGCAACCAAAATATCAAAAGCGGTAAGAATGATTTTTTTTAAGGCACAGATTCGATTGTGTCTATAGTTTGTAGTTCTTATCATCGTTTGAACATAAATATGAATTTATCGCCGTAATTATATTGGTAAAAAGTATCAAATGTAATTCTTAACATTTACTGCTCCCATTAAATTATAAGCAATTTTTCAAAACCTTGGGTTTTCATACTGTTTTCAGTAAAACAAAACAAAAAAAACAAATGCCGTGGTGTAAATGCACTATGACAATTAAATTGACCAACTTCTCTAAAAGCAAAATACCAAATACTTACCCCTAATCACACAGGATAATTTTAGATTGCGAATGTGCTCACCTACAACCTACACTGTTTAGTTGTAATTCTGCCAAAAAAAAGGTAATATGCTTCTTCATCTAACTTAATACATTTAACAAAGTCCAGAACTGCGGTAACAGCCCAAGTAAGTTTAAATAGTGTTTCCTACTTAATCCAGTTGTTAAACCCGTTTCAGAGTTCTGCTTTGTTTTGTTTAGTTAACAGCAGCGACCGCATCATAAATTACAGATCAAATATATCTGGAGCAAGGACTGTCAAGGAATCCTTAAAATCATTTGTTAAGTACGATTTAACTTAAGTTTATGTTATTTCTTTAGCTCTCCATTACAATTATTACAAACTACCGTGCTGACAGGTTATAATCAGGGCTTGAAACCGAAAAAAAATTGGTTACCGGTTAACCGAAATCGAGAACTTTGTTTTTACAACGGTTTTGTTTAATCAACCGGGTTGCCAACCATCCCGGATTGGACAGGATTAATCTTACATAGAACCATACGTAGTATAGCGAAAGTAAAAAATCTTTGTTTCAGTTTAACCGACTCCAAAAAAGTTAGAAAAGTAAGATACTTGAACATAATGCGAAATAACAAAATCGACTGAATCTAATTGATAAGCCTAATAAGGCCTTTCTGGTTGATTAGAGCATTATGCCATTATCAAAATCCATGCAACTTGATCTCTTGAAACTCAGATCTTATCTTCTGGGTAAGACATCACCCTGGTTAAATAATATTCATTGCACTGTGGCAATTGTTTTGCTAATAGCGATTTAATGAATATATAACCGAGATTAGATTTGTATAATAATGATAATGATAGCTTAATTATAAGTATTGTGTGTCTGCAGTGGCGTAGTATTAATCGCCGGGGAGCGAACTCATTTCTGGCGCCCTAAGTCCATATTGTTAAGGTCACGGATATAAAATGTACAATTGGCGCAACATTCGATGGAGAGTAGAGAGAAGTTAGTGTTATTCGCTTCGCAAGCGCAAGCGTAATATACTTGAAAATTGATATTATCGTTTTACTGTTACGTAGCAGTAAACGTAGGTTCGGAGTTCAGAAGCCTGTTGAAATATGTGGAACTTTTCGACATAAATTTCCGTTAGGTGGCGATACGTCTACGAATGAGATTTCGATTGACAATAAATTAATTAACAGTTTTTTACGTTTTTAAAATATTATACAGGGCGCTTTTTACTTGTTCAAAATAGTAATACTTTAAACAGATAGAAACTCATTTTTCTTTAAATACAACAACCTATATTTTCTTAGTCTCATGAAAAATTTAATTGTCCTTCAAAAACAATAAGACCGTTTTATAACTACAATTGATATTTTCCGAGATATCACGATTTTTCATTAAATCTGGAGCATACGATAACGGTCAGATACCAAATTTTATTGTAATATCTTGAATAATATCGGCATGTTTCCATACTTTTGCTGTTTAAAATCCAACATAAACATTTTACAATTAATACAGCGAATTATTGGTCAGATTTTTTGTGATAGTTTTATTGAAACCAGTTTTCGTTTTCATAGCATTTCTTAGCTCTTTTGTTTAAATACCTGTAATAACAGCTATTTGGACGCTCTGGTTCCTTAAGGATGCTGTTGTAAAAATACATGTCAACATGTCATGTAGGATATTATTAAAAAATCTTCCACTATTGTATGTTATTGGAACCGTACAATATAAAATTTGTAATATAATAAAAATCAAAGTTCATATTTTTTTTGTTTGAAACAAATACGTGTATAATTTAAAGCTTTACTGTTACATTGAACAACTATTTGCGTTCTATTTGTGCTAAAACATTAAATGATATTTCCTGATTATACTGTTATTTCGCCGATCAGTCGTAGTTGGATAAATAACTTTATATTATTCTGCAACTTGGAATTGCGCTGAAAATCGAAGCGATTATTGGATGTGTTCTGGAGTTATTAATGCCAGAATACTACTGTCCTTGTTAGTTCAGATGGATGATACATATTTCGCTATATAACTTACGTTCGAAGCAATCATAACCAGTACAGAACTTTCAGTTGCCTATTAAAACTTTGTAATGGCAAAAAACTACACCCGTGAGATGCATTAAAATTTACTCTAATTGCGTTTTGAAACTGCTTGTAGCATTTTAAACTGGATGTCGCTATAAAAAAAAACGTAATACATTGATGATAAAACTTTAATAATTTGTGTAAAATTTATTTCTCCAGTTCTGATGGGAGTGCACGCTAAAGTGGAGAATTGAATTTGTAACTTACGGATATAAAGTTTTAAAGTACTCAAAAAATAAAAGCAAACCACAAACTTCTTTTTAATTGATTAGATGTTTCCAACACTGTCTCCATGTTGCTAATTAAAAGAAAAATTTAAAAACGGTTGACGAATTGGATGTACTAACTACGTTTAAGTACTAATTGTAAAAAAAAAAAACTTTGGAATGAAGCTCCCTATTCACATTGGTTTGTAAAAAGTGGTTGTAAAATTTTAAACAGTGTGAAATGTGTTATCTTTTGTAATTTAAACGTCTTACGTTTAAAACCAATTAATGAATTTTTAAGTTTTTTGGTTTTTTTATAATTTAAACACCTATGGTGTTTGAGTTATTAATACTGGTCTAATAGACCAACCATCAATTTTTCTCTAATAAATCTTAAAACTAAATACTTAACAACTAGAGTCCATCTATCTATGTCTTCTAGATTCTTCTGACTATATTGGATGCACTTTAACTCGCGTACTATGCTCTGTTTCTTACACAAAACACGCCACACGAGCTCAAAGGGCTTGGTCCTCTTCAATCTTCGGACAAGATGATGGTTGTCCAGTAGTTAAAGAGCTTCTGCATTCTCATGATCGTGGAGTCTGGCTTCGCGTCTACCAGCAAACCTTTTAATTCTTTCCTTAACCATTGGTATACCAAGATCTCGATGAAGATCAATGTTGCGGACGTGCCATGGAGCGTTTACCATATTACGTAGCACTTTGTTTTGGAAAGTCTGGATAGATGTAATATTACTGTCTTTGGTGCAACCCCAAAGTTGAATACCGTAAAACCACACCGGTTTCATGACCTGTTTGTATATTAGGATCTTATTATATACCTAATGATAATTTGGAATATCTTCCAAAAAGCCAGGAAGTACTGTCTGTATTTTAGATTAAGTTTGGTTTTTCTTTTTCACGTGTTCTTATCATCGCAATTTTGCGTCAAGGGTAATTCCAAGATATTTCGCTTGATTTTCATTTGGCACTTTAGTCCCATTTATATTAAGTAGCAGCGGATCCATTATCATTTTACCTGTAAAATTGACATGGAAGGACTTAAGCTCGTTAAGCTTAATTTTCCATTGTTTGGTCCAGTTGAGTTTTACGTTACTGGCTGTTTGCAAGTCTCTCGTGGATAATTCCTGATCTTTGCCTACTGCAAGTAGTACAGTGTCGTCTGCAAATATGACTACAGTAACTTCTTCTAGTACTGGTATTTCACTAGTGAATAACAGATAAAGCACAGGAACAAGGACGATACCCTGTGGTACGCCTGCTTTTATCTCTTTTAACTCGGAATATTCATCTTCTTGTTTTATTCTGTAGAGTCTGTCAGAGATGTATTATGAAGATATATATGTTAATATGTTAACATATCTGCGTATTGCTTAGGAAGCGTTTTGTTCATTTTATGTTGGTTCATGGTCTAAAACTAATTATAGCCTTATTTTTAAATTCTTAATAACTTTTTCTTATGTTTTTTTTGTATCTCTGAAAATAAGAGCACTTTACTCTTGCGAATATTTCACAAATCGCTAAAATCTAGTGTCCTATGACTTTTTATTAAACTTTTTTTCATCTTAAAATTAATTTTAGAACATGCACCAACTTCTATCAAGAATAAAATTTTCTGAGAAATCAGTAATAAACAATTTTTCCAATTATTGCAGACTTTTTGAATGATGCTGTATATGTGTTCGTTTAGTTTATCTGAAGACGGATAAAATAATAAATTACATACGAAATATTAGGAAATAATGAAGAGTTTTCTTTAATTACTAAAATTGATTGACCACCCCTCCCGATAAGAAGTTGTGTACATTTATGTGTTAATCTAAATACATTAAAATTGTTCATTCACGACCTACTAAGCCCAGTTTAAAACCTGTTAATTCTTATATGCATTTTAATGGCAGCGTTATTTTTGTGCTTGATTTATTCACTCCTTACATCTCATTTTTGAACAATGCATGTCGCGTGTCATTTTTTCTATCGACTTCATTTGTACAAGACTGTGAAAATTTACGCTCCACCCTTTTGTAATATATGGTGCAATCATCTCTATCAATAATAATTTATCACTGTATTTAGGGCGAATATATTTAATTCTTGACGTTTTCAATCGCTCTTACATCCTTCTTAGTGAATGTCCCAACTGTCACAGCTTAAGAGAAATGCGGAGACCACTATAACGTCGTAAAGATTTTTTTTTAAAGGTCCGTCTAACGGCGTCACATGAATGCCATAATGTTTCAGGTTTTTTCAATAAATCTCTACCATTCTTTCATATGTCACAAGTTGTACGCTGGATATGTAAAAATATTCAACCGCCGGATCGCTCTGCTATTGTCGGCATTTTCTTAAATGTCACTAAAGTGTTTTGGATTTTAGTTGTTTTTATATTCCATAATAACTCATTGCTGTGACTTGTTTTTACACTTTATGGCGACACAATTTGCAATTTAAAATCTACTGTTTAGAGATAGAAGAATGGTTACATTAGCAAATAAGTGTGTTTTTACGTTTTCATTATAAATTACTTACTATCAAGAAAGTAAAATTTAGGTATTCCTAATTAAGGCAGAGTTCTTAACCGCATTGTACCGCAAAATTAACTGAAAGTGAAAGCCAACTATTTTATTTCTTATAGACGCCATATTGGAACCTCATGCTCTCAGTAAATTAACTTTATGACAAAAACAAAGAATATTTCGAAATGTAACCCACAAATAAATCTGAAATTTATTAAACATGCTCTCGTAACTTATTTGTTTTCAATATGTTTGTCGTGCAAGGCATCGTACGATCCCATAAACGATCATTGTATGCCCAGTATCGAAATAGGGTTCAAGCACAGTCTCTGATAGTTCATAGGACGATTAATCGGCTGTTCCAGCAGTTATCGGATAAACTCATGAACTTGTTTGTGGACGGTGAAAATAGTATATGAAGAAAGGCAAGAACTATTGCTGTATTTTACACGCATGCGCTGTTCACAACTAAAGTGACCTCTGGTAGCTAAGCATGGCTTTTCCAATCCCATGTTAGCACCACTTTCTTAAGATGCGTCTCTAAACACAATGGAAACAACTGTTATCTACAGTCAGACATGCCCCTAAAGCGTCTAATACATTTATTAGTCCGTAGTTGACGCATGTGCATAAACCAGTTGTATCAGTACATGAATTAGTAGAAAATTAACTGCTGGAACAAACCTAAAGTATCAGAAACATGTAAAAGAACCTCTTTACGTATTTTATATGTAGAATATAGTAGTACGTCACACTAATTGCATCAAAGATCAAAACACTAAAAATATAATCAGTATAAACAAATGAATCAGTTTGTTTGAGTTTTTGAGCAATTTAGTGTTGTTACTAGTGTTGCCAAGAGACGAGATTTTATCCATTCTCGATCTCGAAAATTCTCGAAAGCTGATTCTCGATTTCGAACTCGAAAATTCTCGAACGTGCTTTCTTGATCTCGAACTCTAAAATCTCGATTCTCGAATATGTGCGACTTTCAAAGCTTCAACTGAGTGTCCTTGATGATATACAGAACCAGGACCGGCTCAGACGCCGGTTTTACGGGCCTCGCGCACTTATAAATCGTAACCGGAAAATTCCCCGACAACAATTTACCGACGGAAGATTCCCCGACAACAATTCGTCGACAAACAATTCACCGACTGGAAAATTCCCCGACAGTAAAATTTCCCGGCAAACATTTTACCGAATGGAAAATTCCCCGACAATCTGAAAAATAATGTTCCTATCATAATTAATCTTGGTCGAGCAACATAAAAGTTATCAAGAGTTAATGGTTTATAATTTAGAATAACGTTGGATTAACGACGGTGCTCCTGCTTTGCCATTCCATCGAAGTGACATTGTTTTCCCACAAGAATACACCTTAACGCAAAAAGGAGAATCCTTTTTGGTGTACGATTCTGGACCATATGACGACAGAGTAGTGATGTTTAGTACCAAAAGAAATCTTTCGCTCTTGGCTCAATCCGAACATTGGTACGCGGACGGGACTTTTAAAACAGTGCCACACCTGTTTTGTCAACTGTTTACGATACACGGGTTAAAGAAAAACTTGTCAATTCGTCCTAAGCCGAGATAAAGTGTGAAGGGAAGTTATTATTTCGTATTTGTCGGGGAATTTTCCATTCGATAAATTGTTTGTCGGGAAATTTTACTGTCGGGGAATTTTCCAGTCGGTGAATTGTTTGTCGACGAATTGTTGTCGGGGAATCTTCCGTCGGTAAATTGTTGTCGGGGAATTATCCTAGATCCCTTATAAATATCTAAGAAAATTTAATAATAGAATCATTATGATTAATAAAATTATTGGACTTTTGATTTAGTAAAATTGTTTTGCAAATACTTTGGGATCCAACTAATAACTTTTCCCGATACCCCACAAAACCTCTAGACGGGCCCTGTATAGCAGTGTTTCTTAACCCAAAACGTGCCGCGGACCGGAACATATTCGGGTTAAATCGGGTAATCCACAAATCATCATGTAGAAATAAATACGTAGAATACATGAAGTGTTAATTTGATAAACAACCTTCCGCGTTTAAATTGAGGTTATGTGCTATGCTACAAACAAGTCGGTTGCTAACCGTTATCCAAGTAAACATTTCGTTACGGATTTCTTACGTATTACGCACTAACCACTATCTGCTATCTGCTATCTACTACGTTCATTGTGAACGCGGACTTAAAGGCCCGGCGGGTGAGAAACATTAATATTAACATTTGGTCCTTCGAGCCGGATACAAATGTTAATGTCAATGATTAAGGCAATAATTATTAATTGTCTTTTCAGCTTATGAATTAAAGACTGTAACCTTTTTTATATGCCTTTATTGATTACATATTAATAACAACTATTTTATACATAACTACCAATCACTATGACTACACTTCCATCCACACACTATGTTTAAAGTCCACTTTGCCTCAATATACCCCCGGCCTTGAAAGAAGGTTATAATCCTTTAATTTATAAGCTGAAAAGGCAATCAATAATTATTGCCTTAATCATTAACTAACAGTTACATCGAACATCTAAAAAGGCTGCGTGCGGCCATAAGTCCGCAGGGTCTCCATCCTTGCAGCTATTATTATAAGCGAGATCCCATGCTTAAACTCGAATTTCAAACACTTTGTACCTATATAGTGTGCTGCGAAATTTTAGCATTGTTAAAAGCGTGTCGCGACATTAAAAAGGTCGAAAAACACTTCTGTTCGGCATTGCGATAAGTTCCTTACTTCTTTCTGACTTACTACTTGTATGAAATGTGACATTTGTTATTATTTATTATCCAATAAACCCAACGATATAAAACAGAAAACACAACGATCCACCATTATTGGATCTTCTCGTAACTGACAACACCGCAAGCGATCCTAGCAGTAATAAAAAAAATATAAGAATCGAAGTTTTTATGAGTTAAACCTATCTCACGCGTTGTGGTGTGACAGAATAGCATTGCTCGATAAAATCGCCAAAGTATTGAAAAGTACGGCAATACGATATGCAGAGAAGTGGGATTTGAAAGGCTTCAAGCGTGCATACAGTATTCGACCTGTCGGATCAATGGCGGTCCTGTGCAGGGCGCTGACTTCCTGACAAGTGGCGCCGGGAGGTTTTCCAACGCGAACGAAATTCCTTTGGATCTTGCAGCTCTTTAAGTATTTCTGGAATTCCCCTCCAATCATCAGTACAATTAGGCAACCCAAACAGACTTCGGTTTATCAAAATTACGAAGATGTTGAATAATAATTGAAAAAAAGATGTATGCTAATAAAATTTAATCGACAAAAATACTAACTAATGTGGTTTCGTCACACACATAGATGCGCATATAACGAATACCTATACACTGTATAGTGTAGTATAGTATACCAGGGTGACCAACCGTCCTACTTTGGGAAGACATGTTCTACAATTAAACCTTTTGTCTTTGTCCTACCTCCCCAGGAAAAAAGCATAAATGCCCTACCTTATATTAGTTTACTATCCTTGATACACACTGATTAAACGTCAATTTGGCAGAAGTCATTTACAAAGATGAAATTATTAGAACGCCTGGAACGCTATCCTTTTTTTTTATGTCCACAAATACACAATCACACAACGAAGATACATAAAATACATAGCGAAAGTAATTTTGTGATTACACCAATTTATTTTATTAACAGTGTGGTTTAATAATAAGACTAAGAACTCCTTGTAAATAAGGTCGTTCGTTCTTTACTTTAAATCAATGAAATAGTAAATAATTATCTGAAAACCTTGAACTGATCCGATAACAATAAAATATTGGCAATGATTAAAGCGTTTTGAAACATTTGCCGATATGTATTGGGAATTATTTTATTAAGTATTAATCAACAACTTTATTTTTAAATCTGAACTATGGCAATGAAGATAAATAAGTTTTTAAACAAATTTTACAATTTATTATATCGTTAAGTAGTTTAAATAACTTGGGCGAGTTAAGATGCATTTAATTATATTTAGTTTTTTTAGTTTGTCAATTGTAGCTCTTGTCGCAGGAGAAATTAAAGGTAAATAATTATTTAAATCGTTTATAAACTGTGATGTTATTTTTAACAACCTGTTGCTTAAATTTTGTTTTTAATTCGAAGATTATTTTTGGAGAGACTTTACGGGTGAAATTCCTAAAGATGCTATACCAGTTGGTAAAGATAAAACTGGCAAAATCACGTATATAGGAAAAATATTAGATAAGAAGGATGGACTTTTTCCTGCAACAATCTATCAAGGATCTAAGCAAGTTACAGCTGTTGTTAGTAATGGAAGAAAAGTTATTGTGGACGATTATATTCAGGCATGTGTAACGTTATTCTTATTTCTAATGGTACAACCGTTTAACTTTTACACTTTTTTCTTGGTTATGGATGTGAATATTGTTTATAAGCCTCTCTCCATCACTTTCTGTGTCTTATTAACCCTCTAAGTCTAAACCTACAATAAATTGTTCTGTTTACAGCAACTTCTTTTTCCTTACCAATCCAGATATTTTTCCCTTGCGCCTTTTTGTACCACTCCTGTTGTATCATCCTTTTTCATGACTGTACCTGCTAAATATTTTACTTTTGCTTTATCGACATGTTTTTCTTCTACTATATATTGTAAACTTTTAGATATTATGTGGAAAAGACATATCTTTATACCGGTGGAAAAATGTCACAGCCAGCCAAACGCATTTACTAACAGATTGTGAACTTATTGTTGGAGGAGTTGAAACTCGTGACGATATAGTATATAATATCGGTCGTGTGAATCATCAACAAGAAACAATAATAGGAAGAGTATATCCAACCTATCGACCAGACAATGGATTATGGGTGCTTAATGGTAACGGTCAATTAAATTACAAAACGTTTGATATTCTTGCATACAACTGTACTGAAGTGCTTCCATCTTGTATATCTTATTCCATTGATGAGAGGGCAAATTTTCAATAAGAAATAATTATAAATAAGTGAAGTACTTTTGGGTTGTAGGTTTGCACTTTTGTTTGTATAAAGAATGTTGTAAAACTTTTACTTTGTGCGTATTTTTTTCATATCTGTTCTAATAGGTAATTATTTAAAATAGAACAAGAATTTATCAACAAAATTTGTTAGTGGTCAGGAAATACATAACCTAAAATTTATTCTAACTGTACTTAGTGGTTTGTTTCCGCACATCAATATGTAACTTTTCTACTAAATATGTATTATTATTAATTTTTTTACGTTTTGAATTTTTTGTTTTTTTTTTTAATGTACCTATAAGGCTTTTTGTACCTTCAATCGTTTTTGAGTTATTAACGATTTTGTAATTTTGCCATACGTGGTATGAAAAAAGTATTGTGATCACAAAAATTTGTGATTTCGAGATTTTGGCAACCTTATACGTCATAAAGTCCCATGCGCACATTTTGACTATTTTCGCAATAAAGACCGTGTGTGGGTATGAGTGTTTAAGTTTATAAAAAATTAAATTTGTCGCTTAAGCTTTTAATCACGTTTTAATTAAGTCCACTTTTGTAAATGAAACTGATCCAGATTTTCTTAAAGACTTCTTAGAATAAAGATGTCGATGTTTAGTTACATAAATTTTTTTATTAATTAAACTCTTCAAATAATTCAAACATATCTCAAAACGTTTAATTCGTTAAAACCTTAAAAACAACTTTTACAATAACAATATTTTTATGTGTTGTGCATAAAATTTGCTTCGACGAAACATTATTTATCTTAAAGCTATGTGACATGAAACAATATTTTTTGTGAAATAAAATGCAGGTTTTTTTTGTCTTTCCAATTTGTTGTTGAACAAAAACAAACCAAGGCAACCACCAAAATAAGTCGTTTTATATTGGAATATTTGATGATTCATGTTTACCTATTGAATTTTTCACTCAAAAACTGTAGGTTTTACGAGAAAAACTAAAGAACAAAAAAGTTTCTAAAGAAATTAATCTTTCAAAAAAATATTTAAAAATTGCAAAATTTTAGCACACCATTAAGTTCTTATAAAAAAGCCTTAAGGGTTGCACTTTTCAGCCTCCTGTGAAAGTGGGGGATTATTGAAACATTTTTATATTTCTCGTAAGTTGATATACGCAAGGAAACCCATTCTGCCAGCTAAGTAATGTTTTTAATAGTATGCTTATTTCAAATTCAAATTTCCAATAAAGGTTCAAGAATAAAACCCATGAGAAAATCAGTGTAAACAACTGAAATTGTTTGTAACTAGACCGGTCGCGATCCGCGATCACTACAATAAATGAATAAATAACCTGGTAACGGAGTTAAGTAACTTCGTTACTTATTATAGCGATCGCGGATCGCCACCGCCACCGCGCCGGTGTGAGTTGACCCTTAAGCGTTCCGGAACATCCCTAGTTCATATGTCATAAACACGCTTATGAAATCATTTTGACAGACATTTACAAAGATGAAATTAATTAGAACGCCTGGAGCGCTATACTTTAAAGTTTTTATGTCCACAAATCACAAATACACAATACACTTACGAAGATACCTAAAATATTTTAGAGAGAGTCATTTTGTGGCCACACCAGTTTATTTTATTAACAGTGTGGTTTGATAATAAGACTAGCAACTCTTGGTAAATAAGGTCGTCTGTTATTCACTCTGAATCAATTAAATAGTAAATAATTATCTGATAATCTCCCAACAGATCCGATTCAACAAAATATTGGTAATAATTAAAGGCGTTTTCAAACATTTGCCTAACCTTGTATATGTATTGGGGATTACTTTATTTAGTATTACTCAATCAACAACTTTATTTCTAAATCTAAACTATGACAATTAAGATAAACAGGTTTTTAAACAAGTTCTACAGTTTGTCAAACATAGCTCTGAGTTTATTTTTCGTAGAAGATGCGCAAACGTTACTTAAGACAATTTAAGTTCACAAATGACCCAGTGCAGGTCCTAATCACTCAAGTTTACTGCGCGTTAGGATATCAAAGGCAAAGCTAAGTTTGACAAGCTGTACAATATATACTCTCATTAGTTTGAATAACTTGGGTTAGTTAAGATGCATTTCATTTTATTTAGTTTTGTTAGTTTATCAATAGTAGCTCTGGTCGCAGGAGAAATTAAAGGTAAGTAATTTAAATCGTTTATAAACTGTGATGGTATTTTTAACAACCTGTTGCCTTAATTTTGTTCTTAATCCGAAGATTATTTTTGGAGAGACTTTACGGGTGAAATTCCTAAAGATGCTATACCAGTTGGTAAAGATAAAACTGGCAAAATCACGTATATAGGAAAAATATTCGATAAGCAGGATGGACTTTTTCCTGCAACAATCTATCAGGGATCTAGGCAAGTTGCAGCTGTTGTCAGTAATGGAAGAAAAGTTATTGTGGACGATTATATTCAGGCATGTGTAACGTTATTCTTATTTCTAATGGTACAACCGTTTTACTTTTACACTTTTTTCTTGGTTATGGATGTGAATATTGTTTATAAGCCTCTCTCCATCACTTTCTGTGTCTTATTAACCCTCTAAGTCTAAACCTACAATAAATTGTTCTGTTTACAGCAACTTCTTTTTCTATACCAATCCAGATATTTTTCCCTTGCGTCTTTTTGTCCCACTCCTGTTGTATCATCCTTTTTCATGACTGTACCTGCTAAATATTTTACTTTTGCTTTATCGACATGTTTAATTTTTGATTCTGTGCTTTGTACTTTCCCTCCAGTTGTTTAGAAATTTTATATTAAACACTTTTAAAACTTTATTTAGGTTTATATATGATGGTCCATGATTCGCTTACTTGGTTAATAATAGTACTTAACACTGTATTTCGCTTTTTCTTAGAAATAGGCATTCATTTAGTTAACTTTTTTTTTAAATTTCTACATTCATCTTTTCCCAATAATGCTAATGCATTCCTTTTTGTGATTTTGTAGTTCTTGTTTACACTCAATGTTACTTTGTTGAACAGTTTTGTTCAGGATCCTATTAATGCCTTTAATAAAGTAAAATTTAAAATAAAATATGCCAACTGAATGTTGAATTACATCGACACGGATTAGAGAATCAAATTAAATACCTATAGATATTTTTCTTCTACTATCTATTGTAAACTTTTAGATATTGTGTGGAAAAGACATATCTTTATACCGGTGGAAAAATGTCACAGCCAACCAAACGCATTTACTAACAGATTGTGAACTTATTGTTGGAGGAGTTGAAACTCATGGCGATGTAGTATACAATATCGGTCGTGTGAATCATAAACAAGAAACAATAATAGGGAGAGTGTATCCACCCTATCGACCAGACAATGGATTATGGGTGCTTGATGGTAACGGACAATTAAATTACAAAACGTTTGATATTCTTGCATACAACTGTACTGAAGTGCTTCCATCTTGTATATCTTATTCCATTGATGAGAGGGCAAATTTTCAATAAGAAATAATTATAAATAAGTAAAGTACTTTTGGGTTGTAGGTTTGCACTTTTGTTTGTATAAAGAATGTTGTAAAACTTTTACTTAGTGCGTCTTTTTTTCATATCTGTTATAATAGGTAAATTTTTAAACACAGGAAAATATAAATATTTTATTTAGACTTTTATTTAAACTAAACACCTTATCTTCAATTACATATATTTTAAAACATGTTTTTGATTTCCTATGTACGCAGTTTTATTTATGGTTAACAATAATACCCATATTAAGTTAAATAGTTAAACATTTCTTTTTTTTTAATAAACCCAGTTTTACACTTTTTTATTGTCATTTTACGTCTTTTGTGTTATAACTCATAGCATTGTTATGTCTAGTAAATATTTTTTAATAGAATTTTGCAAAAACATTAATAAAAAGACGCAAAAAATCGTTTTTCTAAACAATTTAGCTAATAATATTTTTAATCTTTAATTGTTGCTCATATACGATAGTCCTTTTTTAAGGACTATTTCCTGTTATACGGTGTGTCCAAAAGGAATGCTATATATCGCAGTAAATATCCACTTTAGGGAAAAACATTTTGAATAAAAGTTGTCTGGTCCTTAGTTTTCCACCATAAGACAAAAATAAATTTAATTTTTCTTTTCGAATAATAAAAGCGCAATGAAAAACAATTGCATTTTTTTAAATAACAATGTACCCCTATATCATACTCATTTAATAAAGTTTTTTTTTTCAATTATGCAAAAGTTTAGTACCTACCCTTACTTAAGCAATATTTTGAGAAAATCGCCAAAAATACTCTCAAATTATTTAAATTGTTTAGTATAAAAACATCACAAGAACTAAAATTTTTTGACGAAATCTACAATAAGTGTTTAAACTTTAAACTGTGAACCATTTACAGCTTGGCAATGATAAACTCGGTTTTTAAACCCGTTTATAACATTCCCAACCATTTCAGCTGTAATTTCTCTAATACGATCTTTTAAATTTTCGATATTCTCCGGCTTCTTAGCATAAACTTAATTTTTAAGGTGACCCCATCATTGAAAAGAAATCTCAAATGATTATAATACCTTGGTACCTTGCCATTTAAAAAAATTCAATTGTTTTTCATTGCGCTTTTGTTAATCGAATAAAAAATATTTAAATTTTGTCTTATGGTGAAAAAGTAAGTACCAAACAACCTTTATTCAAAACATTTTTCCTTAAAGTGGATATTTACTGAGATATACATATAGCATATTCCATTCCTTTTGGACACACTGTATATTTAAACTTATTAACTTGGTAAGTTGTATGCGACCGTTCAAATTATTTTCTTTCAGTACGGCTAATATCAGCACTGCGACAAACCGACCCGCAAAAAGAATGTATTGACCAATTGGTCGACTTGTAAAAAGTTTGGACACTCCTGCATTAGTCCATTAATTTCCCGTTCTCTGCAAGCTGTAGATTTCTCGTTGTTGCTCTCTGACTGATTGTCCGCCTACTCGTTTAGATTTCGTATTATATACGAGCTTGCGCTGTGCTTGTACAGTACACCAGTGCCATTAAAACTTTTTTTCTTATGCTGAGCAAAATAAAATAACAGTGTTTTTTTTGGTCATATTTGTAATGTGTCATATCTCCGTTATTGTTGTAAATATCGAAAAAATGTATGGCGATAATTTTTAGATATTTTTATGCAGAATTCGTTTACTCTAAAAAAAGGGTTTACACAAACTTACCTTTTTTTACATAGAAACTGTATGTAGTTGGCTGTGACATTTAAATTCCTTATTTTTTCTCATTCTAAATATACAGCGTCATTCAAAAAGTCTGCAACAAATGGGAAACATTTTTATTATTTATTTCTCAGAAAATTTTATTCTTGATAATAGTAGTTGGTCCATGTTCTAGATTAGTCTAGAACTAATATTAAGATAAATAAAAGTTTAATAAAAAATCAAAAGACACTAGATTATTGAAATATTTGCAAGTGTAAAGTGCCCTTATTTTAAGAGATACAAAAAAAAAAAATAAAAAAAAAAAAAAAAAGGTTATTTAGAATCTTAAAATTGGGCTAGGTTTAAATTTTAAAGGTCAAATTCCAATTTTTATTTTTTAGGAAATTTTAACAATCAAAAAGTGCAACAAACAGAAGTTTTTATTATCGATTTCTTAGAAAATGTTATTTTTCGTAAAAGTTGGTGCCTCGACGAAAACTAATTTTAGGAGAAAAAAATTACTCTTGCGAATATTTCAAAAATCGTTAAAATCTAGTGTCCTATGACTTTTTATTAAACTTTTATTTATCATAATAGGTATATTATGAAGAATCAAATTTTTTGAGAAGTCAATAATATAAATGTTTCCCATTTGTTGCAGACTTTTTGAATGACGCTGTATCCCTTATACAGTTATGATGTAGTTATTTTCAATAATAAGTAAACGAAGGTTTTTTTTGAACAAAATTATTGTAGGCTGTTAAAAGAAAAACAAAACAAGGTGTAAAACCTTTTAAAACTCATGTGGTACAAGTTATAAAGGTTTTTTAGTCTGTCGTGATAAACATTATAAATGTTCTACATGGTGGACCAATTTAGCCACCCCTATCCGCTATTTTTTCACTGTTAGCTTATTCGGGCGTTAACCGCTTGCAAGTATTAGTACCTAGTTGTACTGTGATGCTCTGAAAACCCAAATACACCCACCTAGAAAATTTTATCAGGATTCGTTCAGCGGTTTTCGAATCAAAAAGGAAAGTGGCAGGCAGAAAAATCTGAAACGTAAAAGGAATTAGTACCTTAACCCCCGCAAATATACAAAAAATTTAAAAAGTAAACCAAATTATATGAAATAACTCCTTAGTCATTTATATGTATTGTTTTGAGTACGGCAACTTTCTGTAACCTTTTTTTTAAGGCTCAAAATTCTGTCTCAACTAAAAGAATCCACTAGTAAATAAATGCTTTTTTTAAACCTAGAATTACATTTAATTTAAGTTTTAATGAATCATTCAAGCAGTTTTAACATTCACATTGTGTTGAAGATTTTAATTTGTTTATTAGCAATATATTCAATTATTTTATGGAGTAACTAATTTATAATAAGCTAATGTATTTCTTGGGTCCATAAATCTTCGTAACTTCTAAAGATACAATTTCGCAGCTTGTAACAGGGTAAACAGCATGGCCCTAGATTTTATCTGTGAATTAGTGCTAAACCTTTTAACATTTCAATTATCTTACATAATGAATGCAAATAAAGAAAAAACACTTTCTGTTCACAATTAACCAACTGTAATTTTTTTTTTAATTTAAAGAACTGTTTGGCAAAAGTTAATATACTTTGTAACATAAAAAAAATGGCGGCGATAATGGCGGGTTAGGTATATCATTTATTAAAAATGATATGAAATTTTCTCTTTCGCCGTAAAAATCGGTAAAAAAATATGGAGTGTTAACGTTATAGCGTCATTAAAAACGTCTTTGCAAGATGATATCGCCATATAGTAACCACTTTCTAAGATGCCTAGCAGTTTCAACGCTGAAGCTTATTTTAGATATTACTCTAAGTCATATTTGAGAATAGGATTATGAATATTACGGGAAATGGGAAGACTAAGTCTCACAGAGTTTCATAACTGGATTTTTATGAAAATTCATGCGTTAATAGGTGTGTATAAAATATATTACCCACATAAAAAGACAGAACGTTGAGAAATATTCAAACAAGGTTGAGTGGAAGAGCAATCCATTGTTCTAGACAATGGATTGAACTACGCCTTGCGGTTGCCATATAACATATATGTAATAATATTGTTGTACTGTTTGTTTGTTTCTTATGGCAATAAAGACATTATTATTATTATTATTATTATTATTTAACTACATTTAATTTTGATGGATTCAGGTCTGCAGCGAGGTGGTAAAAAATAATTTTTATTTGCCCAAGAGATAAAAATTTCATCTCTCCGACAGCTTTACGCTCTGCTAAATTGGTAGTTTTCGTTTAGCTTAAGTTAACACAACTTTTGTTGCATGTCTGTATTAAGCACCATTAAAATATTTTACTTAAGAATTAGCTTTTAAATTAAAAAGTAGTATAAAACAATTATTATTATGCATGTCATCTGCAAATCAAGAGTACCAAGGTATCAGTGATTACTCTACACAAAATTTCAACAAAAATCACAAAAGGACTATGTTCTTATTCCTAAAATTTTGTTAAAACAAAAAGCGTTGAGTTAAAAATACAACACTGTTTATAAGGACACAAATATATATATTTTTTTGCTTATAATAAAATTAATCAAAGAAGTAACATAAAAAATGAGAGGCAATTGGAAAATGGAAAAAATAAACATAACTGAGCCAATGTTCGCTGACGACATGGTCTTAGTCGCGGAAACAGAAAAGAATCTGCAATATAATCTAAAAACTCTAAACCAGGAATTGGAAAAAATTAATATGACTATTCCCCTCATGGCCATAGAAACCAATCACTTTAGTCAAATTATAGTCACGCCTTAATGTTTTGACCAATCACGTTCATTTTTAAGCGAAAAAAGCCCTAGGGCTTTTTTCACCTCCAAAATAGCGAAAACATGCCGTTGTCATGTCAATTATATCCTTAGCAACCTGGTTGTTTGTTTACAGATGTTTGACAGTTGTAAAATATATTTAAGATGAGCCCATAGATAAGAGAGAAAATAGATACTACACTCCCATACAATGCTTTTGAACTAAATTGCGCCATCTGAGCGGCTTGGGGTTCACCTAAATTTGCACGCTTGTCATAGAATTTACAGTAATCTGTAAATACGACCGGATATAAATAAATTATAGGAATTCAAAATTTATACTTATATTTATTATTTATGGATAGAATAAAAGGATTAAGATGCATTTTAAAATGAAAAATGTTTATTTATATGAAATACAAAATATTTATATAAATAAATATAACCAAAGGTCTATTTCTTTACAAGTAATTATTTTGTTGTAAACTTTTGTTGGGGTGACCATCCATCCCGGTTTTAAGTACTGTCCCGGTGTCCCGAAAAATGAATTAGTCATGTGAACTTGCGTCTGTATGATTATTAGTTTTTAATAAATAAAACTGAATTTATATTTATAGTTTTAAATTGAATTACTTTTCAAATTATATTGTTACTTAAATTAGACAACAAAAACTGTATGTACAAAAAATTGTGGTATTCGGGTCGTTACTTTTTTGTAGAGAATGTGTGTTCCAACTTTTTTTTCAATAATTCGTAACAGAAAATCATTAAATTTATACTTCCCATTTACGAAACAATGGCATAATCAAAGGGTAAGGAAAAGTAATTTCTATTTCACCTATTACCACTAAAAATATATATTACTTCTATTATTATTCAAATTTTATGACTTTGTTTATTACTTTTAAAATGATTATTTAAAAGTTTTGTTACATATTTAAATATTTTGATGTTATATTTTGTAACAATCTCGGACCCGGAGTATCGTCAAGATCTTTTTTACTATTTCCATCCATTTCTTTCGTAGTCGTCTCCTCCTTCTTTTTGAGTCCGCTTCACTATCTAGCACTAGTTTTGTTACTCTTCCTTCAGGTAATCTGGTGATATATCCAAGCCATCATAATCTTTGGATTTTTGCCACAGTTTTTATATTAGTTTGTCCATATATTTCCATAATTTCTTTCTTTGACCGTCTTCTCCATATATATCCCTTCTTGATTCCCCCATATATTCTTCTAAGTATCTTCCTCTCCCATATTTCTAGTTTGTTTTTCATATTTCTATTAAGGATCTACGTTTCACAAACATAGAGAACAGTCGGTCGATAACAACTGTTCGATACACTCTACATTTTGCGTTTAAGTGATACCTTTTTTGATTTCAGCATTATTGCTAACACTCCGGCACTTTTACTTCCTTTGGCTATTCTCTTATCTATTTCTTCCCTTTGTTCATTTCTGTTAATGTTACCCCCAGGTAGTCAAAATTGTTCACTATCTCAAAATTATACTGCTGCTCTGCACTTGTAACTTATCATTATAACACACAAACAATTTAAGATATTGAACAGGCCGAACAGTTCGTTCAAAATTATGATATATTTTCTTTATCTATGATTATAATATTTCAAAATATTAAAATACTCATATTTTTATTTTGACTTTTTATAGCCAAACGGGGGTAACCATCACAGAACATGTAACCATAGATAAAGGGTACGCAATCATGGAAACCTTCATTCATAATCCGCTGCGCAGCGTATTATGAATGAAACCCAAGCCGTGTAGGTGGCGTGTAAGTCTGTTGGATTATAAATGAAGTTAGTCATGAACGCAACATACACGCCACCTACACGGCTTGGGGTTCAACTATTTTTAATGAAACAAGTATTCGATTGTGCCCATAAGAGTGCAAACACCGTGGATGAGCCGTTTTGGAATAACTTCCATAGAAGAAATACAAAAAACTGTTGCAAATATAACTCCCAAAAATACTGTTGCATCCAAAACGTCAATATGGAAACAATTTAAAAAATTTTGCAAGGAAAGGAGTTACGATTTAAATGCGCTACAGAGGTTAGTACGCTATCGAAAATGTTAACAAATAATAAACGAAAATTGTACCTAATTATTTTTGGTATCTTATTTGGGAAATAGTCTAATCAAATATATTTCGGAACATTATTTTGCAGTGAAAAATTTTAACTCAAGTTTGTTACTTATAGGTAACATCCCTCGACAAAATGAATGACAAAATCCTGAGTCTCAGGATGTTACCAAAGTAACAAACTTTTGTCAATAATTTTACCGGCAAAATAATGTTCCCTTAATATATTATAACTGAAAATTCCCTTCACCTGTCAAATTTGCCTTTTCAACCAACCACTAATCTTAAATCTTTTAGAGACTACCAATAGGAGCAATATTACACGGTAATAATTTTACATTCCTCTGCCAGGAGTTGATCCTCCTGTCAAATTTGCGTTTTTGACCAATAACAAACTCAGATTTTCTTTAAACGGCCAATAAACATAATCATACACTGTTAATATCCTTTTCGCAATTAAGAGATTTTCATGTGTTTATTGGTCGTTTCTAAGAAATCTGAGTTTTTGATTGGTGGAAAATATAAATTTGGAGAGGGAATAAGTTATTTTGGTCTTGATAATTTTTTGACAGATGTCGGCGACCAATAACGTTACTTTAATATAGATTAAACCACACCCCTGACACACCACTCTGACAGTACTTGTAAAATTTGACATAACAGATTATGTATGTACCTAAATACTATTTGGTACATTAATTTTTATTAAAATATAATTCTTGAATTAAAAATTAGTTATAAATGATCTATTAATAATAACAATCCCAGTAAGTAGTAGGTATACTTTAATTTATCTAAATTAAATAACAATTTAATTTGACAGATAGGTTAGGTGAAGGAAATTTTCTGACAAAATATAACTCGTGCATTGCAAATAATCTATAGTTTTTGACAAATCTTCACTCATGCAAGTTGAAGCAGAAAAAATCACTCGTGCACTTCAGCTCAACTTGCATTCGGGCATATTTACCAAAAATTATCGATAATTTTCAATGCACTTGTTATATTACTACTGAAAATAAATACAGAAAGAACTAAAACTATGATCGTTACAACAGAGAACAAAGGGCATAACATCACTTTAAATGGGCTTAGGTTAAAACCGGTAGAAAGCTTTAAATATTTAAGAATGATCATACAGAAAAATGGAGGAATGGACAAGGATATAAGCGAAAGGACAGGAAATGTGGGAAGAATATTTAACAGTTTAAGAACAAATTTTTTTTGAAATAGAGAATCCCAAAACGAACAAAAGTGGAAGTGATCAAAAAGGTAGCAACTGCGGCACTTTTATACGAAAGGTAAACGTGGACACTCACAAATAAAAATAGTAGCTGTGTGAATGTAGCAGAAATGAGATTTCTAAGAAAAATTCAAGGAAAAACAAAAGATAGAATCAGAAATGAAACATATAGATAACAATTAAAGATAAAATCAGTTGAAACAAAAATACAAGAAAGGCACCTGGGATGGTTGGGTCACATTTATAGGATGAAAGGAGAGAGGTTGACCAGAAAAGTCTATGAAGCAAGATCACAGGGATAAAACAAAAGAGGTAGACCAAGAAAATCCTGGCAAGACGAAGTTAAAAAAGCAGCAACGGATAGAAACATCAAATGGAAAGACTTAAAAAAGTTAACACAAGACAGAAAAACATGAAAAAGTGAGCACAACACAACTCAACAGTCCTACACCTATCAGTAGAAGGACTCATGACTAAATAAAATAATAATAATAATAAAAAATTTAATTATTATTATCCACGCCTGCATTTGTAATGAAATGACAAAAATAATATAACTTTTTCCAAATGTAGATAAGTTACAAAAATAAATATATAAAATGGATTTTTAATCAAAGTAACCTTCCTATTTTGCTTTGAATTTCAAATAGGTTTCAATTTAGCTGAAGAAATATTAATCATTGTTGTAGTTCTTTATTAGTCGTTCGCAGACGATAAATAACTTTTACGGTTCTTGATGTAATTGAATTTTATGTAAGGATATTTTGACGTTTCGGTAGTCATTCTTGCTGAACGGTAACTATCAGAATAACAAACGGTATTATAAGCAGTCTGTAGAAGTTTTTGATGTTCTGTCAGAGCAATCTGTCGTTTTATTTTCATAACTTGCAGACGTTGCTCGTCCATTTTCGAATAACTTGCGGACATATTCAATTATTGTTCAGTATTAATAAAACAGGCCGACATTTCAGAACTTTGTAAACGTTGTTTTATTTTTGATAACTGTTCTTATATAAATTATATGCTTTGAATTCTATGGAACGCGCAGTTTTTCGCTCACATCAAGTTTTTCAGCAAAATAAAAACAAGATTGATGAGTCTCTAAAAAAACAAATTTATTTCAAAACTATCTAAACAAAAAACCATCTGCACAATTTAAATTATAATTGCTGTTCTTATATAAATCACATGCTCTGAATTCAATGGTGCCCACAGATTTTGGCTAACACATCAACTTTTTTAACAAACTGGAAAAACAGATTATTGAGTCTAAAAAATTTGTTTTACTTCAAAACTATTTTTTATTTTTTTTTAAATAATTATTTCTTAGCAATCAGATTTATTCAATCTATAAGCTAATGCGCTGGCGTGTGCAGGAGGTTGAGTTTCTTGCACTGGTGACGTGGAGAGGTGAGCGTCCATCGAGGCCCCCTCAGTTACCATTTAAGTCGGTTGGCCAGCGTCTCTTCAGTCTTCTGCCTTGCATAGGTTGTAGTACCGTCTCAAGTAGTGGATTTGGGTGAGCTTCAAGTTTTCTGTTGTGCTTGCTGGTTCTGTCCTCGATTACTTCTCTCACGTAGGGAATATTTAGATCTGTATGTAATGTGTGGTTTGATACGTACCACGGCGCGTTTGTTATAGCTCGAAGAGTTTTAGATTGAGTTCTCTGTATAGTTTCTATGTGAGATTTGGCTGCGCAGCCCCAGAGCTCTATTCCGTAGGTCCAGATCGGTCTAATGACGCTTTTATATATAAGTAATTTGTTTTCTGTTGTTAATTTTGATCTGCGACCAATCAACCAATACATCTTCTTAATTTTCAGCTCGATCTGTTTTTTCTTTTTTGTAATGTGGTCTTTCCAGTTAACCTTGTTATCTAGGTGAAGACCAAGATATTTGACAGTTTCTACTTGTGGTATCACCTCTTGGCCGAGGCGTACTGTCGGACATCGTTCTTTTCTGAGAGTAAATGTTATGTGGGATGATTTTGATCCATTTACTTTTATTTTCCACTGTCTCAACCAGGTCTCGAGTATTTCTAGATGCCCTTGAAGCTTAGGTGACGCGATGTTAGGGTCTGTATGTATCGATAATATGGCTGTGTCATCGGCGAAGGTGCCAGTGATTATATCTGTGGAAGTTGGTAAATCTGAAGTGAATAAGACGTATAAGAGGGGACCAAGAATGCTTCCCTATGGCACCCCAGATTGGATTGGAAAGCGGGTGGAAGTTTCTTCGTTTACTTTTGTTAAAAATTCCCTTTCGTTCAGATATGATTTCAGCAGATTGAAGTACTTGTGTGGGAGATTTTGTTTGATCTTAAATAGCAGACCCGAATGCCAGACCTTATCGAATGCCTGGCTAACATCTAAGAATGCTGCAGTGCAGTATTGATGATTCTCCAAGGATTTGTTGATTACATCTACGATTCTGTGGCACTGTTGAATTGTAGAGTGTGAGTGCCGAAATCCGAATTGGTGATCTGGCATATCCAGGTCTGGGTATCGACGTCTGTACTGATTCGTTTGAGGATTAGTTTTTCAAGTACTTTTGATACTGCTGGGAGCAAACTTATTGGCCGGTAAGATGTAACGTTAGTAAAAACTATTTAAACAAAAAACTGTTTGTATAATTTTTATTAGAATTGCTGTCTTACATAAATAACATCCTCTGAATTCAATGGCACACACAGATTTTCACTATCACATCAAGTTTTTTCAGGAAAATGGAAAACAGATTCATGAGTTTTCAAACAAAAAAAAATAATTTTAAAACTATTTAAACAAAAAACTATTTGTATAATTTATATTAAAATTGCTGTTCTTATATAAGTAACATGTTCTATATTTAATGGCACACACAGATTTTCGCTATCTCATTAAGTTTTTCAGCAAAATGTAGCTGGACTTTTTACACGTGTGCGCTGTTTAAAACTTACGCGGTTTCTGGTAGCTAAGCATCGCCCTTTAATTCTACGCATTGTTATATTGGTATCACTTTCGTAAGATGTTCACTTAAATTTCAATTAACCAAATAGAAACAAATGTCTTTTAAAGTTAGGCATGTCGTTAAGGCGTTCCAACAACTTGAATTATTACATTTATTAGTCCATAGTTGACGCATGTGCAAAAACCAGTTCATCTATTAGTTCATGAATTGGTACAAAATGCCTTTCTGGAACAAATCTTATGTAATACTCTACTTTCTAATGTATTGTAATATCTTATTTTAATTTTTATTACTACTAGGTACTACATAACGTATCTTACACGTTTAAAAACAATTATGAAATGATTACTCCTTCCGGTTATTTAAAAATTATAAAAGTTATTGAATTTATCTTTCATGTTATGTAGAAGTATTATTTTATTACAGCATTCTACGAAAAATTTTTGTTTCGCCCGAAGCGGCGTATTCGATCAACCCCAGTTGGAAAACGGATATTGTTACGATATATGTGGAATCTCCACATTTGGAGCCTTTAAGCCTTTGGAATTCTACAAACTCCAATAAATGTTACGTTTACTTGTTTCAGCTCTCAACTGGAACAAGCTTCCATATCTGAAGCCATATTTGTATTAATATATTTAAATATGGAGCGTCGCACACATATGTTTTTGGCAATATTGAGTTTAAGAGAATGTCGCGGTGTTTACGCACAATCTTGTACCGAAAAAAATTAATTGTGTCATAGATTTATGCTCAAAAATAAGATAATTTTTATGTTTTGATGCAAACTCATATTGTTTAATTATTTCGTCCAATCAATAGCACTCGATGATTTTCTACTAACTAGCTTTTCATTCACATCATGATATTATTTTGTAGGTAAAACGTAAAATCTAAGTAAGAGGTACAAATATAGCAGAGCCAAAACTCTGCTATACAGGGTGTGTATAAATTGGCGGAAGCGCTACACGTGACGATGTTCTTCGTGAAATTCTAAGTCGAGAATCTTAATACAAAAATGTTGTTCCATGCTTCCTATGGCCTCAGGCACCATTAAAAGAAAAGAAAAATTGGCAACATTGCATACATTAATTTGCGTTTGGACATTTTTTTATATGCAATTTTTACTTAGGTATTTACAATTTTTGTTCGAACTGAAAGCTTTCAGTTCGTAAACATAGCTGCAAACTTTTGGGTATCGTAAAACACAAACTAGAAATAATTGCGAGAAAAACAGAGATGACAGCTAATGACAATGTTGCCATATGTATTATTTTCATTCAAATCAGTGATTTACATATTTTCAACACCAATTTTTGAGAGGAAGAACACAATATCTAGGAAAAAATACTTTTCGAAATTTATTTTTATTTCAAATTGCAGCGTTTTCATTTGCAAGTATTAAATAATAACGCTTATTAAAGGACTAAATGTCAAAACTTTGAGGACCTCTTGCAGACACAGCAAGCATGGTACAACATTTTCGTATTAAGATTTTCGACTTAGAATCTTACAAAGAACATCGCCACGTGTAGCGCTTCCGCCAATTTTTACACACCCTGTATAGTGTGTGTACGAAAAGTAACGTAACGCGTCAATATCTCGTCCTGTGATAACTTTACAAAAAAAAAAGTTTCGAATAAAAGTGGTTTGTGGTGATTTGCTACAGAACATTTAATTAATTTTAAAAGCACACAGTGTTTTGTTTTCTTAAATAGAACACCTTGTATATTTTGTACTTTATAGGTGCAAAATTATATTTTCTTAAAAAAATCTAATGGGTTTTATGTAACTAAAATTAATCGTTTCTAAGTTATTTAAGCTTTTATAAAAATAGAAACAGGACTACAAAAATATTAATACTTCACAACTTAGCAATGTCAGAACGAATTCCTTGTAGTGATTGCTGACTATTTGAAATTAAATTTTAAAATAATACACAGGAGGTTTTTAGATGCCTACATAAAACTCTTTAGATTTTTGAAAGACAATTAAATTTTGCACCCAACAAATACAAAATATACAGGTTATTTAAGACAACAAAGTTGGGTATCTGTGCGCAAAAAAAAACATTGGGTATAGTTGGAAACAGTTTAAAGTTATGTAGTAAAAGACCATAAACAACTTTATGCGAAACTTTTTTTTGTTAAGACAGTACAAGACGAGATACTGACGCGTTACGTTACTATTTGTACATACTGTACAGGGTGGTCAAAATTCGATGGGATTGCATGGGTATCTCGGTTAATATTGAAGATAGAGAAACGGTTAAATTACCAAAAATGTGCAGTTTTTTGAGACAAACTCAGAACCGTTTTCAAAAATAATCTATCATTTCCAGTTTTCGAGTTATATAATAAAAAGTGTTTTTTTGTCATATTAATAATGTGTCATATCTCCGTTATTGTTGTAAATATCAAAAATATTTATTAAGATTATTTTTGGATATTTTTATGTTTAATTTGATTATACTAAAAAAAAAAAATTTACGCTCGCCGTTAAAAAGTTATGACACAATCGTTACCATTTAAAAAAAGGTAAGTTTGTGTCATAACTTTTTAACGGCGAGCGTAAAAATATTTGTTTAGTATAATCAAATTAAACATAAAAATATCCAAAAATAATCTTAATAAATATTTTTGATATTTACAACAATAACGGAGATATGACACATTATTAATATGACAAAAAAAACACTTTTTATTCGATAACTCGAAAACCGGAAATGATAGAATATTTTTGAAAACGGTTCTGAGTTTGTCTCAAAAAACTGCATATTTTTAATAATTTAACCGTTTCTCTATCTTAAATATTAACCGAGATACCCATGCAAACCCATCGAATTTGGACCACCCTGTACAAAAAATACTCAAATTACATATTGTATTTAAACGTTATGGTATTTTTCGGATTCATCGAAAATACTGAGGTTGCAATACGACTTCCGGTTCAACCGGAAACGGACCTAGACTTTGAAATTTGAAATGGAACACTCTGTATATTTTTATATTTTTGGATTCCTATTTAAATTAATATTTAATTTAAAGATGTAAAACGTTATTTCGGTCCAAAATGAACCGTTTTCATAAAATTTACATTTTTATGAAAATTTTGAGCGATACAGCACTTTCAATTTTGTTTAACATTCAAGTTCCTTAAAATGGGAGTGGAATTTCGTTTAAAAATTAGATTGATAATAGATTATTTAACACTTTGCACTAGCTACATTTTAAAAATATTATACAGGCTGTTTTTTACGCTTGGTCAAACTTTAAACATCATTTACTTAATTTTTTAAATAAAACACCCAATATTTTATTACTTTATCTTGTAGAAAATTTGATTGTCTTTCAAAAACATAAATCATGTTTTATACCTAAAATTGATGTTTTTTGAAATATCGCGTTTTTTTCGCGTACCTACTACATTATCAATCGGTTTTTAGGACTTTGCAAACGAACAAAATCAATTTTATTAAAAATATTTTGATCCTGATTGGATACCTCCATTGAAACGTAAGATTAGTAAAAGTACTCGTACATCATCGTTAAAAAAAAATCGAAAATTTAAAACGACCCTTAACTTGACCCTCTATTAGTGAGCAAACGAATGATGATCGGGTTAAAGGTCGGTTAAAGTTTTTTTTTTTTTTAAGAAAACACTCATAACAATCACATTGACCGGTTATTATTAATTCTAACCGCAACATTTACTTTATTGTGTTTGTTTTTTAATTATATACAGGGTGAGGCATCACTTATGACACCCCCACTTATTTTGTTATTAGAAAGAATTATCAAAAAAAGTTTCAAATAAAAGTTGTTTGATACAGTATTTCCCAAATTATTGTCATGGCAAATTTCGTTTTTCTTTTGTTTTTTTAGGAGTTACGGCGCCATATTTGTTTTTTTTAAATGGTACCATACATATTTTTTTATACGGTTAGAAAGACATTTTCTTTCTCTTTTCAACGCACTAAAACTTTTATACCCTTACATAACAAAATTTTTAAGAAAATCGCAAGCAAAATAATTTCTACAATAGTGGTTTTTGTTAAACATTGATCATAAATTAATTAGTAGGCTTTGCAAAAAAAAATAAAACAAACGTATGTAATGTCACAATTTGATCATAGTTTGACAGTTTTGTGTTTAATACTTTTTTAAAATGCCTTTTTCGTTTTCTCGTGCAGAAAAAATAGAAATGTTATTGATATTTGGTGAATGCCACAGAAATGCAACGGAAGCGGTTCGGTGTTATGCAGGAAGATATCCGGAAAAGCGGCATCCTACAAAGAAGATATTCAAAAGATTACTGAAATCGTTACAGGATACTGGAAGTCTGGATATTAAGGATAAAAAGGTTGTACATGGTAATGTAGTCAATGAAAATAATGAAATTGCGATATTAGCAGCCATTGAAAATAATCCCCATATTAGCAGTAGAGACATATCTCGAGAAAGTGGTATTAGTCAACGTAGTGTCCTAAGAATGTTACATAAACATAAACTTCATCCGTACCACATCTCGTTACATCAAGAAATTTATGGACAAGATTTTGAAAACAGGATGATGTTCTGTAGATGGGCTGAACAACGAATTGCAGAAGATAATATTTTTTTTAAATTCGTCCTTTTTACTGACGAATGTACTTTTAAGAATTCAGGACATGTAAATAAACACAATTTACATTATTGGTCACCAGTGAATCCACATTGGATGCGTGAAAATGCATCACGGCGTCGTTGGTCAGTAAATGTATGGGGTGGTTTTATCGGCAATTTGTTGATTGGACCGCATTTCTTCGACACTAACTTGACCGGAGTAGTTTATTCGGAATTTCTAGAATACGAATTACCGGGCCTATCAGAAAATGTTCCATTAAACGTACGGGCCAACATGTGGTTTCAACACGATGGGGCACCGCCCCATAACAGTCAAATTGCAAGAAACGTGTTGAATAACCAATTTGAGAATCGTTGGATTGGACGCAATGGACCAGTTAGCTGGCCGCCACGTAGCCCCGATTTAACAATTATGGACTTTTTTGTTTGGGGTACAGTGCAACAAATTGTTTATCAAACGCCACCTACCACTGTTGAAGATATGAAAAATAGAATACGCGAAGCATTTCAAACAATTAATAATGAAAAAAAGGGCTCTCGTGCAGTAAATTCGTTTGAAAAACGCGTAGAAAAATCCTTTCAGCAGGAAGGACACCATTTTGAACATTTATTATAGTAGTTTAGTGTTTACCGTTGTACCCTAATTAACTTTCTTTTTAAATTCATTACCGTTTTTGTATTGTGGGCGTCTATTTACTATAAAATACATAAGATGTACAAAAATACTTTATTAAATACTTTAAACGACATTTACAGTCAACGGACAACAACACGCTTCATGTATGACTAAATAATAGCCTCGAACCCAATGTCACTTTTGTCTAATAATAGTCTCGAACCCACCGGTACGCTGTCAGTGTCATTTTCAAAGCCTACTAATGTAAATTAATTAATAGAGTACGCTTTTAAAACAAGTTTCATAAAAAATTGTTCTTTTGCGATTTTCTTAAAAATTTTGTTATGTAAGGGTATAAAAGTTTTAGTGCGTTGAAAAGAGAAAGAAAATGTCTTTCTAACCGTATAAAAAAATGTGTATGGTGCCATTAAAAAAAAAACAAATATGGCGCCGTAACTCCTAAAAAAACGAAAGAAAAACGAAATTTGACATGACAATATTTTGGAAAATACTACATCAAACAACTTTTATTTGAAACTTTTTTTGATAATTCTTTCCAATAACAAAATAAGTGGGGGTGTCATAAGTGATGCCTCACCCTGTATACGACGGCTATTTACAATTTATTTTACTTAACTCTCTTGTGTTAAATGCTATAGAAATCACAACGTAATTTCTATGTTTTTATTTAAGGGCTGTGCATTAACAACGCGAAAATATAATACTGTTTATTTTTCAATAGAAGAGAATGAAAAAAGTTTAACAAAGCGCGAATAAGACTACTAAACATTTTAACAATAGCCAACATAATAAAAAAATGGTTTGTGAGTAATGGAATACGACAAGCAGTTTCCTAAACATAATTTGTCTGTAAAAGAATTCCCAGTTTTTCTTGGTTGATAATATGAATAAACTGAGAGTATAACACGAGAATTTTTGCACAAAAGGAAATAAGCTGGCTTGGCCGGTCCTTTGAATAAATTTAACGCGATTTTGTAGCCACTTTAAAATATAAATAATTTAGTTTTATTATAACGGGCGGGGTGAACAAATTTCGATGTTTTCATAGCGAATCTCGGTAACTATAAGAGTTATGAAGAAGAAATGTCGCACAATTAATGAGATTTTTTTTTTTATTTTTTTTTTAATTGTTGGCTTAAGGACGCTTCAACTACTTTGGCCATTAGCGTCAGATTTTGTTTTAATCTTCCAAAAATAGATTTATTCGGTTACCTTCTATTTGGGTAACGATTAAAATAAGTTTCACTTGCAGCTTCAGATTTATTATTGCTTTGAATAGAACATTCTTATATATCATACTATTCGTATTATTCGTAAGCCATTTCTTGTTTTTATGGTACAAAAATATAAACAATCAAAAATGAAACGTGATTATTTTTGTCAAACTATCATTAAAACAGCAGAATGACAGTTCGTTTTACAAGTTATATTCTAAATGACATAAGCCTACTACTAAAAACAAAATAAAATATGAAAAATTACCTAATTTTTGCTATAATTAATAAATCGACCCCACATGATGTATATAAATAGAATGGGAAAAAATCCTCTTTCTCGTGATGCCCCTTAAAGAAAATACAACTTTATGTCACTCAATTTTTTTTTGAAAAATTGTTTACGCCACTGCATTCTTATCAAAAAAGTGCCTGTAGAATGTCATAACATTTTTCTTTAGACGAGTCCTTTTGGAATTGGAGAAAATATTACTATGGGAAACCTTTTAATAAGTACAAAACATCTACCAAATATCAATCTCCTGCATATATCCATGTTTGATAAATAAAATAAAAACCCAAGTTTACCGCTCCCCTTTAGGGGGGTGCAACTCCGAAAGGAGACGTCTAAGGATAAAATTTTGTATAAAAGATTTCCTTTAATTTTTGATAAGGAATCACCTCTCGAATTTTTCCGCATTTTTTTACGAAACACCTTGTATAAGGTTTAAGTGATTAACATTATACATATATGTAGCGTTTCAACAAAAAAACATGATATTATGAAGACAGTATCCACTGGGATATTACCTACACGCCCTATCAATGACACAACATATGCTTGATATCCGAAAACAGATAGTTTCAAATTATCCTAGGCCGTTAAAAAAAAAACTATTATAATAACCGAGATACTTGGGATTTGCACAACCCTGTACGCTTTTGCTATACTGTGTTGGTGTTGGTATCGTTAAGCATGATAGCAAACTGAATACCTCTTTATATTTATATTTTGTTGCATAATTTTTGCAATTTAAATTTAGCAAACTTTAGCATTTTTTCTTGAACTAAAGGCAATACACAGCAAAATAAAAAAAAAATCGCGTGATGCTATCTATTGAATTTTGAGATTATCAAACACAAAAGCAGCTTATAACTGTTTCGTCTTAGGTATAAGACGATTGTCGACAAAAAAGCTACAAATCGTCTTTAATTTTAACCCTTATTGTGTATGCTTTACTAAAATTACAGTGTAAATTTTAAGATTTTTGAACTTTTAACTATTTTATTAATGTAATCAATTGTGTATTCGAAAATATTGCTTATAATTTACCAACTCCAGTGTTAAATTGTTTTTATTAGTAAAAAAATTTTAACATATTTACAACATCACAACCGTAAACAACACATTACTTTCGCAATACTAAAATGTGTTCGTGTAGACACTGTAGAGTGGAGTATAAAGTTGTTAGCGATTGTACGGAATGCCGGAAGCAGGATATCAAAATAAAATATTGCACATTTTAAAAATGCGATGCTTATATAAGTATATTCGACAACATATGTGCATGCATGCATGCAGTGTCAGTATAACCCATTACGTAAATTCAACAATGTAAAAATTTGCAATCTTGTATGACTCTAAAATGACTTTTTAAGTGAAAAAGGTTGTTCTGATTAAACATAATATATAATTTGGTTTTGATTAAATGAGATGTGCTGTGTTAATACATTCGTAATTAAGTGGAATCAAAACACGTTAAGTAGAAAAGAGGTTGAAAATATTGAAGAAATAGTAACTACAAACGGTTTTTATCTTTAAAAACTATAAATCCTCGTACCGGGACTTGAAAATCATTTATGTACAACACATACACCAGGTTTTCCGGTCGTAACATAAAGCACTTTGGGGGAGAACAGTAAACAGCGCAGTATAATTCGCTAATGAGGGTAAAATTTACACTTTAACCCTCAATTTAGCTAAATCCCGGAACGGCCTTCTTTCAAATTATTATAAATAATTTTGCTTTATTTTAAAATAATCTGTTGTTTCAAGTGAATATACAAACAGACCAACGTTATTATTTACAAAATTTTGCGCTACCCGTCTGGAGTGGTTTTAATTCCAGTGAGAATAAAATGTTTTAAAGTTAAACGAAGTTGCATCTTATGTTTCATCGGAACGAACCAAACCTAATTATAAATTTATTGCAACTAAAGAATATAAGCTGTTTAAAAACTTTTTGTAGGATGATTTATTTACTTTTATTCAAGATTCATTTTATATTACTTTTTAAAAGGAAAACTGCAGTATTTTATCTGTTTAAGTCGTCGTACCTCACCGGCACTCACTAGTAAATTTCCTGCTAGTTTATTTGGGTGCACTTCAATTCTGTTTTGATATTTAAAGTAAAGGTTTTTGATTTCTTCATGCACTGAATTTAATTGAAGGTCCCTTTGTATTACGAAATTTGGTACATACCTGGGGGCATCAGCAATGATTCGTTTAACTTTATTTAGAAAACTCTGGATGATTTCAATATTTGACGTACCAGCAGTTCCCCATAGCTGGATCCCATAGGTCCAGATAGATTTCAATATGGCCTTGTATACGAGGAGCTTGCTTTCTATACACAATTGAGATTTTCGTCCTGTCATCCAGTTGAGCTGGTAAAGTTTGGCGCCAAGCTTGGCAAAAGTGTTTGCGCCAGGTCAGTCTCCTGTTAATGTGCATAGCCAGGTATTTGGCTTAGTTTGCCTGTGGAAGTTGACGGTCGCTTAGTGTTACTGTCGGACAGGTCTCTCTCCTAAGAGTAAATGTAACATGTGCTGATTTAGTTTCGTTTGCTTTAACCCCTATCCTCCGGAATTAAGAAATATTTATCAAAATGTTTTGAAATTCAATCAGTTGTTTAAAAATGGCCATAGATACATGAAAAATCACTTTTTATTAAATTACAGGACGCAGGTCCTGACTTAGGAGCTGTCGTTATATGACGACGCTAGGGGAATATGAGTACAAATAATAATAATCTTGGTATGTTTTATAATTTCAGATTTATTTGTGAAAGTATATTACAATGTAAATTAAATTTGAGACATATAAACTATAAACTTATAAACTATGATAAGGTTGAAAGCAAGGTATACATAATCCTACATTGCATTTCGAACATTCAGTTCTAATTGTAGATTTGCAGTTACTTCCAGCACAACGTCTCTGCTTATTGTTTCCTGTTTTTTTGACAAAATGTCCAATTTTGTCCAAACGAGCTATAGTAGCTCCAGATGGATTTTTCGGTTTCCTTCCAGCTGCTTTTGGAGAATTTGTATGTTGCAACAGGTATGACATTGCCAAATCTCGACGAAAACTATGTTGAGACATTTTTGTAGAATTTGTTCGTGATCGCGCTAGCAACCAAGCGTTTTGTACAGAAACGTCTAACATCCATGTAAATAGTGACCACCACCATTTCTTTCCACGAATGGATATGCGATAAGCATTTACATTTTGATCCATTCTGTCAGTACCACCCATATTTTGATTATAATTTTGAATGGCATGCGGAATACTTACAAAAATGTGCTTCAGGTCACTCTTACTCCGCTTGACGCTTCCTTCAGGATCAGCTGCAAAACTTGAAGAAGCAACTGTTACTACTGCATTATCTTTCCACCGAGTTACAAAAAAATGGTTTCCGTCGAATTTTGCAGTCGCAATTTCTGTATGGCCGCTATTTTTCTTTTCAAATTCTTTTGCGTTCAAAAGGCAACTGTTGTTTCCCAAGCGGTTGGCTCTTATTGTACCGGTGCAATTATATCCACGATCTTTTAGTTCCGATAGTAGAGGAAACGTGGTAAACAAATTATCGCAATAGATATGGTACGGATATTCTGACTTACTTACAGGATATTGGTCTAGCAAGTAAAGCACTGTAGATGAACATTTACCAAATTTACTCTCCATTATTTCATTTCCTCGATAAGTTTTTCCTTGGTAAGGATCAAAGGCGATTAGATAACCAGATGGTGAATTTTGACACCAAACCTTGTATCCAAATCGTATTGGTTTATTTCTAATCGCTTGCTTACATCCGTGCCTACCGAAGTATTCCACCATTGCCTCATCATGCGATATTGCTGAGGTGGGTGTATAATTTTCCATAAATTTTTTTTTAATATATGAAATTAATGGTCGTAATTTGGAAAACTTATCGAGCTTGTCTAAGTTTAAATTTGATTTAAAATGAAGTGATTTCATGATATTATCAAATCTATCCCTCCGCATAGATTCATATATCGCAATGTTGCGCAAATCACTACATGTACTCCATACATTGCTTTTCCTGGCAATGGATTGTACCCAGAAACAATTAAAATGGCAAAAAATACTCGCAGTTCCTCTTTGGTTAATTTTATATCTGGCCAGTTTTTTGATAAGCAATATTCGGAACTGGCAGTAATAATTAATTCGATTAAAGTATCATCAAAAAACCGTTCAAAATATTGAACAGCAGTGACTTCATCAATATTTTCTTCTGCCATAAGATGAAATTGACTAGGTTGTATATGTATAGTTTTACCGCCACTGCTTCATATAATTTGATCTTTTTTTGATTTTTTGGTGATCTTTGGTATTTTGTTTAGGTTGGAAATAGTTGAAACTTCTTTTCTGGTCTGTTTTTTTTTCTGCCGGTGCCATTAGTTGATTTCTGGATAAACAGTTTATATTCGTCCCTTCTTCTTCATCTGAATCTTCGTCTGTTAGCTCATTAACTGCAGGTGGTTCAATAAAAATATCTTGGTCACTATCATCATTTTCTAACAAATCCATCATTTCGGCTACACTCAAAAATCTAAGGACAAATAGGGTATGTTAGGACATGCATTCTCCTAGCGTCCTCATATGACGACAATCAAATTTATAGCGGAATAACTCCCCTATAAATGTTATTATAAATAATTACATTTTATATAAAAAAACACTTGACTATTATATATTCAAAATATGTAAACAAATAAAGTATTTTTATTTTTGACGACGTCATGGTTTTCGTGTTCTCTCGTAAATTGGTCACTTTTACCAATTAAATATGTTCGAAGTCTGCAACTTACTGCGATGCAATGGCTACATTTATGAAAACAATTGTTTACCTGAGTAATTAAGTTCTTGTAAATCAGCCATCACAAAATAAGACAGATGCGTTGAAAGAGTCTTCGAAAAAAATTCACTGAAGCCGAACGCAGCAACACACAGCAACGCCAGTAGGCACACTGATGCAGAAGGGTTTCTAGAATATTCTCCTAGCACGAGAAGCTCGAACTAAAAGGGGCTCGCCCTTCAGAAAATAATTCCGGTTATTTTTGGGTCCCCCCTCGTATGTCTACGAAATTAGCACTAAAATTGTTTACAGTTCGATTTTACAATTTTCCGACATAAATATCCATGCGTTTAGAACGTTATGATATCCAGAACACATTCATCAGAAATGTTTGAATCCAAAAGTCTAAAACATTGTCTAAAAATACATTAATGAAAAAACTTTTATTAAGACAGTGTTTTCGATTGCATTTGTTTGACCATGTAATTTTAAATTCTAACGTTATAAACATATATCCAAAAGTAAATTTTTCATCACTACAACTTTTCTAAAACCGCTTTCGCGGAGCATATCTCAAATTGGTTTTACTTAAAGTCATTTGTAAAGCATAATCTGAAAAGTATGGTCGTAATATAAAATGAGGCTGTTACAAAAATGTAGCACGCAACACACACGCGTCATGCTACCATAGGGGCAAACGATGTAAATTTTAGAGGCTATCAAAAACGTATTCATAATGTAAAACGTAAATGCGAAAAGTAGCATAGCGACCCCGTATTTGGGGAACTCATGCGAAACAAAGAATGAAACTGTAAAACTGGTAAAAATTCGTTTCTGCGGATTTAGATTACGCAAAATATGAAAGCTCGGTGAGAAGGGTTACGTTATACATTAATCGATCGAAAAAGAATGCAACGCAGAGGCTAAAGCATTTTAATTTCAACATTTTTAACAGTGTTATTAATCGCTTAACACTGTAGCAAGTGAAAATTGCTTTCAATATTATTAAACGAATTTAGCTACACTCGCAAGCGTTTTCATTTTTAATATTGAACATTGTCAAGCGCGACAAAGTTTATTAAAAATATTTATTTCTAAAACGTTTTTTTCGAATGATGCGGTAGCAAATTAATTAAAAAGCTTTTTTTTTTGTTGAAATATACCGGGTGATTCGATTTGACTGTCGCACCGCAATAACTTTGTAATTTTAAGAAGAAACTTCTACCAGGTGCACCACGACCCTGAGATTCTTCGATAGCTCCTTTATTAATGAAAACATCAAAAAATATTTAATACAAATATTGTGCGAACTTATTTTCTACATAACCTAAAATTATTTTCAAATATACAGGGTGTTTCGTTTGAGCGGCACATATAAAAATGTAATTTTTTTAAATAAAACACCCTATATACAGGGTGAGGCATCACTTATGACACTCTCACTTATTTTTTTATTGAAAAGAATTATCAATTAAATTCTCTACAAAAAAATATAAAAATATACAGAGTGTTGCATTTAAGAAAAATGACTTATCGATGTTTAAAGTTTCTCACGTTTGACCAAGCGTAAAAAACACCCTGTATAATATTTTTAAAATGTAGCTAGCGCAAAGTGTTAATTAATCTATTGTCAATCTAATTTTTAAACGAAATTTTACCGCTTTTTTAAATAACTTTAATGTTAAAAAAAATTGAAAGTGCTGTATCGTTCAAAAATTTCATAAAAATGTAAATTTTACAAAAACGGTTGACTTAAGATCCATGTAACCTAATACATTTTTTAAAGTAAATTTTAAGAGGAATCCAATAATGTAAAAATATACAGGGTGTTCTATTTAAAAAAAAATACATTTTTATATGTGCCGCTCAAACAAAACACCCTGTATATTTAAAAATTATTTTAAGTTATGTAGAAAATAGGTTCGCACAATATTTGTATTAAATATTTTTTGATATTTTCATTAATAAAGGAGCTATCGAAGAATCTCAGGGTCGTGGTGCACCCTGTATAAACCTTAAATTTTTGTAAATTCCAACAAATTCGCTATCAAATGTGAATCAAATGTTTTTTCTACAATGAAATGTTCCGGACTGGCGATAGGCAACGTTTTTTTCACCTTCGCGGACAGCGGCTGCATTTGCAGTCATTTTGGAGTGATAAACTGGAACACGTCTGCATATGCAGTCAGAGTAAATTAGTTCAGGAGAAGCATGACTGCGTTTGCAGTCATGTTTAGCATTTAAATATATGTAGATATACATTCACTGTCCCTGAATACACGGGGCACTGTCCATATGTATTTTTTGACAGCATTTTTTAACAAACCTTACCTTTGAACTAAATATTCTACTCATGGTGCCACGACTGCATTTGCAGACGCGTCTCAGTGTGTTTATATGCGTTGAAGTAGGGGGTGCGCTTATTGGTGTCTTCTGCAAGTACAGTCCATTTCATTAATTTTATACATATTTAAATATAAAATATATATTTATTGCAAATATACGAAGATGTTGATATATTTTTTGTTTATTATACAATTTTTTTGTGTAAAATTATTGTCTGCTTACATTTTAATCTGTCTAACTAGGTAAATTAATTTTTTTTACGCATTTTTACTAATATTACAAATTTATCAATATTTTAAATAATGTAATGATATGGGGCACAACTGCTTATGCAGCCAAATTGATGTACTGGGATATGGCGCCATATACAGAGTGTTTCTTAAAAAATGCAAAACAATTCGAATGGTGATTCCTTATCGAAATTTAATGGGGGTCTTTCATTAAATTTTTTTTCTTAGACGTCTCTTTTCGGAGTTACATCCCACCCCCTAAAGGGGAGCGGTAAAATTGGGTTTTTATTTTATTACTCAAATTTGGGTGAATGTAGGAGAATGCTAATTGATAGATGCCTTATACTTATTAAAAGGAGTCCCATAGTAATATTTTTAATCGTCTTCCACATGCACAGGGGGCTGAAAAGTGCGACCCCTGTTTAACTTCGCGGCCCATTAGTAAAAATGAAGTTAGGGTAGGTGTTAAATAAACTAAAATAACGGGTACATTCTACATAAAAAAATTCCTTCAGATGGTACAAATAAAAGTGTACTAATGATTAAGACAAAAAAGTTATGAGAGAAAAAGAAATTTAACATTTTCATATTTTTGCTATAACATCTGAAGTACGAGGAATTTTGTACTTTTAAAAACTGATTGTTGCTCCAGTCTCGTACTAAGGAATAATTCATCTAATTTAAACAAACCTGTATCTCTTATAATATGCGAGATCCCTATGCTGGAAATGTAATCTGGGACACCCTGTATAATCTGTTTTAATCGCTAGCTTTACTTATATGCACTAATACCTATGTATGTAAATAAATCTAAAACGAACAATCATCGAGTAACGTGTAGACATGAACTATTTAGCCATGCACTCACTTGGAAAATAACATAACCCATTGTTACTAGCTGTTTGTAATAAAACTTTATCATTTTGTAATATTTGCAAGTGTTACATGCGTTTTCCAAATGAAGATATTCTGCTTTTTAGTTTGATTATTTCTGTACAGCACGGATAAATGTATTGATAAGATATATGGAACAAAAACCTACAATATCACAAATTGTTGTAAGCAATCAAAAAAGAAAAATGCCAAAAATAAACATTGACCAACACGAACAAAAAATAGTAAGGTAAATATTGACATAAAACTTACAAATCACATTTTTCTTCTAACCTTTCATTTCTACATCCAGCTATAACAATTGTTTTTGGTTAGTTTTAAATGTTCGTTCCAGACTTTTTCGCTTACCTTCCATATTGTATGCTTGTATGAAAGATATACATCAATAAGTAGTGATTCAGTGTATTTTACGTGTTTATTTGTAACGCCATTCTTGATCACCTCCCTCCCGACTATCTCGGTCCGCTCGCTGTCGCCCGGCAGTCGGACACGTGTCCCTGTTAGTATCGCACTGGCAGCCGTTCAGATCGAACGCGTGCGATAAAGGTTTTTTTCCTTTGTTCTTGGATACACGACGCTACCGTAAAAGTCAGCGCGTCTCCCGTCCTGTGTGTGGGGTTTTGAGTGTCCAGAATACCATAAAGATTATGGGTAAAGAGCTTACCGTTTCGTCGACTTCACCGCTCGGCCCGTAATCAAAGAAGCTGCCGCCGTCGTACGTAATATAGACCAATATGGCCGCTGAGAAGGTTTTCCCCTGCCATTCCCAGTAAGTCACCTTACTTTCGTACCTCCGTTTGTTTAATGAATAAACCATTTAATGTTTAAACCAGTTAATGTTTAAACTGTGAACTTTTATATACTTCCGTTTATTTAATGACTAAACATACTTAATGTTTAAACCAGTTAATGTTTAAACTGTGAACTTTTATATACCTCCGTTTATGTGATGTTCAAACCAGATGATGTTTAATACTGTTTATTGTCATATTGTCGTACATGTAAACCGTTTTGTTTATTAATACTGTTTATTGTCATATTGTCGTTTGCTGACATGTAAACCGTTTTGTTTATTAATACTGTTTATTTACATACTGTCGTTTACTGAGGTAAACTGTCTTGTTTATTGATGTTGTTTATTTACCTATTATTGTTTATTGTGTACACTACCTACATTACACAGTTATTTGCTTTACTTTATTTTTGTTATGTAATGTAGCTACCCCTCGTTCCCTCCCTCCCAACCTTCGTTTAACTACGAGAATACGTCGGGCTTTCTGGTTTTTGCCGACTCCCTCACTCAGAAAACCAGTGGCGCCCTGTTTCAAAATATTTGTCTAGTTTCTTTCTCTCTCTTTCTCTTTCTTGGTTAATTATTACCGTAGAACCACGCCCACCCACTGAGCCAGCCGATAAGCCGGTGCGGGAATAAGGTAAGTCCTCACTTTTCCCACCGCACCGTAACATAAATTTTGGCGCCCAAATCGTGTGGCCTCGATTGTATTTTGTTTGGTCGTTAGTTTTTGGTATACGCTTTGGTATTTGGTTTAGCTTTCGCCATGAGTTCACGATTATGGAAACCTTGTTTGGAGCGGTTAAAGCAAGCAGAATTGTCGTACGAATTAGAAAGTCGATGTTTTTCTGTTGGTACTACTACTGAAATGCGTACTTCAGTGCGTAATATCTTTAAACCAGATTTTAATAATTCTTTTAAGGAACCGCCTTACTCAATTTCATTCGAGGACGATGTCGAAGCGATAACTGTTGGTTTAGCAGAATTAGAACTGTTAAAAGTTGCTTTCGATGGAGATGTTAAACACAAATCTTTTAGACGAATTTCAGCTCTTCTTTTGTATCTTACGCGTCGAGTTAATCGGTCAGTTCCTGTTTCAGCAGATGATTTCATGATTAGGAATAATCTGTTGTTGCGTGTGTTGGATCTTCAAAGTAATTTAGAACGTATGATGCGCAAACCTTCGGCAGCGGACGGAGGTATTGCTTCGAAATCCCCTATTCCTTCGGTGTATTCTACGCCTGATAGTAGTCCTGTTGTTTCTGATTCAGATTCTGAAGTTACAGTACCTTCTATAGTAAACCCTTCTATAGGTAATCGTTCGGTCATGAAACCGGTACCAGTGTCTCAATGGGGTCTTAAGTTCTCAGGTGGTCCAGAGTCTTCTGTGAGTGCATTTCTGGAGAGAGTCGAAGAACTTCGTAAAGCACGTTACGTTTCTGTTGAACAATTGTATGACTCGGCTATTGATTTATTTAGCGATGATGCTTTATTATGGTATCGTTCAGTTCGCTTTGAAGTTTCCACTTGGAATGGATTACAGTCACGACTTAGACGAGCTTTTATGCCGACAGATTATGACGATCAATTGAACAATGAGATTTATCATCGCGTTCAGGGTAACCATGAACGACCTACTTTGTTTGTTGCAGCCATGCGTCGTCTGTATCAGCGTTTGAATAACCCTCCTTCCACTTCCGAACAGTTAAGACGTATTTTGAAAAATCTTCTTCCAGTATACGCTCAAGCTTTAGCGTTAAAAGAGATTAAAAGTTTTGACGAATTACAGAAATATCTTGAACGTTTAGAGGAAACGTCCCTCCAGGGTAAACAACCTCAAACTCGTACGTCTACTACGGTTTTAGAACCTGATCTTGCTTATAGAGAAAACAATGCTTTACATGTTAAACGTGACCGTCCCCGTTCTAGTTTTACGCGTGATTCTGAATTACCTCGGTCTGAGTCATTCGCTGCGAGAAGAAATTCCTCTGTCGCTACAACTCAACTTCCTTCTTCCAATATACGTTCCGGTACAAGTGTTCTGAAATGTTGGAATTGTGGAGAACTTGGTCACGCTTATGCTGAATGTTCCCGACCCCGTAAGAGGTTCTGTTTTCGTTGTGGGAAGCCTGATGTGACTATTAGTACTTGTCCTAAATGTGGTTTTCGTTCGGGAAAAGGTGTAGGTGGCAATCGACCCGAGTGATTTCGCCACAAACGAGTATCCCTCTTTCTTTAATCTCGGATCAACCATTTATGGGTTTAAACGAAAAACCCCAGGCTATATTAGACTTTATTTTAAATAGTGCTCGTGAAGATGAAAGACCCTTTCTTTCAGTTGAAGTTTTCGGAGTCAAAATGTTAGGTTTATTGGATTCTGGAGCGTCACGAACTATTTTGGGTAGACCCGGATGGAATCAGTTGCGTTCTTTGGGAGTAACACTTCTTCCGTCTGATATTAAGCAGTGTACTGTCGCAAATGGTGAGTGTTGTGAAGTTATTGGAGTTTTATGTCTGCCTGTCGTTCTTCAAAAGCAGACGAAATTAATAGAATTTTATGTTGTTCCCTCCGTACCGAACTGCTTGATATTGGGCGTCGACTTTTGGAAAAGAATGGGTATTGTTCCTGATTTGCGTGCTAATGTTTGGGAGTTTAGCCCTGTCTCCACTTTAGACCTGGCGTCTCTTACTGATGATGTTGACTTCTGAACAAACCAAACAAATAATGGCATACCTCCACGAGTTAGATGAGATTTTCAAGGATAATGAGCTCGGTTGTACCAATTTAGTACAACATGGAATTAGTACAACTGCAGAACCTATTAAGCAAAGGTATTATCCAATATCTCCCGCACTTCAACGTCATGTTGATATGGAATTAGATCAAATGTTACAAGATGGAGTAGTTGAGCCGTCTCAATCTCCATGGTCGTCTCCTATCATTATGGTTCGGAAAAAAGATAATACCTACCGATTTTGTGTTGATTTTCGTAAGGTTAACAAGGTAACCGAAAAGGATGCCTATCCTTTACCATATGTATCGGCTATCTTAGATCGTTTGCGTGATGCTAGGTACATCACTAGTATTGACTTAAAGTCTGCTTATTGGCAGATTCCTTTAAAACTAGAATCTCGTCCTATTACTGCATTTACGGTACCCAATAGAGGTTTATTTCAGTTTACACGGATGCCTTTTGGTTTACACAACGCTCCAGCGACTTGGCAACGTTTGATAGATCGTGTCATCGGCGCTGATCTTGAGCCTCAAGTATTTGTATATCTTGATGATATTATCATTGTAACGTCCGATTTCGACAGACACATGTTTGTGTTGAAAGAAGTAATGAAAAGACTGAAGAATGCCGGTCTGAACATCAGTAGAGAAAAGTGTCATTTTTGTCGTCCTGAGTTGAAATATTTGGGTTACGTTGTTAGTAAAGAAGGACTTCGTGTAGATCCCGATAAAGTTGCAGCAATTGTTAACTTTCCAGTTCCAACTACAGTACCTGAAGCACGTCGATTTATAGGGATGGCGTCATGGTATAGAAGGTTTATACCAAATTTTTCTTCTGTTATTGCCCCTATCACGAAATTAACGAGAAAGCATGTAAGATTCAGTTGGGATGAATCGTGTCAGGATGCCTTTGTTTCAATTCGAGAAGCCCTTATTTCCGCTCCAATTTTATCATGCCCTGACTTTTCTAAACCTTTTTGTATCCAGACAGATGCTTCTGACTTCGGTCTCGGAGCAGTATTGACCCAGTCATGCGAAGAAGGTGATCGTGTAGTTAGTTACATAAGTTATTCACTAAAGAAAGCAGAACGTAAGTACACCACGACAGAAAAAGAATGTCTAGCTGTGTTGTGGGCTATAGAAAAATTTCGTCCTTATATTGAAGGATCACACTTTACGGTTATTACCGACCACTATTCTCTAGTTTGGCTTAACAATTTGAAAGATCCTACTGGTAGATTGGCACGTTGGAGCGTCCGTCTTCAGCAGTATGATTTTAAGATCCTACATCGAAAAGGTAAAGACCATGCCGTACCCGATGCTTTGTCACGTTCCGTACCAGTTATAGAATTCGTTGAAGTTGACAAAAGCGAATTTGAGACTAGCGATAAATGGTATCTGGCGTTGCGTGATAAGATTATGAAGCGTCCTGATGATTTTCCTGATTGGCGAGTGAAAGGCCAGAGGATTTTCAAGTATTTGCCTCCTCGTAATAGAGATCTGGATGATAATGTTGCTACTTGGAGAGTGGTTGTACCAAAAGATAAACGTGCCACGTTACTTCATGAGAATCACGATATTCCTACTGCGGGTCACGCAGGTACGTTTAAAACTTACGAGCGATTAGCTATTCGTTACTATTGGCCTAAGATGAGGGGTGACGTTTGTCGATATATTCGCAGTTGTCGTACTTGTTCCGCACAAAAGGTAGAACAAAAGAGACCTGCTGGTCTTATGGCTCCTAGGGCAAAGCCTACGAGGCCATGGCAAATCGTATGTATTGATATAGTGGGACCTCTACCTAGGTCTCGCAAAGGTAACTGTTTCATTTTGGTCATCGCAGACTGTTTTACGAAATATGCATGTTTCTTCCCTATGCGAAATGCTACTGCGATAAAGGTAGCTCAGATCGTAGAAGAAAATATTTTTCTTGTGTATGGGACTCCTCAGTACATTATTTCCGACAATGGTGTACAATTTCGTAGCCGAGAGTTTACTTCGCTTTGTGGTAGATATCGTACCAAAATTCTCTTCAATGCTCGTTATCACCCACAAGCTAATCCCGCCGAGCGTATAAACCGTGTGTTGAAGACAATGATATCATCTTACGTGGGAGATAACCAACGTGATTGGGATAAATATCTCGCCCATATCGGTTGCGCTATTCGTACGGCTAAGCATGAAGTGACTACCTATACGCCATATTATGCTAACTCTAGTCGAGAACACATTCTCTACGGCGATCAGTTTGAATCTTCGGAGCAACTTGAAGAATTAGATCCAGCGATTAAAACTGTAGAAGCAACTAAATCTGCTTTCGAGCGCTTGCGTGCCGACATATTGAAACGTTTGCTTAAGGCCTATAGAAGATCTAAACATCAATATGATCTTCGTCGTCGAAACGTTTCGTATGAGAAAGGTGATACCGTTTGGAAACGAAATTATGTTCTGTCTAATGCCGCTAAGTATTTTTCGGCGAAACTCGCCCCTAAGTTTGTTGGTCCATTCACCGTTGCAGAAAAACTCTCCCCTTGGACCTATCGTTTGTCAAATGAGCAAGGAGTTGATGCAGGTGTCTGGCACGTTAAAGACTTAAAACCTTATGATATTGACTTCGATCCCGATCTATGACTTATACCCGATTTTGTGACTTCTGTATCTTGTTCTTTTCTTTCGTCTACTCGTATCTGATTTTGTTGTTCGGTTAGTTGTTTGTTACGTTGTATTCCGTACCCTTTGTTGTGATTATCTTGTTTGGTTCGGAAAAACCTGGATGGTTTTCCCTCCCGTCGTTAGGGGGGAATCTGTAACGCCATTCTTGATCACCTCCCTCCCGACTATCTCGGTCCGCTCGCTGTCGCCCGGCAGTCGGACACGTGTCCCTGTTAGTATCGCACTGGCAGCCGTTCAGATCGAACGCGTGCGATAAAGGTTTTTTTCCTTTGTTCTTGGATACACGACGCTACCGTAAAAGTCAGCGCGTCTCCCGTCCTGTGTGTGGGGTTTTGAGTGTCCAGAATACCATAAAGATTATGGGTAAAGAGCTTACCGTTTCGTCGACTTCACCGCTCGGCCCGTAATCAAAGAAGCTGCCGCCGTCGTACGTAATATAGACCAATATGGCCGCTGAGAAGGTTTTCCCCTGCCATTCCCAGTAAGTCACCTTACTTTCGTACCTCCGTTTGTTTAATGAATAAACCATTTAATGTTTAAACCAGTTAATGTTTAAACTGTGAACTTTTATATACTTCCGTTTATTTAATGACTAAACATACTTAATGTTTAAACCAGTTAATGTTTAAACTGTGAACTTTTATATACCTCCGTTTATGTGATGTTCAAACCAGATGATGTTTAATACTGTTTATTGTCATATTGTCGTACATGTAAACCGTTTTGTTTATTAATACTGTTTATTGTCATATTGTCGTTTGCTGACATGTAAACCGTTTTGTTTATTAATACTGTTTATTTACATACTGTCGTTTACTGAGGTAAACTGTCTTGTTTATTGATGTTGTTTATTTACCTATTATTGTTTATTGTGTACACTACCTACATTACACAGTTATTTGCTTTACTTTATTTTTGTTATGTAATGTAGCTACCCCTCGTTCCCTCCCTCCCAACCTTCGTTTAACTACGAGAATACGTCGGGCTTTCTGGTTTTTGCCGACTCCCTCACTCAGAAAACCAGTGGCGCCCTGTTTCAAAATATTTGTCTAGTTTCTTTCTCTCTCTCTCTTTCTCTTTCTTGGTTAATTATTACCGTAGAACCACGCCCACCCACTGAGCCAGCCGATAAGCCGGTGCGGGAATAAGGTAAGTCCTCACTTTTCCCACCGCACCGTAACATATTTATGCTTAAAAGCAAACAATAACGAACTTTATTATGATACATATTTAAAAACTGAATATCTAAGTATCTAATACATTTTTATGTCGTATAAATTTTACTTGCTAGGGAAGTGAAAAGAGCATTATAGTGTCTAGACCAATAAAGTTACAAAATATAGGGTCCACTTTGTTTTTTTACATTCATTTTCACAATCACACCTTAAAACGTAAAATATACAAACCCTGTTCACGAATGTACTTTTTTGAATATTCATAATTTTTTTGTGCATTTTGTAACATTTCCGTAGAGAAGGGCTATTCTCAACGAGATCGACTCGCATCCGACACTAAGTATGATCACGGATAGAATAAAAAGGACGCTAGCCATTGAGGAAACCTTTGGAATCATAATTCCAACACGGGACCAATGGGAGCGTCAAGAAATAGAGCTAAATGGGCTGGTCTGGTATTCGGACAGGTCAAAAACGCAAACTGGCCCAGGCTGCGGATCATGGGGAACAGCACAACTGAGACAAGGCACATCTGTAAGCCTTGGACAGTGTGCAACGATATTTCAATCCGAGGTGTACGCTACGCACTTATAGAAGGAGATTTTAATAATAAAAGGATCTTCGTAGTGTCCTACAACCAAGCAGCGTTAAAAGCTCTTGGCTCGTCGGAAGTAAACTCGGGATTTGTTCTGAGCTGTATTGTGCTAGGAAGCAGCAATAATGTTAAACGGGTATGGTGCACTAATATACCAGGGAACGAAGGCAGATCGCCTAGCCAAAATTGGCAGCGAGACACCCTTCTTCACCCGCAGTTGGTACATGCTTTGGAACAGCTAAGCGGTGTCTTAAATGACATATTAACACAAGGGCATAATGCTCATTGGAAAAAAGTTGCAAGACAAGCCCATTCAACGGTCTCTAAAGAAAAGATAGAAGAAATTCTCAGGATGAGCAGAATAGACATCAGAACAACAACAGGACTCGTCGCAGGACACTGTGGGCTAAACAAACACTTCTACACAATAGGGCTCTCAGAGACCGATATATGCAGAGGATGTGGTGAAGAAGAAGAAACTCCTCTTCGCGTAATATGCCAGTGTGAAGGATTTACACCCTATCGGCGTAGACTTCTAGGGATGGAAAAAGCCAACCAAGAAGAGTTAAGAAAAACACCCCTAAAGAAAATCCTAGAGTTTTTCAAAAACACAAAACTTCTTTAAGGGGTACAATTGACCAATAGGTCACAGTACAGGAACCCGAAAGGAGACCACCTCCGCGAAAATATAGAAATATAATCTTTATCTCACATAATTTGCCCAAAGTAATTGCTACACCCTATACATAACTGTTACCTGTGACCCTACGCCATGAATATATAAAATACGAGCTTTGCAGTAATTTCAGATTAATATTGTAGTTTATGGAACAACAGTCGTAAAAAACTTGAAAATCGCATACTACATCATTTATTTAGTGACTTTAAATCAATACACCATAACTACAAATATTTCGTAGGTATCTAAGCAACGAATCAGCCAATAGATTAAAATAAATTGGACGTAAAACTTTTGATACAAAATATTTTGCAAGTGTCTCATAAATACAACAGTGAACTATAATGGGTTTAATATGCTAATCGTTCTAATGGCTCATTGAAAATCTCGAACACAATCTCTAACATCATACATTTGCATAAAATGGATAAAATTTATAACGGATTTTAAACCAGCCGGATAATTTACTACTAAAAATGAGCTGATTTACTTCTACAAAAGCTCGCAATTTTAACGATACACGAACACACTACAAAATTAAATGCACAATAAACTTTAACGATACTAACTCATAAGCAATAAACTGTCATGTTTGCCTAAAATTACATACCTATTGTATACTGCAGTACATACGCGTTCAACATTTTTACCAATGCTCTATTTTAAAAATTGATAACGCTTTTAATAAAACATCATGTGAACAGAATTTATTGCTAGTGTGTTTTTATTCCTTTTTAAATATAAACAGGGTTTGTTCACTGTTTGCGGAGCATTTTCGATAAATACATAAGCCGAAAGCCGATTTTTAAAATTTATTTGCTATCAAATGCTATAAATTCGTTTTTATATGCTGTCATTATCTAAACTTTAAAAAACTAAAACAAAAGGTATAAAGACATAAACATCTTATTTTAGTCAGATAATTTTTGTTTTTATTTTATATTATCACGCACTCATTTTTTTTTAAATATTAGCATATGGTTTCTTAATTTTTTATAAAAATAAAATTCATAATTAGATATATCAACCAGAAATTTTAAACCAAGTTTAAAAATAATTTAATTACATTTGATAAAATATAGGAGCATAACAGGATTATTTTAAAAATTATTTGCAAGTCTGCACTTTTACTGTATTTTGCCGCCCGGAGCGGTCCCTGAATATGCCCCTCTAAATTAAGGTTGCAAACTCTTGATTTCTTCAAAAGCAGAGATCGACATAAAAATTGTGGGGGAGGAGATAAAATGCGCAACAGGCGATTTTTTTCTAATTTTAGACGTTCAAACGATTTTAATGCATAGTTAGATGATGTAGAGCAGTGGTTCCTAACTTTTTAGTAGTTGCGGCCCCCTAAACATCCTAAAATATTTTCGCAGCCCCCTAGTTTGTAGAAACAAAAATATTGCGATTTAATTAAAAAGATATATCTCTCCGATCGTTCGAGTAAAATAGGGAGCAAAAAATATTTTTTTAAAGACTTTAATATTTTAAACAGAAAAAACGTTTTATAAAATTTTCGCGGCCCCCCTTAACATCTTTCACTACTCCACATGAGGCCGTGGCCCCTCGTTAAGAATAATAAGAAATCTTTATTTAGCTTTTAGCTAATTTTACATGATCTTAATGCTGCTTATATTTATTTGTACATATTTTCTTAACTATTAAATCTTAACATTATTTTTCACATATTCGAAACACAGTTTTTTAAAATTTGATATGGAAGTTTAATTTCCACAGGTAATTCATTTAAAATCTCGAGCCCTTTGTAGTACAAGGCGTTCTGTGTATTTGTTTTCGTTAGTTTTGGTAGTCTAAAGTCGTCTTTGTTCCTGGTCTGGTATTCGTGAATGTTACAGTTTTGTATTACATTTTTAGTCATGTAACGTGGTAAAAAATTATTTATTGCCTTGTATATTAAAAAAAGGCAATTAAAAGTAATTTGTTGACGTATACTTAACCACTTTAAGGTATTTAACATTTTGCTTATTTTAGTGTATCTCGAGCATATTTTTTTTTTATAGCTGATGTAGAGTACTTCACCATCATCCAAAATTACAGTTTTACGGCAAAACCTTTTCTGATTATTATTTTTTTAAATCACTTCGCCCTCCACCCCCACCAAATTATTTTTATTAAGGGTAATAGTTTCCTTTTAGGTAAAAGAACATATTCATTGTAGATTAGCAAAATTACAAAAAAAGGTAACGATATAAATATAAACAAAAAATTCACATAAATTCTCAAAATTAACACAACATTTCAGCCTAAAATTTAGTTTTAAAAAACGGAAAAACGTCAATTTATGCTATAAATTTTTATTTTTGTTGCTTGTTCGAATAGCTTAAAAGTGCTCATGAACAAAAAGGGTCCATTACTATGAATTTCTTTAAAGGCACCCTGTGTGTCTTGCCTGACGATTCCAAATACAATATAAATGACAAAGGATTTTATATGCCTGTCAAATTGCACTAGTTATCACCTACTTAGGCCAGTCGCGCACTACCAATATTTTTATCACGTATTTAAAAACCTTCCAACCATAATTATTGCATTCACCTACAAGAAATGAAAAATCGACAGTACACACTGTTTCTTGTGTCCTATGAATTGAAAGTTCTCCTACCACTGTTTAAAACTTTTGTACATCTCCATCTACAAATAATTAGACGATTGTTATTGCTATGCGACGATTGGTTAATATATAAAGTGATTTATACCTTAAACCAAATGTTTGAGATAGAACGGAAGTAAAGTATCCATATTACAACAGAGTTTAAACTGCATGGAATTTAATGCCTAAAATAAATGAAATGTTTCATAATTTTATTGAATGGTTCATACTAGGGTTTCTCATATTTGACCGTTTTGCTTGTCCCTGGATTCCGGGAAAAAATCGGTCCTTGTTTTTAAATAAATAGTCCAAAAAATTAAGGAAGCGGTTTATTACTTAAAAACAACGCCAAGTCATATATGTAATACATTTTGCTCCATGATTATAAATAATTAAATAATATTGGTGAGAGAAACATACATTTGGGAAATATAACTTTTCTATTGCAATTTCATATTTATGAACACAATAATATAGATTTTACAATGAACTTTTGTAATGTGATTTAAGAAAACAGAGGTGACCTGTGCTTCGATCACTTAGTATTTTTATTGATTTATTAACAAAAAGTTCTGCCTCATAAAATGTTTTCCGAGTCTCTATTATTGTAGATGAAATTGTCTTAAGAGCATCTAGCAGCAAAGAAACATCGTTATTATCAATAAAATTTCATTTATAAGCTATTTTGCTTCGCATTACCAGGGTACACAAAATATAACTGTAAAAGTATTTTAAAGATATTCAATTTGCCATGGAGACCGGGCTTCTTTACGCCAAACTGAAGGTAAAAATGGACCGGGATCCCAGGAAAGAAACCCTAGTTCGTACCCTATCATAAATTTGATTACTACAATTTCTGTCGTTACAAGGGGACGGTTTTAAAGTGCAGCCAGGTTGACTAGCCTGTTTATCCTCTAACTTCAATAAAACTTCCTTTTTTTAAAATTAGTTTTATACGAATTTAATAGCGCTAGTGCCGGTACTGATTATTATATTTACTGATCCTCCATTACCCCGAGATTTTAATTTTTGTGCCATTTGGGTAGACTAAAACTGCCGCCCCAAAAAAAGTGACCCCGCCCAGCTACGCCACTGTGTAGGACATGCACAGAACATTATATGTTAAAGTTTTATATTTAAGAACCTGATGAATTCACAATAATTGTTATATTTTTCTCTTTGCTCAATGCCACACCGTATATTTTATAATGTGAATCCTGTAAACATGAAATTATTTTAATATTAATAAACCGAAATCTAACCATATTAAATTCATCAGCGCACAATTTTCAATAACAGAAATTCGTCTTCAAATACAGAGCCCGTTATTGCTGATGCGAATGATAATTCCGATCTTCAACCCGCTGTGTGTGTAAATGCATCACCTGGGGGTAAAGTTGTACTCCATTTCCTTGCGCTCTGCTGATATTCAATCCGGTTTCGCTACAGGAAATCATTAGTTCATGATGTATTAATTGTCTCGTTGGTTGGATTACACACTCGGCTTTACTGGGTGAACTGGAACATGGCATCTAATACATTGTTACACCAGATAAACTCGACGTTCAACATCACAGCAAGACAAGTAGGCTGAAGCACCAGTGAAGCGCACACTTCGTTGATTAAGCTTTTTTATATCATAAGAGTGCTCAATATTTTTATATAATTGCGTACACTTTTACTACGGATTTAAAAACTCATATTTTTATTCTACGAGAGGATTTTGATAGCAAAAAAACAGGAAATCAAGTAGAGATCATTTTACAAATCCTATTGTGATTACCCGTGTTTAGATTTAGAACCAGTGACCCGAACCAAACCGGGACTGGAACAAAAACCGGAACGAACCGGTGCTGTTTTCATGAACCGTGAACTGGAACTGAACATTTTATTTATAAAATTACAAAACCGCCAAGTCGAACCGAAACGACTGGTGTGAACCTGTTCAAACCGCTTCACTCAAAAATCAAAAATTAAAGCATTTATTGATTACAAACCGGACATTAATATGAAGGAGGTAAAAGCTATGTTGGAAGACATGAGGAAGGAGATGAGAGCAGGTTTTAATGAGTGCAATAAAAAAATATGGAAACTTACTGAAAAATTGATAGAGAAGAAAAATGGGAAGAGGAAAAAGGGGGCATACAGAAGAGAATTAAAAGATTAGAAGACAAACTGGAAGCACAAGAAAAGGAAAGGAAAAGAAACAACATAGCACTGAAAGGTATAAAAAACAGCAAGAAAAACTTGAAGAAGGAGTGCAGGAATTTATTTGGAAGAAGATTGGAGTACGTGACAGGATCATATAAGGTTGGGGAAAATCCGGGACAACAGGTTATAGAAGCAAGACTGGACAACGGCCCGCAAAAGTTAGATGTAATGAAAAACAAAAGCAAACTAAAAGGAAGAAAACTGTACATAGACAATGACGTTACGGTTATGGAACGTGAAATCCAAGGAAAATTTGTAGAACTAGCAAAAGATGCTAGTAAGCAGGGGCATAAAATAAAAATTGTCTATAAATAACTATATATCGATGACAACTACTTATATGGAATGGAGTTGAACAAAAATTGGCAAGAAGGGAAAATAAACACTCAGATTCAAAAAACTAACAAGCAAGTTTAAGGATGAGGTAATCTGGAATTTGCACATGAGTACCCCAAACAGAAAAATTGGGGATGTAAATGACAATGAGCAACGAAAATGGACAGAAAATATAGGAACATGGAATACAAGAAGCATACAAGGAAAGAAGTAGTAGAGGAATTCGACATAAGAAAATTAGTTATATTAGGATTAACTGAAACGAAGCACCAAAGGGAAAGCAATAGTAAAGCTCGACAAAGGGCATATATTAATACTAGCAGTTAGCCCGTCCTAGGACGGGAATATTGTATATCTTAAATTTAGACTATTACTTTTTATAATACCGTGAGCTGCAAGTTAGACACTGTTATGTTACCGGTGGTTAAAAATTTACGGTCCATTAGACACAACTCAGTCGGTCAAATGAACCCGTAGTAGTTTACTGCGTTACTATATTCATGCGTTACAGAGTCACAGATAGAGTCACAGACAGAGTCAGGCTGGACTTTTATATGTATTTATATAGTGGAATCAAAGAAAAGGAATTTTCTAAGGCTGGGATAGCCTGCGTAGTAAGAAAACAATGGAGTGAAAAAATAAAAAAAAAGATGGAAAGGTATATCAGAAAGAGTGATGATGATAGAAATACAAATTACAAAGAAATAATTGATAGGGGTAGTAGTGGCATATGGCCCGAATGCGAATACGGCAGAAGAGGATAAGGATATATTTTATAAACAACTACAAAAAAAAATTAACTCGACACCGAAATGTACAAGAGGAACCGATTAAGAAGAAGTGATTACAAACATCAAAATTGCTTTTAAAAATGTGACATGCTAAAAGATTTTTAATTTTTTCGTAATATGTAGTGTGAACAAAGTAGGTATTGATTGAGTTCCCGAACATTTTCGAACTCGAAATTTCGATTTTTCCACACGTCTTGATGTCCCGCAAACACATTTTGACTATTTTCGTAATGACGTTCGTGTACGTGTGTGTGTGCGTGCGAGTGAGCGAGTTGTGTGTTCCCGTGCGTGACTGCGTGTATGATATTTTTAAAACCGTAATTATGGGATGATTAAATATAATCACAATTTTGTTGTTACTGCTCCCAAAAAACTCGCATGAAACGTCAGTTTAATAGAGGGTATTTACTAAAATGAGGTTATTACTTGATTAGAATGCCTGGAGTGACACTTTAAACATTTTATGCACGCAAAAACACATATACAATGTATGTTCGAAATCATTTGATAGCAAGTTTTAACACCGCTCGTGGCTAAACTAGCTACGCACCCCCGACTGACCCATTTAGGCGCGACTTGTCGTGAGTACCGGCTCGGTTTTGGCTATAGCGCAGATATCTATGCGCTCATTTTTAAAGCTGTACAACTTTTAAATCAAAACTCGACGGAGTACTCAATGTATGGCTTTGACTTCTCTTATTACCTATAAAGAGTGGTGCATTTTTCGATGCTCACCATTGCTATCTTGGAAACAGTAAGAGATACAAGGTCGGTTAAATTAATAAAAAGTTGCACATTCTTATAGCCATTGACAATCTGAAAATAAATCCTGAATATTTTGATTCGTTTTTGATTTATTACAAAAAAACTGAAAAATGTGAATTTAGAAAAATATTATTATCTTCCCTAGCATTTACGCTATTTAATTTAAACTTGGTAACTTTATGTTTTTGACCATCCTGGGTTTGATGACGTCAACAGAAATTTTCTAAGCCTTCTAGATTTCAAGTTGCGTTAGTCAACTTTTCTATTTCTTATGGACAGACAAAAAAATTAGCTTTTCAGATTAATAATGGCAATTCGCCTAACACTAACATATCTTCTAAATTTGTTTCTAACAACTTTAATTTCGTTATCATTAGACCAATAAAATGTTCTGTCTTTTATTTATTTCATAGTTTCAATTGTTTTTCAGAGCATTCTCAATTTTGTAAATTGTTTATACAAATTTTCAAATTTCAACAAGTTTTTTAAAATAAAAAGGTTGTGCTCGTTACCAATCTGAAAAGCTAATTTTTTTGTCTATCTGATGGTGCAAAAATGGCGGCCATAAGAAATAAAAAAGTTGACTATCGCAACTTGAATTCTAGAAGGCTTAGAAAAAAAAATCTGTTGGCGTAATCAAACCCAGGATGATCAAAAACATAAAGTTACCAAGTTTAAATTAAATAGGTAATGGTAAGGAACATAATATATTTTTTAAATCTTATTTTTCAGTTTTTTTGTAATCAAAAACGAATCAAAATATCCAGGATTTCTTTTCAGATTCTCAATGGCCATAAAAATGTGCAACATTTCACTAATTTAACCGACTTTGTATCTCTTACCGTTTCCAAGATAGCAATGTTGAGCAGCGAAAAATGCACCACCCTGCATAGTATACACTATGCTTTATTTTTTTAAATCATTTGTAATTTCCATATTATTATTTTAGTTATTTTTAAACGCAGAAACGCCGCTTTTGAATGATTATATCACTACCTTCGTCGCTATCACTCTCTGAACAACTGCTACAAAAATCCGTCAAATTATCTAAACAAAACTCTTTATTTCCACTATCTTGATCAATTGTAAAAGGTGAAAATATCAATGTATTATCAGGATAAGAAAAGCTTACCATACAATTTAACAACTGACAGGCAGAATAACAAGATATTTGTTGCCTTGGCAACCCCTAGATATGGAGAGTAACGATTAAATCTTTAGCTCGATCGATAAGCGAGCGCTTGCAAAAAAAATGTCGATTAATAGGCTTCCGGTTGATAAGCGTTGGAAGCAAAAAGGCCGATTAATAGGCTCCCGGTCGATGTGCTGGCAGAGGTGCCGATTAAATAGGCTTCCGGTTAATAATCGCCGGAAGGAAAAGCCGATTGATAGGTTCCCGGTCGATAAACGTAGGAAACAAAAAGCCGATTAGTAGGCTTCCGGTTAATAAGCGTTGGAAGCAAAAAGGCCGATTAATAGGCTCCCGGTCGATGTGCTGGCAGAGGTGCCGATTAAATAGGCTTCCGGTTAATAATCGCCGGAAGGAAAAGCCGATTGATAGGTTCCCGGTCGATAAACGTAGGAAACAAAAAGCCGATTAATAGGCTTCCGGTTGATAAGCGTTGGAAGCAAAAAGGCCGATTAATAGGCTCCCGGTTGATGTGCTGGCAGAGGTGCCGATTAAATAGGCTTCCGGTTAATAATCGCCGGAAGGAAAAGCCGATTGATAGGTTCCCGGTCGATAAACGTAGGAAACAAAAAGCCGATTAATAGGCTTCCGGTTGATAAGCGCTTGCAACAAAAACCTATTAATGAGCTCCCGGTAGGTAGTGTTAAAATTTTGCAATTTTGTTTTTTACTAATGTCATTGATTAAAATAAATTAAACATCTGCAAACGAAACAAAAATCAGATAAACATTCGTACTTTTGATAAACCTAAATATTCTGAATTTTAATTTTGTGTTTATGGCGATCAAAAATTTTACTGTTATAAGGAAGCATATTTCCGTACCCACGGTCTACTTTTATGAACGCTTATCTGACGTAAAGTAAGCGCAGATTTAAAAACAGCCATAAATGGGGACAGAAGCGTCGTAATATACTTTTATAGTAATATTTTGGGTCTGGCATCCAGTAATATTAAATAATATGCCCGGTTTTATCGTCCCTTTAAGTAAATTTTAACAAAGGAACGGTCATAACTTCGCGTAAAAACGTGTTAGTTAATAAATCTGAAAGCAATAAAACTCCAATAATTAACTACTAATGCAACGCTAATGTGTCCGCATTTCCTTTCTCATTTCTTAATGCGAAATCGTTGCGATTTATGTTTAGACGATGGCGACGTAATTAGATAATTAGTAAAGCGGTCGTGGCGTAGTAGAAAATTATCCCGCTCGGAAATTAACGAAACAGATGCTGTTAACTTCAAAAGAAAAAGGTACATGTGTACCTTGTAAACAGTTCTGGCAGTGCAGCTACATCAAGAACCACTAACTATGGGCATCAAGTTTACGACGCCTATTTGAAAACGTACAAATACACTCCACTCATATTATAGGCACACGAATGGTTTACGTCACAAATTACAGTGTGTCCAAAAGGTATGGAATATGCTATATATCTCACCAGGGAAGGTCACGATACGTTGTCGCTAGAATTTGATTAAGGCTGTGCTTATTGCATCAAAAACATCAAAACTAAATGTTTTGGAGAATTATACGTGCCACTGGCTATTTCCTTCGGAAAAATAAGGGAAAAACTGAAAAGCTAATTAACAAAAGTAATTTTTGCGATCGCGTTGGTCATGAAACCGTCAGAGACAAAATCTAAATTTTTTCATTTACCAAAGCGCGCATCCTTTGCAAGTATAATAATGCAAAGTTTTTGAAAAAATCTTAAACGGTTCCGGAGAAAAACGCGAAAAACGAGACCTTTGTAAAATCAGTTTTCCCTATGTTAAACGCCTTTGCAAGTCGCATAGATATAGGTATACAGATATACCACAACTCAAATCATAGCGCTTATGCAGGGGTTTCGTTTTTGACGTTTTTCTCCGGAACCATTTTCAAAAACTTTGCACTATTTTACTAACAATGCAAAATTTCAACCCTCCAAAAAGTTCTGATTGAAAAATCAATAGGGGTCGTTTTTTTCAGCCCCTTGTGAAAGTGGGAGATAATTGAAAATATGACTATGGGAAACCTTTCAATAAGTATAAAACATCTACCAAATATCATTCTCCTTCATATGTATATCCAAATTTGAGATATAAAATAAAAACCTAATTTTACCTCTCCTTTTTTCTATTCTAGTTCTGTTAGTTTTATACCTTCATAAAAACTGATTACTATCATTTACTGTTAATTTCGAATTATGCTACGTTTTGTCAGACCGACGACATTAGGATCATCTATCAATCTCTGTTAATTATCAGCCATTACACTCATATCGTTTGCAATGGACGTGCTAGAGAGTACTAGGTTAATGGGAACAATTCATTACTTAAACGAGAGTTTTCCATTAACGAATATGCCCGAAGATCCCAATTATACAGCACACATGTTGCCACCATTATAACATAACGTATGCTGATTCTCACGGCCGGTGGTTAGGGGTCGCGTTTTAATTATTTACTCATTTTTAACCTCACCTTTTTCATAAAATTTAAATATTACGGACTCATTAACAAGTATCACATGAAATACGAATAATAATTAAGTTTGATTTTTTAATTTTATTTCCTTCAGCAATCAGCATGCTAGAGTATGTTCCAGATTTGATGAAAAATCGCGATATATCGGAAAATATCAATTTTCGTTATAAAACAGGTTTATTGTTTTTGAAATACAATTACATTTTCTATGAAACTAATAAAATATAGGGTGTTGTATTTAAAGAAACGTAAGTTTCTATATGTTTAAAGTTTCACTATTTTAACAAAGCATAAAAAGGGCTCTGTATAAAATTTTAAAAATGTAGAAAAGTGTTAATTAATTTATTATCAATATAAATTTCATTCCTAGACTTATTGCCATCTAGCGGAAATGTATGTCGAAAAGTTCCCGATATTTCGACAGGCTTCTGAACTCCGAACTTATGCTTACTTCTACGTACTACGTAAAAGTAAAATGACAATCAGTCCGATTCACTATGTACGTTGCTAAGAAAATTGTTTGGGTAGCAATATCTTTAAGTCGTAATTTTTAACAAGGATATCAGCAAGAATGTGTATAATTTGTATTCTGTAAAAAACGTTGTAACAACAATTACTAAAGTTTTGTTTAGCAATTCTTGTTAAATAAAATCGTTAACAACTGTCAACTTTGAAAGAATTTCGTAACCTCGACATTTTTTTCTTCTTCTGTCATTCTGTAAAAGTCATTGCTGTCATTTTGAAAAATGGATAAAAAACAAAAAAAAAACGTGGAAACGGACAAATCAAGTGTATATGATAATTACATTACTAATAATACCATAATGATAACGGAAAAATGTCATGCTCGTAAAACTAAGGAATTAGATGAAAAGTGGGATATCCTAGCGAATAACCTGAGTAACATTAAAAATGGGTCCCGTAAAGACAAAGAGCAGTGGAAAAGGGTAGTACAATAAAATACATTTCATGTATTTCAACGTCCCATTTTTTGCTATTTAAAAAATGTTTATTTCGTTTTTTACTGAATGAAAATCCAAAATTCGCAAATAAGCAAGGCAAAACAAACTAAAATTTAATTCAAACCAGAGTTGGAGGATATCACAACACTGACTTAAACGACTTAAAAAACCGATTAATGAAACTCATAGGTTGTGATGATTCCCGATTCTATAACTAACAGCAGAGCTGACTACCGATGAAGTAATTAATACAAGGAAAATTAAATTTTTCTAAAAATCTGTAAGGATTAAATTTAAACATTACACAAATTAAAACCAAACAATCTTTATTTTACTCCTGTTTAGTGTGTCAACTTTATTTACAGGAAATTTAACGTATTTTGGTAGAAAATGGATCGAAAATATATTAGATATTTTGTTAATAATTCCACTAATAATTGATAGCTGGCTCATTGGATATTTTAAATTTTGCCCTACGATTGTTTGGTAGGAACCATGGTCATGAAAACTTAGACAAACTAATACCTAAAATATATACATATTTCATAAATGCAATAACAAAAAATTTGAGATGATTTACTTGCAGATGATCTGGAATAGACGTTATCCGTTCAGGTTCTTCTATATCAAGATGTTACTCATTTATTAAATTTAGAACTAAACAATTCGGCATTCTATATAATTTTACAAAACTAGCGTTGAAATTTCGAAAAGGTTGCTGGCGTCTCTTAATTGCCTAAACTCTAATCTGAGACGTTCAATATAATTTAATTTAAATATTTGGGTAATTAAAATATAACTTATTGTTAATTTACCGAGCTACAGCATTTTGATACTCGTTTATGAAGTTTATATGAAAATCTAAACCTATCGGATCCATTTCGTTATTACTTGCTAATCTTAGCAACCACAAAATGGTACACTTTAAGTTAAAGATAATTATAAGCAATTACTGCTTATTTGACATTTAGGATTGTTACAAAAACAGCTCCTGAATGCAAAATTTTAGAGATCTTGCTAAGTAACCATAAACTTTGCCAAGCAAGCAAGAATCTTAACAAGCAATCTTGACAAGATACTTGGTGAATATGAAAGTAGAAATTTGTTGTTGCTTAGCAAGAAATGGTTCTTGCTTATTTCCTAGCAATGTATCATACATAGTGAATCGGGCTGAATGTCAATTTTTATTTATAATACGCTTGCGCTTGCGAAGCGAATAACACTAACTTCTCCCCACTTACTCTACTCTCTATCGAATGTTGCCAATTGTACATTTTTTATCCGTGACATTAACAATATGGATTTAGGGGGCCAGAAATGAGTTCGCATCCCGGCGATTAATACCAACGACGCGCCACTGGTGCGTCGCACGTTTTATAATTTCATTATAACTTTTACTCATGGATAAACGAAACTTGCTGAAAAACTCTTGGAATTTTAATGTTTGTATTTTTAAATTAGGTAGATATGACAAGAGCTGACATTCATTAAAGTTGAAGAGTAAATGGTAAAGTTTATTTGACAGGTCCTTTAGTGTTTGGTTGATGTAAATTAGTCAAGGAGGGTTGCGAACTCCCGCGAAAGCAGAGCACCACACGCTCTGTCCTCCATCTATTGAACTAATGTGCTTATACAGCTAAATAGAATTGCATTAATACACGCATTATTAACGCCAAAAGTAATCTTCGCCCTAATGCTTTTGAAAGCGCTCTCTGTGCTAAACCGAGCAAAGGTCAACCTTGGATCATATCCAGTTTGTCGCTTACATATAGTTACATTTTACAAAGGTTTTCGTTTACAATCAAAATCTTGCCATTAATTCTAATTGATGCTAAACCAAAAAAAAGGGTCTGGTTTAATAATAATAAAAAATAAAATAAAAGTGAATAAAAATGTGTTACAATATTTCGAAAATTGGGGTGTTCCAAATTTAAAAAAAAAACACTCGTGAGGTGAGCGCTAAAATTTCCTGTCCTGACTACGAAAGAAACGGCGTAGGCTCAAAACTAAATTTTATTTTTCAATATAATCCCCCTGGCATCAATGCACTTATTACATCGTTTTAGCAACAATTGGATACCCCTAAAAAAATATGCCTTTGGTTTGTCTGCAAAATGTGCACCAACTGCAGCCTTCACCTCTTGGTCGTCACTGAAATGGCGCCCGCGAAGGTCCTTTTTCAAATTTATTAACAGGTAATAGTCACTGGTGGCCATATCTGGACTATACGGAGGGTGATCGATTTGTTTAAAACCGCAGTCACGAATTGTGGCTCGAGCAATTCCAGCAGTGTGCACGGGGGCATTGTCGTGCAGTAAACGCACGCCTCTGGTCAGTTTTCCACATCTTTTCTCGCGAATGTTTTGTCGTAATTTGTGCAGAAGTGCTGCATAATATTCCCCGTTGCGTTCTTTAAAATCTATGAGAAGAATGCCCTCACAATCCCAAAAGATTGTAGTCATCACCTTTTTTGTCGACTAACAGACCCTAAACTTTCTTGGCGGTGTTTCTCCTTTTCGCCTTCATTCCATCGATTCTCTTTTGGACAAAGGATCATAATAGAGAACCATGGTTTTATCCCCTGTAAAAATTGTCTTCAACGCGTCCAAAGGATTTTCTCCACAGAGCTCCAAAAAGGACACGACACTGGCGCTGAACTGCTGAGAGATGTTTGGGGACCCACCTTGCACTAACTTTATTCGTGCCTAACCGATCGTGGAGATTTCGGCGAATGCTTGTATCTGAAAGCCTAATACGACTTCCTCAACAAGGACAATCTTGTCGTCCACCAATTCCACAGTCCTTCCTGTTCTTGCATCATCTTCCAAAGATTCTTGCCCCATTTAAAACCGTTTTGACCAATCATTTACCACAGAATAAAACGGGGAATTGTCCCATTCAGTTTGATGTTTTGGGGAGAAAGACCTTCGCGAGTAAGAAATTTTATAACAGCTCGAAACTCAATTTTCGTGACTTCTGAGATCGTGATGAACGAATGACAGTTATAAGAAAAATAATTGACATAAAATCCGTTTTTTTTTTTCCAAGGCTAATATGACTTAAACCAGGGGTGGGGAACCTGCGGCCTTTTGAGGTTTTTCGTGCGGCCTTTTTACTGATTTAATATTTTTTATAATTCGTTTTCTCGATTTATTTTAAAGTTTGCTATATGACATAATCTAATGTAGCTTTTTTTCGGCCATTTAATTGTAGATTGAAATGAAAACCCTATGGACCACATCACTTTGTGTTTTAAAACATACAAACATAGTATGTAAATAATTATATACGAGTAATATGTACGGTAAATAAAATAAATTTATATTTAAGAGACAATTTGGGAAATTACTATTCTGTGCGCAATTTTCAATATTTGTATTTATGTAAAATCGCAGGGGGGGGGCATAATAATGTGCGGCCTGGTTACAAATTTTGAATTGAGAAGTGGCCTTCCATAGTAAAAACGTTCCCCATTCCTGACTTAAACCAATGTGTTAAAAAAATTTGACCCGCCTGCGATACCTAGATCTATGTCAGGCCGGAAAGTTTTGGCGCTTACCTTGTACCTTGTACCGTATTTTGTAGTTTTAATGATCGAAAATAAAATCTATAATCGTCTAATGGAAACTGCTCAGTTCACACGGACGGACGTACGGATTTAGCCCGTTACGTTTCAATACGACCGAATTTCGGCTTTACCGACATTCAAGTATAGTTAAGTAAATATACAGGGTGGACCAAATTCGAATGTTTTGCAGGGTATCTCGGTTACCGTAATAGTTAGCGAAAATCTGATATCGGTCTCCTGTGTAATCAGATTTTTCATATAGCTTTTCATTTGGGCACTACAAACGAAAAATGAAATTTCATCATTTTTAAAAATTTACCATAACTTCTTTATTTACTAAAATAGAACAGAATGTTATCAAGATTTTTTTATGCAATTTTTTATGCTTAATTTAAAAACAAAATTAACTTTCTTTTAGCAACTTTGATTATCGAAATATGAAGTAAACTTGTATGTTTTTAAACAGAAACCCTGGTTGGCCTTGACTTTATATGAAAAAAAATTTTTTAGCTCTTCAAAAATATACAGGGTGAGTCACGACGGACGCGTCGGAGTTTTATGGCGAAACGGTTTATATTTTCCAATTTCTGTCGCTGTTAGATTATGCAGGTCAATAAGGGCTACATTTTAAAAATATTTTCAAATACACAGGGTGCTCCAAAAAAGAGTGCCATATCAAAGTTATACTTTTTCTTATGGAACACCCTGTAAATTTTTACATTTTTGGATTCCTCTTTAAATTTAATTCAAAAAATGTATAAGGTTATATGGGTCTAAAGTCAACCGTTCTTGTGAAAATTGCATTTTCATGAAAATACAGTATTTTCAAAAAATTTCAACATTTGAAAACTTTGACAAGTCTGAAGAAATTCGCTTGGAGATAAGATTGACAATAGATTATGTAACACTTTGCACCACCTACATTTTTAAAATATTGTACAGGGCGTTTTTTACGCTTGGTCAAACTTGTGAAACTTTAAACATCGATAACTCATTTTTTTTAAATACAACACCCTATATTTCTTTACACCGTCTTATAAAAAATTTAATTCTCTTTCGAAAATATTAAGGCTGTTTTTCACCTAAAATTGATTTTTTCCGAGATATCGCGATTTTATTGTTAATTATTAGGGCAAAGTAATATTTTCAAGTAGGCTATGAAGGTAGACAGCGGTAATTTGAAACAATTGAAAGGAAAAACAAGAAACATAATTTTGTCGTTTGCTTACACATTTTTGACATTTTTTTATAAGAAAGTTGTAGATTTACCATTTTTACGTTTAAATATAGGTTTCTCATCAGAGCCACAATATTTTTCATATAATTGAGTTTGATCGTTTGCCAAGTCCTAAAAACCGATTGATAATGTATTAGGTACGAGAACGGAACGCTGATTAAAAAAAAAAGTAATACTGACTTATTTAATTTTACATTTAAAAGAAAAAAACATGGTTGGTACTGTTTTCGGTAGTGTCGTAGTATCGTATCGTAAACAGACAAAAAAATTATAGGATTTAGTAATTATCTTCTGGTCCAATAAATAAATGCATAAATAATTTTAAAAAATCTCTATTTAAACGTAAGGATGGAAAAACTACAACTTTCCTATAAAAATATGTCAAAAGTGTGTAGTCAAACGATAAAATTATAAGTTTCTTGTTTTTCCTTTCAATTGTTTCAAATTACCGCTGTCTACCTTCATAGCCTACTTGAAAATATTACTTTGCCCTAATAATTAACAATAAAATCGCGATATCTCGGAAAAAATCAATTTTAGGTGAAAAACAGCCTTAATATTTTCGAAAGAGAATTAAATTTTCTGTAAGACGGTGTAAAAAAATATAGGGTGTTGTATTTAAAAAAAATGAGTTATCGATGTTTAAAGTTTCACAAGTTTGACCAAGCGTAAAAAACGCCCTGTACAATATTTTAAAAATGTAGGTGGTGCAAAGTGTTACATAATCTATTGTCAATCTTATCTCCAAGCGAATTTCTTCAGACTTGTCAAAGTTTTCAAATGTTGAAATTTTTTTGAAAATACTGTATTTTCATGAAAATGCAATTTTCACGAGAACGGTTGACTTTAGACCCATATAACCTTATACATTTTTTGAATTAAATTTAAAGAGGAATCCAAAAATGTAAAAATATACAGGGTGTTCCATAAGAAAAAGTATAACTTTGATATGGCACTCTTTTTTGGAGCACCCTGTATATTTGAAAATATTTTTAAAATGTAGCCCTTATTGACTTACATAATCTAACAGCGACAGAAATTGGAAAATATAAACCGTTTCGCCATAAAACTCCGACGCGTCCGTCGTGACTTACCCTGTATAATTTTATATAGGTAGGTATTTGTTGCAAAAAATAACAGAGATGTGGCTAATTCCTAATAAAAGTTTGTCATGATTTCGTAAACAAGTGATCTTTGCAATAATTAAACAACCAAACGTCATTTCCCAGCAAATTTTCCAACTTTCAAGCAAATCCGTGTATTCTTTTGTATTTTATGACTGTTTATTGTGAACATAGCTAAATTTGAACACTTTGAAAAGGTTAATATGTTAGAAGTTTACATTGTTAAGTGATAAAAACTTGGCGGCCTTTTTTTAGATTGCTATTGTAAATGTGATGAAACCCTATGTTTTTATTTATTTTTTTAATTTTCGCGGTAGCAACGTAATCGAAAGGCGAAAAGAACAGAGATCAATGCATCAATTAATAATAGTTGCAGATAACGAAATGCAATTACTTGTTGAATAATAAGGTGCCACAAAAATTTTTCACTTAAAATTGCATCAATTAACAAATAATGTATCTCAAAGTATCAGTCAATAAATGAAATTTTCTCTCTCGTTCTAAGGACTTTTTGTCACCCTGACAAAGTTTACAATTACATGAAAAGCACTCTGTTATAATCTCGTAGTAATTGTTTTTTATTTTTCCAATGCTGGCAGAATCGACACTTAATTTATTTTCCATTTTAATATACTTTCAAAATTAAAAACTTTTTACAAACGTTTAATCGTAGCGATCCGTTGTAAACAAAAACACGCCTCACATTTATTTTTAAAACTCTTTTATTTTACTACGTTCGACTTTATATTCCAAGTAGTTATTGGAAATAAAATTATGTTTAAATGTTTAAATGCTTTTCGTCATTATAATCAAATAAAGATTATAATTTGTATTGTTGCGCGTACTGCTTGGATTAAAATAGATTTAATTTAAAGTTATTTTTAATATAAAACAGCAAAAAGAGGAGTTGGTTCCGTCACAATTGACATTACGCTCCGGTGAACTTTAAGCATAATAATATTATGCAGTTCTCGTTTTCCAAGCTTTTAAAATATATTAAATATTGATTTACGTTATATTAATTTGCTACTTTCATATTCGTTATAGGGACGTACATTTTTATGTCAAGCATAAAATTCGTTAAAGATACGCTTGGAAAACTCTTCGTTTCTAGGAAACATAATTTTGAAATATATTAAATGCATGCTAATGCACAAGATATGCTTTAACTTAAATATTAAAAAGTACAGAGCTAAAAGCGCTGTACTTAGCTAAAGCCTTTGTTTTTTATCTCATATTATATAATCACTGCCTCACTGTATGAATAAAGACGCGATCTTATTACTCGTACTTGTGCTCGATTTGTGCAGGATCTAAAGTGGACAAGCGCCGCCATGAACCAAACGATCGGCCTTAGCCTAAGGCGCGTAAGGATTTAGCAAGCACATGACGGTACATCAAAGTAAGGTTACTTGAGCCCGTGAACATTTGAATGATGTTTACCTTGCCTTTAGCCTGCTTGTAGGCCTATGGATACAAACAAGGACTATTCAAACTCAGTGGCGGATTTGCAATTCTGCAGCCTGTAGGCTGCAATATTTTGCCGCCTAGTCTCATCAAACATAACCAGAGGCGTTACTAAGAGTTTGGCGCCCTTGTCAAATTATTAATTTAAGGCCCTTGGCGGTTATTTCATATTCGTCTTTTCGCAAGTATTCGCGAATTTGGCACACTTACAACACAACTACTACAGTGATGCACAGTAGGGTGGATCGAATTTTTTTTTTTTTTTTTTTCTGGCGGGGTGCGGAAAAGATGCTCTAGGGGAATACAATCAGAAGTCATGAAGGCAATATTTTGATATTATTAGTGCAAGTACTGCCCCAAGCCTGCTGAATTTTGAAAAAAATTTGCTGAATGTAGGTTATAGTTTATGCCCAATAAAAGTATTCAAGGTTAGGTTACAAAATTTTTATAACTTTTTTGGACAATTAAAAGAATAAGAAAATAGAACAGAATGTAAAATCACACAAAAACAGTTTTAAAAAAAATTAAGATCACTCCAAAATTAAGCTAATAACTTGGTTTTGTAGTCTTTCTTGGTATGATACGACAAGATTCTAATTTATTTCTGATCCGTCACCAATTTGACACATCTTTCAGTGGTTTGGGTGTTGTAAGGCATCAAACGAAATGTAGGTAAAATATCAGTTTCGACTTTGTCCAGATTTGCGATGGCTTCGGAAATGATGCGAACAGTCAATTGGCAATTGTTTTTGCGTCACTAGATTTCATAGACATATGGTCAATGTATTGTGAGCCAGGTTTTTTCAATAAACTAATGTGCTCTCCGAACACAACTTTTCTGCGATAGTCCTCATTGCTTTTCCTGCATATCAGCATTTGCTTTTAAGGGCTTAGAATTTGAACCCTTAGTTTGAGACGTGAATCTTTGGGACTTTGATGTTTGGAAAGCTTCTTCATAAAAGTTTCGTTGCAATTTTTTGGAAATATTGGTTTCGTTTTTCCTTGTAGTCTCTCTATCTAAGGAACACATCATAATTTTTCTTTGACCTCGCTGGTCTAACAAGAATTATCTTTCTTTAATGAGTATCTTTCGCGATTTGTCACAAGAACTAGTCTCGAACGAACTACATTTGCGTGGCAATGTCAAACAGAGTCCTGGCGTCCATTTTGAACTTCTCCAATTTGTTTCTGTAGTTGTCACTATTCTTTCTACATTGATAGGGCTTTAGGATTGCACGGTATTTGCCGTGATATGTTTTTATTCTCGCTAAGATTGTTCGATGCTCTACTGTAGGTAAGGACGCTCTTCTCCAGATTTGTTCTATGTCAGTAGTAACTATTTTACTAGTGTCTCTTACCAAATCCTGGAATCGTTTGCTAAGGTTTGGAGACGTAAATAAAATATTACATCATGCCTTCATGCCTTCATGCGTCGGTAACAAACTATTCGGGAATTCTTTGCCAACACCAAATATAGGACAGTTTGTATCACTGCTACGTAAACGTTTGTACTTTTATTACAAAAAAATCACACTATCAAACCTTAAATATTCGAAATCAGAACGAAACGTGATCTCTTCCTGAAAAAAAATTGAAACTATAAAGCGAAGGGATGCTAAATGACATATCCGCTGCACTACCCGCGCACACCTTGCGCACGTGACAATAAAATTACTCGGGAAAGTAAGAAAAACGGTGTGTTACATTGTTATTTTAATAATTAAAAGCATAAACTGTGATAATGTTCCAAAAAGTCGTGAAATTCGTTGTTAAAAATAGAACGAAGACATTTTAATTTAAAGTAACTTTTTTTAAATTCTCGAAAACTTTGACGACTTTGGGGCAGTACTTCCAATTATTATTTTTTTTAAATATTTTGCATGATTAATCAAAAGATACCAGGGCATCTATCGCGCACGCCCCGAAACCGAAATTCGAAAAAAAATATTCTCCCATATAAGAGCGATCCACCCTAATGCACAGTGCACTTGAATAAGCTAATAGAATATGTTTGAAATATCGGAAACTATCTCCAGTAAGTTGATTAGATGCTGGCTTAATAGTTATGTACACCATCGCATCGGCTGCACATATTTTCCTTCTCTTTTTTTCAATTTATTCAGCGGTTTCATTGTTTTCGGAGGTGGTAGAGTTACCATCCTAACGTGCAATCTTCCTCTACTCTACCCTCTACCATGATCTCGTACTCTACTATACCAATTACGTTTACACTGTTAGAATTGTAAGAATAGTTAGAAGGTACTTGCCCAAGCTATTTTACCGCCAACTCTACTTATGAAAACTAGGCTTTAAAGACGGCGAGCGTTCGGAGTCGCGATGTTATTAAATGACTTAAGACGTCTCTAACAAGAAACAAAAATTTGTTATCCCAAAGACAACATAAATATGATATAACCGAAGCCGCATGAAGAGTTACAGTTACACCATTCAAATATTGAATATTTAAATCTGGAAAATCTTAAATCGTTCAACGCTGGAATCACTCAACGCAGGAATCATGCAAAAATGGAACCATGCAACACGGGAATTGTTCATCGCTGGAACACTCAAATCTGAAATCCAGAAATTAAGAATTTTGCAGGCCCCTATATTACAACAGCCAAAGTATAATATAATAAAATTAAAACGAAGGTTTTCTGGTTTTAAAACAGGTTTATTCCTTAATGAAGTTAATTATTTCATAAAATATCCTACATGTTTCGCACGATTATTTTTATCGGCATCTTCAGGGATGTTTTATTTGAACAAGGATGAAAGAAATTGTTTAAAATTGTGGAAAATATATGTTGAAATTTGTTAAAATTATGGATTAATTTGTTGGTTTCGAAAAAACACATTTGATGAAAACAATCACGAAAAAACTAATTCTAATACATGTACTTAATTTTAAATTTAAAGAAATATGTTAAAAATTGTTATTAACAATATTTATGACGATACAAACATTACCAATAATAATTTTTAACGTGTTTGTGTTGTTTGTATCGTCATAAATATTGTTAATAACAATTTTTAACATATTTCTTTAAATTTAAAATTAAGTACCTACATGTATTAGAATTAGTTTTTTCGTGATTGTTTTCATCAAATGTGTTTTTTCGAAACCAACAAATTAATCCATAATTTTAACAAATTTCAACATATATTTTCCACAATTTTAAACAATTTCTTTCATCCTTGTTCAAATAAAACATCCCTGAAGATGCCGATAAAAATAATCGTGCGAAACATGTAGGATATTTTATGAAATAATTAACTTCATTAATGCTCATATTAGACGTTGCGATTTTTCTTACAAATCATTTTTCCACAACGCAAAACCAAAAAATCGCAACGTCTAAATGGGCATAGGAAAAAAAATCGCAACAGATTTTAAATGTCATAGGATTTTATTCCATTGAACATGCTCTAATTTTTCAAGGTCAAACAAGCGTATTTTATTACATTTTTAGTAACTTTTGGTAATTTTTGTGCCACTATGTTGTCAAAAGGATCACATAACCTACAAAGTATACTTTTTTTTTTTTTTAACACGATACACATTTTGCGATTGTAGTAAACAGACCACATTAGTAAAAATGCAGATATGTAGGTTATTATTGGTTATTATGCGGTTAACTGCCGGTTGGCTGTCATTTGCTGTCATTTAAATGTCAGATAAATTGTGCAGCGCAGTGGCGATTTCGAATCGTACGCAAAAAAATCGCAAAGTGTAATAATAGGGGTCGTGTATTTATTTTACAAGCTGTAAAATATTTTTCTTACAGATGGAAAAAAAATCGCAACGTCTAATATTAGCTTAAGAAATAAACCTGTTTTAAAACCAGAAAACCTTCGTTTTAATTTTATCCAATCAAGCAACAGGAGAAACCAATTTCATCGTATAATATAATTACAGAACACTTCGTTTTATATTTCTTCTTAACTATTGTATAGTGGTAGATAAAACCATCGTATTAATGTTAACTCAAGGGCTACAAATTGGAGCAAAATTGCGTAATTATAATGCTTAGCCAATTTCAAAAAGAAAGTAAAAGAATTGACTAAGTATTATATCTAATTACGCAACTTTGCCCATATTCGTAGCCCTTTAGATCAGTGGCGTACGCAAGGGGGGATTAGGGGAATAAATCCCCCTCCCCGAAAATTAAAAAAGAAGTTATTATAATTACCGCATTTCATTATTGCGGGACAGACTGCTTTTCCATACATATAATAGTTATTTATGTATCAAGGCCAAGAAGTACGTTTTGGCCGAGGTGCATATTACATTTTTTGTGCGATAGAATTAAAAACAATTTAAATTTTTAGTATTTTCCAAAAATATAAGTTAGAAAGTGCGTGACATTCTGTCACTGACAGATGACGGCGTATGCTGTTAGCTTTAATGCAAATTTACGCTGTAGCGGCCAAAAAAGTTACTTTTCAGGCCGTTGCTAAGGGTAACGGCCTGAAAAGTTACTTTTTAGGCCGTTGCTAAGGATAACGCCGGTAATGCAGTACCTTATGGCTGCTAACGCGTCCGTCAAACAGCTGTTTTTAGTACGATCGCACAAAATAGTTATTTTTGTGCGATCGAATTAAAAACAATTTAAATTTTTAGTAATTTTAAAAAATATTGGTTAGAAACTACGTGACATTCTGTCACTGACAGATGGCGTTTGTACTGCATTACCGGCCCTCTCCTTAGCAACGGCCGTAAAAGTTACTTTTTCGGCCGTTGCTAAGGGTAACGGCCTGAAAAGTAACTTTTACGGCCGTTGCTAAGGACAGAGCCGGTAATGCAGTACTTTATGGTTGCTAACGCGTCCGTCAAACAGCTGTTTCTAGTACGATCGCACAAAAAATATATTAGGTACATATACATATAGTTGTATATTTTATTCATAAATGCTACTTTTGGGTACGTTTGACACTGAAAATTTAAAAAATGTTGCCTATGGCACTGTTACCCGGGAAGCTACCGCCCCCTGGCCCCCGCATTTCTTTCTTACAACTCACTTTTTGTGTCTAGTCCCCCTAGATCATTTTCTAATTGCACCATTACCATGCTCCGTGTAAAAATAGTCAGTACTATTTTTGTAAATTAAAACAAGACGAATTTCTTTGAGTCGGTATTGAGCGTCATGCAATAATTTGGGAAGACTATTTATACCTATACAGGGCCGGTCCAAGGCACGATGCAAGTGATGCACAGCATCAGGGCGCCTTACAAGATTATTTCTTTAAATAAAATGTGTGCTGTTTTAAAAATTTTAAAATGTCAACCAAATTTAACGTCAAAACGAATTTATTTTAAATAAGCTAGTATAAAAATAAATTTAAAACACGTGCCAGTATGAATGGGGCTTCCATTCGACAAATTACACAGGAAATAGATTTGAACCGCGCGCCACCACAGAACTCGGCTAATCAGAGAGTGGGCAAAGCTCTGTGACTTCAATTTAAATATAAGTGATATGAGAGGACAAGGCTACGATAACGGCGCAAATATGACAGGTAAAAATAAAGGAGTTCAAAAGCGTATTCAAAATTTAAATCCCAGGGCTTTTTTTACTCCGTGCATTCGTTGAATTTAGTTGTGAATGATGCCGCGAAAATGAATTTTGAAACAATTAGTTTTTCTACGTCATTTAAGAACTTCATAATTTTTTTAGTAGTTCTACTAAGAGATGGGACATTTAAAAAAATAATTTATCAAAATTAGCAATAAAACCTTTGTCTGCAACTAGATGGTAATCTAGAGTTGAAGCACTACGACCATTGAGATATGGAATATGGAAAATATACGACACATTAATAGAAAGTTTTGAAAATAATAATAACGACTACAAAGTCGACATGAGGTACAAAGTTTAGCTAAAAAAATTAAAAATTTCAAATTTATTTGTTCTCCTATTTTATGGTATGAAGTATTGAGCAGAGTAAATGTGGTAAATAAAATGTTACAAGGTGTTAAGCAGTATTTAAAAAGTGCATTAAATGCATTAGACAATTTAATATGTTTCACAAAGGAATTAAGAACAGATAAGGGTTTTAATGAAATTTTTGAATCTGCAAAAGAACTAGCTACAGAGTTAGAAATTGCACCAAAATTTATTCTATCAATGTACGAAGACGTAATATAAAGAAAATTTATTTACGAATCTGCCGATGAAACACCGATTGATCTTAAAGATAAATTTTTTTTTTTTTAAATGCCATTTTAGAAACAGTACTGAACTCTTTAGAAGACAGTAGCCAACAAAAATCACAACGATATGGACAAAGAAATTTTAAGAAAATATTGTAACGCATCGAAAGTATACTTACGGATGGGATGGTACAGACAAGAATATAAGTGCATTAGAATTATTTGATGAATTAAAGGTTTAAGGTGACTTTGAAGATCTTAATACTTATTCAGATACAATTAATTGACATATTAAATTTTATTTGTGCCAACAATTTGGAGTGTGTATTTGGAACTGTAACCATTGCTCTACGATTTTTTTAACTTTTCCCGTAACAGTAGCTTTTACCGAAAGATCTTTCTCGAAATTACAAAAAATAAAAAATTACTTAAGGTCATCCATGTCTCAAGATCGGTTAGCAGGCAGTAGCGGGAAATTCAACCGGCCCGGGAAAAACCTGCTAGACCGGCCCCCAAAAAAAAGAATGACCCAAAAAAATTTAATTTTAAAATGTTTTCATATTTAGATAATAATAAAATTATTTCTAAAAAAATTCCATGTTCAGTCTCATTATGCTCTAATGAAAGTGAATTAGCAGATTCCTGTGAGCCCGAAAAGCTAAACCCCTTTTTCCAATTAGTTTTACATCTATAATTCTTTCCAATACTTGTTTGCGTTCAAGAGCATTTTTTTTTTGACGTAAGCTACCTTCATTTGAGAATATTAAACCATAAATATCTTTACTTTTAAGTTTAAGCATATGCCTATAAACACAATTTTCATGGATCTTATTATTTTCATGTTCTTTAGCACGTTGCAGAGTATGCTTCCAGTCATCTTTCATTCCATCATTTACAAACGAACAATCGTTCTTATCACTGTATGCCAAGCACACGGAACAAAATAGAGATTCTTTTTCTAAACAATATGATAACCATCGTCTGCTTATTTTATCATCTCTGTAAAATAAAACATTTGGCTTAAATGGCCAATAAGTTACATCACCAATAGTTGGCTGACAGGGATGTTTGTTAAAAAAATACTCAAAATTTTGACTTGTTGGTTTTGTGAAATAACTAGCTGTTAAGCATTCAAAATATTTGTTACTTGGTAAGTTAGACTTGAACATGAAGACTTTGCGTTGATAATCGACGTTTCAATTTTGTCCGTTTCAATGGGGCAGTTTAGATTGTCTTCTTTTGTCGAATTTGATGAATGCTATTCTTGATCACTGATTTTTCAACATCAGGTGCACTAACTTTAGAAGCTAAAGCAAACAAATCACTTAACTTGAATTTTTTATTAGCAACTTCGTGCTTTTAGCCTTTTCTCTCTCTCTCTTTATTAGCACCTTTTCTTTTTTCCAGTTTTCCTTGATTAAAAACTATAACAAACTTTGATTTTTTCCCTACGCAATCTCAAAGCCAACGCTATCACAAGTATGACGTATCACAAGTATGACCTTTTGAAAGGACCTTTTTCAGACGGCCGTGGATGATATCAAAAAGTGTTTTATTTGCACTTTCTTTACATCCTTCGATGCGCCAGTCTTTTAGCTACATTTTAAACACCGACTCAACATTTTCGGGACGCTAATAACGGGGTTACGAATTTTTTTGTAGACCGAGATGTTTTTATTTTTGCGAGCGAACTCTCGGCATATTGCCGGTCTTTTTTCAGACGGCCGTGGATGATATCAAAAAGTGTTTTATTTACACTTTCTTTACATCGTTGGATGCGCCAGTCTTTTAGCTACATTTTAAACACCGAATCAAAATTTTCGGTCCGCTAATAACGGAGTTACGAATTTTCTTGTAAACCGAGATGTTTTTATTTTTGCGAGCGAACTCTCGGCATATTGCCGGACCTTTTTCAGACGGCCGTGGATGATATCAAAAAGTGTTTTATTTACACTTTCTTTACATCGTTGGATGCGCCAGTCTTTTAGCTACATTTCAAACACCGAATCAAAATTTTCGGTCCGCTAATAACGGAGTTACGAATATTGCCAGACCTTTTTCAGACGGCCGTGGATGATATCAAAAAGTGTTTATATTATAAATTCAAAAATGGTGTAGGCTGCGACCTCTATTAGTGACATTTTCTACTTATATTTTGTACCAGGAGCACATAAAGGAGGTTGGAAGAACGCTACGACGTATGCGACTGTTACAACCGACGTGTTAAAAAGAAACAAACAGCACCTTGCATTTCTGGACTAGATATACGCATCAACGTCCGATAGAAAACCTATCTCCTTCTAGCTTATCAATAATATAGCGTTCATCTGATGTCCGTATTTTATCATATTTACATTCGTTCAACCATAACAGCTGATCTTAAATGATTTTAAAAAGTTAAATTTTAGCCTTAATAACGTCATTCAGGGTAAAACAAGAAATATTTGCCTCATAAACTTAAATAATCTTTCAATAAATGCAAAATTCAAAACATAAATTGAGAATATTTCAGCAGTACGAAAGACGCGGTAGTTTCAAAAATTAACAACTGCTCATAATTCTTCTCATACCTTTAACTATTTTTTAAATAACAATTATTTACCCTCGGTTGGTTGAAATAATGATTAAAAAGTTTTTAATAAAACGTGTGAATGGGATTTCATGCCATTTTCTTAAATATTTTGGCGCCAGCCTTTGGCGAAAACTTTGCAATTGTCTGCATATTATCTAACAATGTTAAAGAGACCCTAAATAATGCATTTCCAGCTAAAGTTTGCTCGAAAAGGCTTAAAACAGCTCTTCAAAGTTTTCAAAAACATTACAAGTGTATCATAACCTTGCATTTTTGTTGACAAAAATATAAAGTTTTGCAATGTTATTATATCGGCCAACATTATGTTGCACATTTTTATAAATAATTTAAATATATTACTTAAGTTGTTAGATAACGTAGACAAATGTCTTTAATTCAGTGACGTTTTGCAACTAATAGGTATCGTACGAATTTGTCTGCTTTTTTTGTCTTTTGCAATTAATTTAGTTCTTGGTGTTATTCTATTAGATATTAACACGCCACAAAATTATTTATATGGCAAAGAGTAACAAAGTGTCAAATTAACAGGAAAGGTAAGATTAAATTGGCAATAAAAAAATTCCTAACTCTGGGCGTAGCGAGGGTAAACGGCACCTGGGAATACTTTTTTTTGCGCCGAAAATTAGCCACTATTCTCTTTAAAGAAATATGGGGGGAGGGCGCTATAAGAGTACTTCGCAGCAGGGCGCCGACTACCCTAGGGCCGGCCCTGTACCTATATTTACTCTGATTCAACATTAATATCGTGACGACCAGGTAAGGAAATGCATGAAGTTGTGATCAAAGACCTCAGCGCTCATAACTTATGGTACAGTTACGTATAACGAATAACAAATTATGTACTAATTGAAATTTTGTATAAAACTATTACTTGTGAAGTAAATACTGCATATTTTATAAAATATCATTTTTGGTAAAATCAATTATGATTTTTTACATTCTCTTCACTACAATTGTGTTTAAACCAATAAGTCTTATTAATCTGCCATGACCGTGTAAACTTTACACTGTAAAGTGATAAAAATATGACACGTCATATTGTCGTAAGTAAAGTACCACAACGTGACGTAATTTAATCGTCCATCGTGACGTTTAATCCCGAATATGCTTACATTTTTGCAGAAGATTTTATAACAGCACATAGTTGTTTAACAGAGCACGTCTTTGATGTCTCCCAGTTATGCTCGAAGTCCAAATTCGAATCTTTCTTTTTGGTTGTATTTGCAGTAGCCAAGCTTGTCACAGTGCAGAGATTTTATCACGTAGGATGGAAGCAATTATAAGTTACACTACGACTGACGCTTTTTAATCGGGTAACCGCGAGTTTGTTAAGGAAACCAGATATGAAGTTATAATCAGGGATGGAAAACGTAACGTAACGATACCCGATAACGTTATAATAACGATTCAATTATAATTTTTTATACAATAACGTAACGATATTTTCATACCGTTATATAACGTTATAATAACCGATAACGTTTCATTAAAAGTTATTTTGTATTGTTATTCTCTATAAATTAAATTTTTATATGGCGATCTTTTTATTTTCAGAAGATATAATATTTTGTTTGTATTTTAGAAATTAAAATGAAAATAAAATATCTCAACCTCAACGTAATTTTGTAGGTACTATTTTTTAAATTTACATTTACAGATCCCAAAAATAGTTTCAGAGTTACAAATAAAAATTATTTTTATACAGCATGTTTTTTAAATAATGCGTAAAAAATCGGGAGGTGATTCCTTATCGAAAATTAAGAGAGGTCTTTCACATACAATTTTTTTCTTTAGGGTCTTCTTTCGGAGTTACACCCCCCTAAAGGGTATCGGTAAAATTGGGTTTTTATTTTGTTTCTCAAATTTGGATAAATGTAGGAGAATGATATTTGGTAGATGTTTTATACTTATTAAAAGGTTTCCCATAGTAATATTTTCAATCATCTCCCACCTTCACAGGGGGTTGAAAAGTGCGACCCCTGTTGGTGTTTTTATCAGAAGTTTTTGGTGGGTTGAAATCTAGCAATTTAATTTTTTTTTTGAAAACTTCATTTATTTAGAAGTTTTTTTTATTCCTTAACTTTTCTCGTTAAACCGAGTTTTTGAGTAAAAAATCATATGATTGAACATGAACCATCAAATATTCCAATATAAAACGATTCATTTTGGTGATTATCATGATGGTTTGATTATGTTCATATTGGGTAGAAGTGACGGGTGTAATTCATTTTGACGTTTACGCGGCGACAACGCTAAAACGCCCGTCAATTCTACCCAATATGAACATAAACATCATATTCACTCATTTAATTTTTTACTCATAACTGTAGGATTTACGAGAAAAACTAGAGAATAAAAAAAGTTTCTAAATAAATCAAAATAACAAAAAAATAATTTAAATTTCAAAATTTTTACTCACCAAAAAGTTCTGATTAAAAACCAACAGGGGTTGCACTTTTCAGCCCCCTGTGAAGGTGGTACATGATTGAAAATATTACTATGGGAAACCTTTTAATAAGTATAAAACATCTACCAAATATCATTCTCCTACATTTATCTAAATTTGAGAAATTAAATAAAAACCTAATTTTACCGATCCCCTTCAGGGGGGTGAAACTCCGAAAGGAGACGTCTAAGAAAAAAAATTATATAAAAGAACCCACTTAATTTTCGATAAGGAATCACATCCCGAATTTTTTCGCATTATTTAAGAAACACCCTGTATATCATAATTTATTAACGTTATATGTATAACATAACAATTCATTTTTTAATGTTATTTATAACGTTATGTAACGAAAACAAATAATAAATAACGTTATACAATAACGTAACGATTTAAAACGTTATTCCATCCCTGGTTATAATAACAGCAAATCGACTTGCATTTCGAATTAACAGCAATTTGTCACACACATTCGCTACTCAAACTTGCAAAAAAGTGATCGTAAATGTCCAATTTGCACTGGGAAAGTGAGTGAAGTCAGAAGCATGACCAAATGTATTTCTTATACAACAAAATGTTTATTTTTTGTTTCAATAAATGTATAAAATGGGGCTCTATAGGGGAGACCGGGAAAGTACAATTTTTTTGTTTTTATTTAATTTTTCATAGAGTCTAACAAGTTTTTTACATCTAAATTGGTTTAATAATAGATTGGACATGTGAACAGAGCATACTACTAAAAATCTGGCGATAGTTCTTGTCTAGTCTAGTTCATGCATTGATCTAATAACTGCTGGAACAGCAGACTAACCGTCCGAAAAACAATCGGAGACTGTGCTGGAACGCGATATCGATATTGCGCATCTCACGATCGTTCATCGCTGGGACAAACCTTAAGTAAAAGAGGCGGACACTCCAGTTATTTCGAAGCACAATCACAACTTGCGTTACACGACTTTAAAGGTTCTACATCACCCTTCAATAGTAATAAGAACTATTAATACTTGTACATTATTTAGCATAGATTTTATAACCTAAACTTTTACTGATTGATAATTTTCATACAAAAAATACCAGATACAAAATATCAGATTTAAAATTTATTACCACATGACGAAGGCGTGTGGAAATGAGGTACGGTACGATAATCGTGACATCGTCACATTAATCATCGTAATCTTCTCATCCTCATTCGGTGAAAGATGCGCCAAGCGAATACCCGAAGAGAAATAAAATATTATTTATGGGGACTTTTACAAAATTTAAACATATTTTTCTACATTATGCTTTTCACCTGTGTAAAGTAAATTGCGCGAACATAAATCAAAAATGCAAACATAAACAACATTTTAAAAAAAAGTTAATAATTAGGAAACTGTTTTTGGCACAACCAAATAAATCTTACATCCAAAAAAAAAGGGAGAGCTAAACGATAAATTGGCTTGTAGCACTACAGCGTTTGCTTGAAAACAAAAACACTTTTACAAAACAAAATAAGTGTTTTGCACGACCTAATAAAAACTTAACAAGAAAAATGCATTATAAAAAAAAAAAACTACCGGATATTATTAATACGGGCAATTTAATGTTATATAAAATAAAAACGTCTAATGCTTACCTTTAACTAAATAATTTAAACATCTGCCTGATTAATTTTGTTATTAGAAAAGCTAGTAATTAAAATACAACAATAACGGGTGTAACTAAAATCAGGCTCACCACCTTTTTTTTTTTAGTTTTGAGTTTAGACAAACGAAATTTTAAACATGTGATAGGATATGTTCAAAAATCCAAATATTCTGAACATATTATGTGCGCTTTTGTTTTACTTCCGGTTTCGCAGGAATTGGCCCTAACTTTGTTATTTCAAATAAAACACCCTGTATATTTTTACATTTTTGAAAAGAGAAAGCAATTTTGAATCCAACTGCACTATTTCAGTAAATTTTTTAACCTCAAATAATTTTTGGACAAAAGTTAGATTTTTTATTAAGTGTGCTATAAACTTCATAAATTGAATTTTATTATGTCTTTAAGTGTCCGAAAAACGTTTTTGTTCATTTTGGGGCTACTTAAATAGACTTTAAAGGTTGCGAATTTGGTATTTTGACAAAAAGTAAATTTTTTTCAATGCGACGATAGTGACTCATGCGGTCATTTAAATAGAATACTTTCTGGCGAATTCAACAATACGAATAACTTGGTATTATAAATAAGATTTATTTCTAAAAATACAAAAAACATAACTGTTTATTCTATGTGGATGTGTTAATTTCTTTTTTGTTGTTGTTCCTAAAGGTATTAATTAATTTTTAGTTGTTAGTAGTCGTCGTGAAAAGTGTCAACACAAAAAAAGTTTTTGTTTTGTTGCTATTTAGCAGTCAACTATGATTATTATGGTATCTTAAAAAAACCTTACAATTATTTAATATTGTAATGCCTGCTCCTAATAAAATTACCAAGTTATTGGTATTGTTGAATTCATTAGAAAATACTCTATTTAAATAGCCGTATGAGCCACTATCATTCCATTTAAAAAAATTGACTTTTTGTCAAAAAACCAATTTCACAACATTTAAATCCGATTAAAGTAAGCCAAATGTCAATGAAAATTAACAAACACGTTTTTCGGACACTTTTAGACATAATAAAATTCAATTTATGAAGGACATGGCACACTTAATAAAAAATTGAATTTTTGTCCAAAAATTATTTGAGGTTATAAAATTATCTAAAATAGTGCAGTTTGATTCAAAATTACTTCCACTTTCCAAAAATATAAAAATATACAGGGTGTTCTATTTAAAATAATAAAGTTAGGGTAATTTCCTGCGAAACCGAAAGTGTGTTTTTATTTTTTTTATTATTTCCGCGGAGGTGGTCCCCTTTCGGGTTCCTGTACTGCGACCTATTGGTCTATTGTACCCTCTGGTGATAGCCCCAGAAGTCCTGTGTTTTTGAAAAACTCCAGGATTTTCTTTAAGGGTGTTTTTCTTAACTCTTCTTGGTTGGCTTTTTCCATCCCTAGAAGTCTGCGCCGATAGGGTGTGAATCCTTCACACTGGCATATTACGTGCAGAGGAGTTTCTTCTTCTTCACCACATCCTCTACATAAGATCGGTCTCTGAGAGCCCTATTATGTAGAAGTGTTTGTTTAGCCCACAGTTTCCTGTGACAAGTCCTGTGACTGCTCTGTCTGCTCTGCTCATCCTGAGCATTTCTTGTCTTCTCTTTGGAGACGATTGACAGAATAGCCTTGGAATGGGCTTGTCCTGCAACTTTTTTCCAATGAGCATTATGCCCTTGTATTAGTATGTCATTAAGACACCGCTTGGCTGTTCCATAGGATGTACCAACTGCGGGTTCTGGTCCGAAGAAAGGTGTCTCGCTGCCAATTTTGGGTAGGCGATCTGCCTTCTCGTTCCCTGGTATATTAGTGTGCCCTGGGCACCATACCAGTTTAACATTATTCCTGCTTCCTAGCACGTTGAGTGCTTGTATGCAGTTCAGAACAAGTCCTGAGTTTACTTCTGACGATCCAAGAGCTTTTAACGCTGCTTGGCTGTCGGACACTATGAAGAAACGTGTAACCAAAGGGCACATATGTTCAGATAATCCAGTTTTTTGCGCATATCACATGTTTAAAATTTCGTATGTCTAAAATTAATACTAAAGAAAAAAAAGAGGGTGAGCCTGATTTCAGTTACACCCGGTATACGAATTTAAAATTAAGGACCACATTAAAAACTAACTAATTTGTGTGCCATAGATGTATTTTTGCAAAAAATATACATTCAAATATTCCGTCAACATTTTCTTTACAAAAGTTATACCACAATTATTACTTTTACAACATTTAAACAATATGTATTTTATTAATTTTTTTTTGTACACCTACAGAAATAAATATTATTGATTTAATCTCAAATACGTTAAATCTGGAAAGCGGAGCAGCAGCCAACATTAATTTATTCCCTGCCGAATAAAATTATGATATCAGCTTTACGTTTGAACAAAATAATTGAATTTAGTTGCCAACGAGGTTGCTGCAAAATAAATAAATAATAAGATTCTCCAGGCTTCCTAAGAAGTTTATTTCGTTAGTGGAGATACGCGGTGTACGCCGTTGGTATTTTTAAAGCTCTTTGAATCACATTAATACAGTCTCTTAATGGATTCGACCCGAGAGATATTATTTTTATAAGGAGTCATCGCACCTCAATCGCATCGTCATAAGAGTTAATAAGTTAAGATCGGCTAAAATTGTTTTTAATGAAATGTTTTAATTGGTTATAATACACAACTATTTTTGCGAATAAAACGATCAGAAATAAAGCAAAATTGTCAAGATATAACTTGTAATAATCAATCTGTGAAACATAAACGAAATGTTTGTGTAGCATTAAGATGTGCTTAATTTGAATACTTATTGGCAAATATCGTTTGCTCTAATTTCGAAGTATTCTATAGTTAGTGAAAAATAAATGTATTAGTTACAAAACGATCAAAAAAACGTTTTGAAACTAAATTCATCTTGTAAATACGATATTCATCCCAACCATCTGAGCATCTTTATAAAACCGCACTATAGGTTTATTGTACTATTAGTGAACACCAAAGAATGTTCAAAATATGAGGGTAAACTCAAGCAAATAATGCACTGGATGTTCATAAGAATTCCAGTTATACAAAACAATACCGTGGAGTATTATAAAAAAGGTTCAAACAAGTTTCCGTTCCGAGTTTTTGTTGCTCAAAAGCTTACAAGTTTGATGGTCGATAAATAATGCTGAAGAAAAACTACGCGAATAGCAACTTTATCCAACAAAATGTATGGTGTACTGTTAGTTCGCTAGGAACAGTTAATGTTATCACTTTTAAATGTAAATAGTTGTCACAAAGGAATACAGCTTTTTATAATTTTGGTGCACAACTTATGGTGGTTATTTGTTAAGTTTGGTATTGAGAAAACAAAATCCTCTTAATTTCCCTAGGAATACTAAATATTTTCATAATTAAATGAGTATTTTTTATTTCTAAGTTTTATTGAAGGTTATAAAAATGCGTCAAATATAGAGAAATCGTTACAATTTAGAGGTGGCTTTAAATATAATAATTACCTAGTAGCAAGTGGGTAATAATTTTACACATAATATTCTAAATCTTCAGTAAAGTTGAGTAAAATAATATGTACTAGGTATACAGATGTAATTCTTTAAGCAATTGGTTTTGCAACTGATCACTTTTTTAGGGAAGATTAGATTAGCGTTTTAAAGAATTTTAAGCATAAAATTACGATACATGAAAAAAAACGAACTGTAACTATTACTCCTCTGTCCCATAATAATAGTAGCAAGTGAATATTTAAACGGGAATTATTGGCGAATGCAACTGTAAGTTATGTTGTAATGCAAGATTGCGAAGCCTTCAATCAAAATCAATGTTTAATTTAGTCTAGTTTTTTAATAATAAATGTTGCGTTCTATATTTATTTTCTTTTGCTACTATGATTATGGAACAAATTAAAATAATCAACTGCTACTATTATTATGGGACAGAGAGTATAATTTACTGTGTCGTTAACCTGTCACGTTAGATAAGTCGTAGTGTTAGTAAGTTTAATTTTTATAAGAAATAAAACTTGGAATTCAAACTGCAAAAACCTGCTTTTTAGGAAAATCGACCTTATCAAAAAAAACAATTGAAAAGTTCGTTTACCTGTCAAATTTGGGTTTTTAACCAATCACTAATATTAAATCTTTTAGAGACTACCAATAGGAGCATTATTACACGGTAATAATTTTACATTACCCTGTCAGACGTTGATCCACCTGTCAAATTTGCGTTTTCGACCAATAACAAACTCAGATTTCCTAAAAACGACCAATAAACATTATCATACACTGATAATATCATTTTCGCAATTAACAGATTTTCATGCGTTTATTGGTCGTTTCTAAGAAATCTGAGTTTGTGATTGGTCGAAAATATAAATTTGGAGAGGAAATTAAAAATTTTAGTCTTCATAATTTTTTGACGAGTTTCGGCGACCAGTAGCATTACTTTAATATAGATTACCACAGCCCTGACGCACCACTCTAACAGTACTTGTATAATTTGACATATTATACATTTAATTTGACAGCTAGGTTAGGTGAAGGAAATTTTCTGACAAAATATAACTCGTGCATTGCAAATAATCTATAATTTTTGACAAATATTCACTCATGCAAGTTTAATCAGAAAAAGTCACTCGTGCACTCGTGCTTTTTCAGTTCGACTTGCATTCGGGCATATTTAGCATAAATTATCGATAATTTTCAATGCACTTGCTATATTACTACAAAAAATATTTGATTTTGTTACAAAATAAACAAAAAAAGTTGTTTTTTTTTATAACGTATTCAGAGAAAAATATTTATGATGTGATATTTATTTACCATAACAAATAATTATACTTCATACTAATTAAATGAAATCTTTTTATAGACAATATCTTGCGGTTGAAACTTTAAAGAAGGTGTTTTTTATTTTTCTTATCAGTATCCATGTTCCAAAATGAGAAAAATTTTGATAAAACGAAAGTAACGATTGACAAGATACATAACTTCCGCAGAACTTCGGTTGCTAAGTGGTTATAAATTGGAGCACTCGATTTTCGGACTCTTCTATCGCTCGTCTGGCAAGTGCTTCAGATATCGATTCTACATTAGAGCAGTTAGAGGTCTCTAAAGTGTTTAGCTTAAATGATTGCAGTTACCGGCTATAGCCACCCATTTCGTTACAAATCCTACAGCAATCGCGTTATTTTAGTCAGCGTTGATATACCGATTCATTTTTTGCAGGATTCCTACGTACGCGGCCAGGTTTCGATAAATCAGATTCGTCTGGCGGAAATCTGGGTATCAAAGACATCGCCGCTGCTTTGAGGTGGATAAAAACGAATATAGCGTCTTTTGGTGGAGATCCCAAGCGAATTACTTTAATTGGGCACGACACAGGAGCAGCTTTGGTTAATTTGCTTCTCGTTTCGCCTAAATCCAAAGGTAAGTTGCACAATTATGTATGTTCATTAAAGACAACATTGTAAAACCTTAAAATATCAATACAATCGACGATTAGAAAAGATCTTTTCGCGATCTTAGTAAACACTGCATAGGGGGGAGCATCTAATTTCGCAACTTTGCCCTAATTTAACCGACCTCGTAGCTCTTAAGATAAGCAAGATCCCCATGCATTTACTCGAATTTGAGACACCCTGTATACGGAACCGATATAAGTTTTATTAGTTTAAACTACTCCTACTTATTAATAAAAGCTATACTTTGCTCATAAAACACAAAAAGGAAAACTTGTACAACTGCAACTGTGTAAAAGGCTTTCTCTTTTACAAAAGGCATTAAAAAAATAAATGTTTTGTAATAAACGAAACTATCCAGACTGATAAATGCCTGTCATTCTAAAGTTTTTATGTTTATAAGGTCTCTTCCACCGAGTGGTGCTGTTAAGCGGGACTGCCCTTAGTCCCTGGGCGACCATACACAATCCTGACAGTATGCGCATTAGTGTGGGCCAGCAAACAGGCTGTCTGTCTTCAGAGGCAAACGAAGACGAAGATATAGCATCCTGCCTACGATCCAGGTAAGCGTTTTTGTTTTTTCAGTTCCTTTTAAAAATATCCTGCAGTCAACCGTTAAATAGAACAAGCTCGCGTACTATAGGCAAATTATTTGATAAAATACAAATATCGTAATTCAGTTTTGCTTGAATTATTTACATTATATGTAAACTAATGTGATACAAAGTAAACGTGCAAAATAAACATGATATGTGGCACAAGTTTCATCATCATTAATAATTATTAATACAGTAAAACAAATATAATGAAAATTACGAACAAGAAATTCACAGTAATGTATGCTTTTTGTTTATGAAAACAAGTAACAAAAACATAAATTTAAAGCATTAACTGAGGTTTTTTCGTTTTTTTTTTTAAGTTTAGGCTGAAATATACTTTTTTGGAGTTTATATTTATATTATTACTTTTTTTACCCTTATTAAAAATAATTTCGTGCGGGTGGGGGCGATCTGATTAAAAAAACATTAATATCAGAAAATGTTCTGCCATAAAACTGTTATTTTGGATTATGGTAATTACTCTACATTATCTAACTTTGCATTAAAACATGTTTGAACATCTAAAATTAAAAAAAAAAAAACTTTTGGCGCATTCTGTCTTTACCCCACTTTTTTGTGTCGATTTCTGTTTGATTTTGGAAAAATCAAGAGTTGGCAACCCTTATTAAGAGAGGCGGCACCATATATCTAATAAACATATATTGCTAGTAGTTCAAATTTTGCGTAACATAGTCAACGGTACAGATATACATCATCTCTTTTTAATGCGGCGATTGGACCATTGTCAGCTAATATACATCGGATTGGACAACGTGAGAAGCGCGCGTAATGTTCACCCAACTTTTCACAGTTTAAAAATATGACATTTGACGTTGATGATCTACGATTTGTAAAAACTACAATTAATATACCAAAACCTGTTCTAAGGTTTGCACTAATTCGCAAATTCGCCTCGGATTGTTAAACATCGGTGTCTGCACGCGTAATTTACAAAAATCACGTTTCATAACATGACCTCAACAATTTTCATGCAGGCTCTGTTAGTAATCCTAGTTTTATTTGATTTTCTATGTTCGCTGCCAACTGTGAAAAGTACACCTTAGAAAGAGAGGTACATATTTCCATTTCATTCGATCGGCTTCACTTTCCACTCATGTGAAGATACGGAATGCGCGATATATGTTTATTATGTATATGGGCGGCACAAACTCTAACTACGTCACTGCCTTAAGTGTCTGTTGGATTTCAATTATTATTGTTATGTCATTCATTCGAAGTTGGCAATCGTCAACAAAATTTAAAGAGTTTTAAAAACTTATTATTACCTGAGATAATACATTAATTTTGTTTTTCGTAATGTTATTATACAAAAATTACAAATAAGTTTTAAAATTTTCAATTATAGTGTTTTTTGGAAAATGCTTAAAGTTACTGAACATTGAAGAAAGTTTCAAAATCTACTTCAAAATTCACACTTTTTGTTTATTTAACAGACTCTATAGCTCAGACAGTTTCCAAAATTCAACTGTATGAAGAGCTTTAGGACTTAAAACTGACTTGATAATTTGGGAAACATCTAACAGAGTTAAACATTTAATGTAAATTTCACTTTAGCCAACTTGTCTGAGTGTCATTTATGTATACATCACGAGAAGTCTAGTCTAGACTCATTTATATACATGAGAATCCCTATGTGTAAATATAAGATAGCTAGTAGCTACAATTAGGTATTATTATATACCTGTAATTTATTTTATTTTAAACTAAACTTTAAACAGCTGATGTTGCCGAACCTAAACTTTGTAATTTAAGCGAAAATATTGGGTATTAGGTTAGGTGTAATAGAGTACTAATTCAAACTATTCCATATATTTCGGACTTTAATTAAGTCCTTCTTCAGTGGATACTACAATACATAAAAATGTTATAAAAACTAATAGCTAAAGGCAAGTGAAACTTACAGTTTATATAGGTTATACCATGAGGTGGAAAAAATGTTGATTGTACCATAACAATATATAAGCCATTCATAGATGGTGGAGTAAACCAAGTCACAAAACAATATTACATTAAGATTAACAATTTAAAAAACAGACTTTATTACTTCATTACCATAAAATTTCAAAAATTAATTCCAGTACTACTGTTAATTCTTCGATCTGTTTTTCTCGGATACCCGTTGAGATATTTCCAATTTCTCTTCAGATTATTATTGAGCGCAAAATATAGCAACTTTTCCAAATTTAAACCTAACTCTAGCTATTATAATAACCGAGATCTCCATGCTTAAACTCGAATTTCAATCACCCTGATTAAGTAGATGTACTTTTTTGAAAATGTTTGTGAATTATATTAGACATTCTGCAAGTATTTACTTTAAAATCACACGTATAGCATTGGTCAATCACGGCAATTAAATGAGCAAATTGTACGGTATTGACGATATCTGTAATTCAAATTCTCATCGCGATGGGTTCTGTATTGATATGTTAACTTGATCTTCTGCCTGGCAATGGTAAATTTTTTATCGGGACAATTTTGTTTTAACTGGAAAGCACATCACTGTAATATTAAACTATATTTAATTTTAATTATAAATTATAAGTAGGTACTTACTTTTAATAATAAATTGTTTATTGAAACCATAGACAATAATAAACTACCTACTTTATTAATCAGTCATTCTTATTAAACGTTTCGTCTGTTTATGTAGCATTTTGAAATATTAAAACTGGTCTAAGTATAAGAGATCAACCATTAATTTATTTCTCAGATCTTAGAACTCAAAACTTAAATTCTAAAGTTCACCCATTATTGTCCTTGAGTTTCTGCTAATATGCACACGGCACTATAATTTTCGCACTGTACTCTGCTTTTTGAACACTTAAACTAACTCATGTGGCTTTGTTCTCTTCATCCTTCTGTTCATGTCATTTTCATCGAGAAGTTGGATTGTCTCGATATTAACGTGCTGATTTAGTCTAGCCTCATGTTTAGCTGCTTATCTTCTAATTTCGCTGGCCACATCCTTGATACCTAGATCGCGATGAATGTCACAGTTGCATACGTACCATGGTGCATTGACGATGTTACGCAGCACTTTATTTTAAAATTTGGATTCTGCTAATAAGACACTGCTTAGCACACCCCCATAGTTGTATGATGTATGCCATACGCCCAGACTGGTTTCAAGATCTGATTATATATTAATATTTTGTTGTATATTGACAGTTGGGAATTGCGCCCCAACGGCCAATACAATTTCCTATATTTTAGACCCAACTCAGTTCTATTCTTTTTTACGTGTTCCTTCCATCTTAGTTTAGCGTCTAGTGTTATTCCTGCATATTTTGCTGTGTTTTCGTAAGGAACAGCATTGCCATTTATAGTGATGGGCAACGGATTCCTTACGTTTTTGTTCGTAAAATTTATGTGAGTTGATTTAACCTCGTTTAATTTTATCTTCCATTCCCTGGTCCAATTGAATATCTGATCACAGGCTAGCTGAAGTTTATTTGTCGTGGCTTCTATGTCTTTATCAACTGCTAGGATTGCAGTGTCATCTGCGAACGTGGCATTAGTCACATTTTTTATTTCTGGCAGATCAACTGTATAGAGCAAATAGAGGATCGGTCCAAAGTCGCTGCCCTGCGGTACTCCAGCTCTAATTTCCTTCATCTCTGTTTATAAAAGAGAGTTTTTTCAGTGATAACTGTTAGGCCTTAGAAATCAAAAAATAAAGAGAAAAGAATTAATGCAAAAAGTGAAACTAAGTAACGATTGTTTTTGAGTAGGAAAAATTATTACCGTAGTTGGTTGTGACTGACTTTATTAAACAATTAAAAAACTATTGCCGAAATGGTGGCGCCAATTTCATGTTGTTTTATGTTATTTGCAAATTCTAACCTTAAATTTAAATTATAGAATTCATTATTTTAAGTGTTGGTTAGCTCCCTTTGTAAATATTTTAACACTTTTTGTTTTTTCAAGGCCACTACAAGCTCTACTGGACGCCCATCTCGAAACCGCACGCTTCATGCCAAGAATAGCGCCATCACTGCCCGTCGATTCCCTAACGCCGGATCCTGCATACGCGATGGAGCACGCAAGTGAAAATTTTATTACATGTGAAGTGATGTTAGGAACCACAACAACTGAAAGTTATAATGATTTTAGTGCGGGCGACATACAATATGGATTTGAAGAAGAAGAAAGAAATAGGGTGTTACGGACTTACATTAGAAACGCGTATGTGTATCATTTAAATGAAATATTTTCGGCTGTTAGGAACGAATACACGGACTGGGATAAACCAATTCAGCACCCAATTAATATTAGGGACTCGACTATGGAAGCGCTCAGTGACGGTCATACGGTGTCACCATTAGTGCGCGTTGGATACTTACACGCTCGGAGAGGAGCAAAAACTTATTTCTTTCACTTCGGATACCAGACCAAAGATAGTGATTATCCTCAAGTAAGTATTATACAATATGCATGTCGACATTACTACATTAGTACACAATTTCTTATATATTACAATCTGCGAATTATTAAAAAAATTGAAGTAGGGGAGACCGGGAATGAAAGTAACATGGGTAGGTTGTAGCAGTGCCTATAGTTTCTTTAATTTTTGTTATATGTCGCCCTAAGCGCTTGTGCAATGTTCATTTACATCCACCTCCCTAACTACATTGCTAGTTTTCATCTATCACAGACGTTAAGTTTTTGCCAGCCAGGTCACTATTTAACGCCTAAAAGACAATGCGTTGTATCACCAATCGAGTGACTTTTAGGTGATCCCTAAAAGAGGAACAAAAAAGTACCTAGATTATTATGTTCTAAATTTTGTTGGCTATTGGTGGATGCAATACAGTTTGACGTTGGAATCGTGGTTAATTGTGGATTCCCCCTAAATTGTTTTGTGTACACTTGGGGTCAAAAGTATGTAACAGTATTACAACCAACCCCAATCAATGTTTTCACTTGCAAATGTTTACTCTTAGCACATAATTGGTGGTTTTCTTCGTAGATGAGAACATACAAAACTTGTCGGATTAATTTTCTAATTTGTTGTATCTTTTAGTTTCACATTTTTGAATATTAATAATGTTCACTTATCATTTTGTATTGTACCTACTTTGTTATGCTATTGTGTATTTTGGAATCAAATAATAATTTTGTTGATGAATACTAATATTTACCCAGTACTTATGAGCTGGGTACATTATTTTGCCGTTACAACCTACTGCGATCATTGTTACTTTTAGCCCCAACGTTGAGGTTAGAAGGGCTGGCACTTCTAACCTCAACGTTCAACGTCTTACTACAGAAAAAAAAAATGTCTCACATATACTTTCCGAAACATATGATATAGATATCTTGGAAGGAAGACAAATGTCCGATCTATCATTAAATCAATTTAAATGTAAAAAAAACTTGTTATACTCTATGAGAAATTAAATAAAAACCAAAAAATTTTACTTTCATCCCCTACTATTCATTTTTTTATTGATTATTTCCTTTTAAAAAAAACGGTATTTTTTTGTATTAAATAAATCAAACGTCTTCTTAAGGCTGGCGACATACTTGCGGGTGAACCGGTGCGAGAAAAGTAGCAATCTGAGACGTAAGTTTTGTAACTCACACGTTGTTATGGCCGAAGACAAACAAAGACACAAACAATGAGTCGCATTGCGTACGGGCGCATTACTAGTACATTGCGGGTAAATTTACGAACGCAGCAAGTGCGATAGCATTGCGGGCAGCTGCAGATCCAAATGCAAGCATATAACAACGTGTGATGTGCCGGTACGCAATGTGACTCATTGTTTGTGTCTTTGTTTGTCTTCGGCCATAACAACGTGTGAGTTACAAAACTTACGTCTCAGATTGCTACTTTTCCCGCACCGGTTCACCCGCAAGTATGTCGCCAGCCTAGAGTATATTTTTAAAAGTCTTAAAAACAATAGTTATTTACGTAACAAGACCGGAAATAGGTACTTTACTGGACGAGTAGACAGTTTTGGGACGAGCCGTAGACGAGTCCTGGAAGGATACGAGTCCAGTAAAGACACTTTACGGGTATGTTACGTACAATTTTTTTGTTGCGTCCGCCAATGACACCAAAGTCACGCTCATCACCATCCATATTTAAACAATTACCTAACAAACTACAGGTGAAAAGTCGCTCGGTGGTATAATGACGCTTGTTTGAGAGCACAAATCAACAAAACAACTCATCACTATGGCAACCGGGTACTTTCTGGCCAAGGTCGGTAAAGATTTTCAAAATTCGTATTTACCGGTTTTTCTAATTTGCTCAGATACCGTTTGAGAATTACAATTTCTCTTCGAATTATTAATGAGCACCGAATTTTGCAGCTTTGCAAGATTAAACCAACACTCTAGCTATTATAATAAGCGAGATCCCCATGCTTAATCTCAAATTTCAAACACCCTAAATAGCATTACTTTTTGTTTCGAAAAAATTAAAATTTACCGACATTAACAAAATTTTTAAACAAACAAATTACAACTTCTATACTTTCATGTAAATGAAACAATTTGTCAATCTTGAAAGTTACGTTGCTTATATCTTGTTTACAAAAAAAAATAATATCGATATGGTCGAATCGTTATTGTTATTGTATGCTTATTTGTTAGTTTTGCAAAGAAATTTAGCAAACTCTACTGACATTAAAAAGATCAATAAACTACACTTACATGACTATCTAATTTAAAGAACTAGAGAAAAGATTAAAAAAATTCTTTGGTAGGTACAATACAAAATGATAAGTAAACATTATCAATATTCAAATATGTGAAACAACAAGATACAACAAATTGAAAAATTAATCCGACAAGTTTTGTATGTTCTCATCTGCGAAGTAAACGACCAATTATGTGTTAAGAGTAAACATTTGCAAGTGAAAACATTGATTGAGGTTGGTTGTAACACTTACTTTTGACCCCGTGTACACAAACAAAATTGGAGGGAACCCACAATTAACCACGATTGTAACGTCAAACGTATTGCATCCACCAATAGCCAACAAAATTTAGAACATAATAATCTAGGTACTTTTTTGTTCCTCTTTTAGGGATCGCCTAAAAGTCACTTGACCGGTGACACAACGCATTAACTTTTAGGCGGAAAATAGTGAATCTGGCTGGCCAAAACTTAACCTCTATGACAGATGAAAACTAGCAATGTAGGTAGGGAGCACGGTCTACTACACAGGTTGGGAAACTCCCATATAAAACCGACTGAGGCCGGTAACTAGTTCCGTAAATTATCCCACAGAGGCGATAAGTCTAAGAACATTCGCCATAAATGATCACTAGATGGCGATACGTCTAAGAACCGGTTCGCGCACAAGATTTTGACATAATCAGCGAGATTTATAAGCTTTCGCTTAAAAAATTCGAATTTAATCAATCAGATGACGTATATAAAAATGTTTTAATTGAATTTTTAAGTCAGGTTTGTTTAAAATATGTTCTTAAACTTAATCGCCATCTAACAGATTTTTATGGCGAATGATTCTTAGACTTATCGCCGTCTAGCGGAAATTTATGACGAAAAGTTCCAGATTTTTTGACAGGCTTCCTAACCTGTGTAGTAGACTGTGGTAGGGAGGAATGTGGATGTAAATGAACATTGCACAAGCGCTTAGGGCGACATGTAACAAAACAAAGAAACTATAGGCACTGTTACAACCTACCCGTGTTACTTTTATTTCCGGTCACCCCTACTTTTTTATTCATAAACAAATGAACAATACCAATACCAATAACAACAGTTTTTTTTATAGAAATGCCATACCGCATTGAAACAAATTGTTATGAAATGTTACCAAAAATGTATTCCACCAAGCGATTAAGGATAAAAACTTGTACTATACGTATAGGTACTCTTCTATAATTGAAGAACTATTGTTTACTAAGACTATATTGTTTAAAGTTTTAAATTAATGTTAAAATAAAACGTTAGAATTTTTGGTAGAATTTTCTTTAATAAATCGAATTTGACGGGATGTATAAATCGTGACGAAACTTTTCTTTCAACGCCTTCTTGAACAAAAAACCCAATTTTATTTTTATTGGTGGCTTTCTTATACCGGGACACAATAAAATTATTTACGGTTAACGATCTCGTCTAGACAGTGAGATTAAAATTGAATAGAATTACATACGTTGTCTATAACAAAAAATATCAATGTCTTGGATTAGTGACTTTTTTATTCGCACAAAAAAAAGCTCTTGTTTTCTTTTCTTGGATTAATGAGCATTTGCCCTGCTGAGTATAAATATTCAAGCAGTAATCATCTTTGTTCCGTTTCCTTTTGTGAAGAGGCGTTTCTTTTATTTACGCTACATTAAAGGAGTCGCTTTAAATATCGCGTTATCACTTAGAAAAGAAGGAATTAGAAGGAATATTTTGAAATCATAGATAATTTGTTGTCAGTTTAAGGAAATTTTATAGGATATAGAAAAGTATTTCTAAATTTTATCCTCAAAATCGCAATATTTTTTCTAAGAGAGATTTACTTTTCCTTTCCTCTTATATTTATTACGTTACTTTCTAAGTTAATATACCCTAATACAATTATGTGAGAAGCAATTTTGTGGAAGCATTTGCAGAAATAAGATAATTTAATATTGAAGGAAAAGGTTAAGCTCTTGAAAATGAAACCTTCTAATCTGAGTGTAAACGTTAGTTATTTTGCATTAATTAATTGTTAAATATTTAATTAACCTTAACTAGCTCCAGTCTTAGTTTCCCTAGTTGAAATACAACGAAACGTATAAACTTTAATTATCGGATTATTTCTACTTAATTGTATAATACTCACTCTGACGCTAGCTGTTTGCTTTAGCAGATATTGTTTTAATTACGTTATAAAACTGAATAACTGAAACAGAACATTTGCCTAATATTTTTTCGGTACTGTAATGAGGCAGCCGAAAAGCAGTCCAGGTACCTTTAATTCAGTTTTTCTTGATTTGAATAATTTTATTCCCCTTGAATCAGAAATTGCTCGTGTATAATGTGATCCACAATAAATTCCAGCCTTGTTTCTCCTGTCTTTACAAGTTAGGGTTTTAGAGTTTAAAATCAAGTATTTAAAGGTCATGCCAATATTATAAAAAGTTTAGGTATTTTATTTTTGCAGTAGTAGGTAACACAGTTTTAAAGATGTCTGCGATAAACTTATTGTAGACCCAGGGGCAAATCTTACTCGTATAACTAATGACTACTGCAGAATAATTGGGGTTCGACTTGCAACTTGTGATACTCGTTCACGAGCCAAAAAGGTTGTGAAGAAGAGCCAAAAAGGTCGAGATAAAAATAATCTACTGTAGCTATACAGGGTGTGTATAAATTGGCGGAAGCGCTACACGTGACGATGTTCTTCGTAAAATTCTAAGTCGAAAATCTTCATACAAAAATGTTGTACCATGCTTCCTATGGCCTCAGGAACCATTTAAAGAAAAAAAAAATTGGCAACATTGCATACATTGATTTGCGTTTGGACAATTTTATCAGAAATTTTTACTTAGGTATTAACAATTTTTGTTCGAACTGAAAGCCTTCAGTTCGTAAACATAGCTGCAAACTTTTGGGTATCGTAAAACACAAACTAGAAATAATAACGAGAAAAACAGAGATGACAGCCAATGACAATGTTGCCATATGTATTATTTTCATTCAAATCAGTGATTTACATATTTTCAACACCAATTTTTGAAAGGAAGAACACAATATCTAGGAAAAAATACTATTCGAAATTTATTTTTATTCCAAATTGCAGCTTTTTCATTTGCAAGTATTAAATAACAACGCTTATTAAAGGACTAAATGTCAAAACTTTGAGGACCTCTTGCAGACACAGCGAGCATGGTACAACATTTTCGTATTAAGATTTTCGACTTAGAATTTTACGAAGAACATCGCCACGTGTAGCGCTTCCGCCAATTTTTACACACCCTGTATATTCAATTTTTCGAGAATATACATAGCGTGTTAAAAATCATTTGCTGTCTCTAAGCCAAAAAAGAATCCACTGGCTACATACTTGAATTTTTTTTACGAAAAGTGTTTTGTTATGATTTTAAATTTGTAACAACTGACGAAAGACTTATCCAAAGGGCGTTATATTTGAGTTTCCCTGGTTCCAAATGCTCTAGACACGGCCCTGACCATGTGCTAAGCTTTACGAGCTGATTTTAATTAACAGCAGATTTTACTCTAGAGCAAAATTTAAAAAATTAAGCAATATACGTATGTTTACAGTACAGGGTGGTCCGAATTCGATGCAATTACATGGGTATCTCGGTTAATATTCAAAATAGAGAAACAGTTAGATTACCAAAAATGGGCAGTTTTTTGAGACAAGCTCAAAACCGTTTTCAAAAATATACAATCGTTCCCGGTTTTTGAGTTATTTAAAGAAAAAAGTTTTTTTGTCATATTAATAATGTGTCATATCTCCGTTATTGTTGTAAATATCGAAAAAAATTATAGAGATTTTTTTTTATATTCTTAAAAAGTTATGATACAAACTTACCTTTTTTTAAATGGAAGCTATAGCTGGATATTTCTTATTTTTTTCCCATTCCAAATATATGAGGGTTGATTAAGTTATTCTCAATAAAACGCAAGTTACGAAGATTGTTTGGTGTTTTTTTGTAAAGAAACACATAGTAGGCTGTGAAAACAAAAAAAAAGAAGGTGTAAAATCTCTTAAAACACATGTGGTACAAAATACAAAGGTGTTTTAATTAATTGTTGAGTTCAACAATATAAATATTTGAACATAGTTTAACAACAATATTGTCGGAATCAGCAGTTATGTAGTTTATTGTTGTTTCTCTTATGTTCAAATATTTATAACGTTCATCACAACAACACAGTTTTACGTTAATACCTTAAAAACCGAAAATGATGGAATATTTTTAAAAACGAATTGTCTCAAAAAACTGCACATTTTTGTTTTGTTTCTCTATCTTGAATATTAAGCGAGATACCCATGTAATCCCATCGAATTTGGACCACCCTTTACAATTATCTGGGAATAAATAAACCTGTATAAATACCAACAAAGTTGCTCGAATTCCTTAATTATTTTTGTAATAAATGGCAAATTAATGAAATGGGCGATTTTAAATCTTAAATACTTGTTACTATTTAGCGAATGTTCGTTAAGGTTTATATTAATCGTATTAGATAACATCTAAACACTACATACCTAAGATCACTTTTTATATTTTGATCTTAGATGGCCTATCACATGGTGCAACATGTCCAAAAAATTTTGTTTTGTAGAACAAAATCTACACACACATACAGAATGTCTACACCTAAAGCGTATTTCTTTTTTTATATTCCACTTTTGAATTAATTTAGGATTTAAAAAAAAAATCGATCAGTAATTGCATAATCTGAAATGATTATCAGGTACACCAAGTGTTTTGTTTGAGCGTACCAACACATAAATTTAATACTCTAAATAACTCATCTTGTTCATAAGTATATTTTAAACTAAATACAAAAGGTTTATTGTATCCAAAATTGATATATTTAAGTCATTACTTTTTTTTTGAAAATATAGAAAGTTACAAAAGTTTTAAAATATTTTGCAATTTAACAATGCCTATATACATTGTAAAATTAATTAAGTACACTCTTACAGTGGCTTTTGATTAGTAAAACTTTTAAAGTAATACACGTCATGTTTGTTTTCTTCGGTCTATTTTGGTAAACTAAAAAGACGAGTTAATAACTTTTTTTAATGAGGACACTCGTATGTTTAACTTTTTCTTAAAAATCGTGAATTTTTTTGAATATATGTTTAGTGCATTTTATGTTTTAAATCAATATTGGCCAAGTTATTGCTATTTTAATGCTCTGGATTTAAGAAAAATGTGCGCTAGGTAGACACTCTGTAATAGTAAAAAATACTACAGATGCAAATCTCCCATTTCATTGATCAACCCTTTACATATTCAAATAATACTTTAATAAACTTATATTAGTCTGTTGGTTTATATCTTTGAGAAAAATTTTAGTTTAACATGTTCAAGTGTTTAATAAACTTAAGCATATAGTTATAATGAAAATTATCGCTCAGACGTGTTTTGGCAACAAAAATATTTGACTTTTATTAGATTAGATTATTAGATAAAGATCTTAAAACGTTGTAAAAATTTAAAAGATGGTAGCAGTTAAGAATTAAACATTCTCCATAAGCTTCCCATACATCTGCTACATTATAAATTTTATATTAAAAATAATATATACCTTTGCATGCAATTACTGACCACAGTGTAATAAAAATCGTATTGTGTGTCGAACAGGTTAAGACGAACATCAACAGTATAAAAATAGTAAAAGATTATAGTGGATACAGCGCGGAAAATCTGATAACTAGTTTATGTAGGGCAAATTGGGATGAAATTAATAAATTCGAATTAAATGAAAAAGCAACCGCATTTATGCAACTGTTACGGAATTCCGTAACTGAAATTATAAAAGAAAAAACCTTAAAAGTAAATAATCACGTCAATCAATGGTATACAACAGAATTGCGAACTATGCAGTTAGAGAGAGACAGACTTTACAAAGTTGCAAAAATTACTAAACAAGAAACAGATTGGAATGCTTACAAATCAAAACGAAACAAGTACAGTAAACTAATAAAATTAAGAAAGAATGCGTACATTGAAAATAAGATTGATAAATGTCAATACAACTCAAGAAAAATGTGGAGAACTTTAAAAGATATCGTTATTAAGGATATGCCAACAGCAAACAATAGGGTGAAATTTCAAGATCGAGATTTTGAAGATAATCGAGAAATTGCAGAACAATTTAATAAATATTAAATAGCATTAAAGACATTTATGAAAGTATTGGAGTAACCAAGTTTGTCGAAACACCGATATTACAAACGAGGAAAGTATTTTCATTTAAGCCAGTGACGCTAGACGATATTAGTAAAATAGTGCAAAATATAAATATTGGAGGTGGTACGGACGATGTATCTATACAGATTATTCGAGATGCACTACCTCTGATTGGAAACACAATTACAGACATAATAAATGAATCGCTACTTACCCGTGTTGTTCCCGAAAGTTGGAAAACGGCGTTAGTTGTGCCAATACCAAAAGTGAGACCAACCAAAAAATGCGAAGAATTTAGGCCAATAAACATATTACCTAGATATGAACAAATTTTGGAGTCTGTTGTCAAACGACAAATATTACAGTTTATAGAAGACAACAATATACTATCAGACGCTCAATCCGGCTTCAGAGCCAAACATTCATGTGAAACATCATTAAATCTTGTGCTAGCTGATTGGAAGCAACAAATTGAAAATAACAAATACATTGTGGGGGTATTTTTAGACTTTAAAAGAGAATTTGAAACCATAGATAGAAATAGGCTGATTAAAAAACTGGACCAATATGGCATACGAGGAATCGAAAACAGGTGGTTTGAAAGTTATCTAACAACTCGCTATCAAAAAACTAAATTTAACAATATAGAATCAGAAAAAATTATCAGCACACTAGGTGTACTTAAATGATTTGGAACACAATATAAAAAAGTGTAGTGTAAATCTCTTTGCAGATGACACATTAATCACAGCTTCTGATAGCAACCTAGAGTCGGATATTAATAGGATAAATAATAACCTACACGTTGTATCAGAATAGTTAAAAGTTAACAAATTAAAATTAAATACAGACAAAACCAAATTTATGATAATAGGAAACAGGCCAATACCAAATGATGTAAGCATTAAAGTTAAAATAGATAATGAAGAACTTGAATGTGTTTCGCAAATTAAATATCTTGGCGTTATGATAGACAATAAACTTAAGTTTAACAGCAATGTGGATTACATTGTGGAAAAAGTTGCGAAAAATTAGTTTTCTAGGTAGGTTGACAAACAAGCTAAGCCTCTCAGCAAAAATTACAGTATATAGGTCACTAATTGCTCCACACTTCGATTACTGTGCGAGTATTTTGTTCTTATGCAACGAATGCGACTTAAATAAATTGCAGAAACAACAAAACAGAGGAATGCGTGTTATTTTAAAATGCTCGAGATACACTAAAATAAGCGAAATGCCTAATACCTTAAAGTGGTTAAGTATACGTCAACAAATTACTTTTAATTGCCTTTTTTTAATATACAAGGCAATAAATAATTTTTTACCACGTTACATGACTAAAAATTTAATACAAAACTGTAACATTCACGGATACCAGACCAGGAACAAAGACGACTTTAGACTACCAAAACTAACGAAAACAAATACACAGAACGCCTTGTACTACAAAGGGCTCAAGATTTTTAATGAATTACCTGTGGAAATTAAACAAACAACTTCCATATCAAATTTTAAAAAACTATGTTTCGAATATTATGTGAAAAATAATGTTAAGATTTAATAGGTAAGAAAATATGTACAAATAAATATAAGCAGCATTAAGATAATGTAAAATTAGCTGAAAGCTAAATAAAGATTTCTTATTATTAATATTATTACTTAAGCTAACCAGGGAAGGTCACGATACGTTGTTGCTAGAATTTGATTAGGCCTGTGTTTATTGCACCAAGAAGATCAAAACTAAATGTTTTGCAAAGTTAAACGTGCCATTAGCCATTTTTTCAGAAAAATAGGGGAAAAACTGGAAAGCTGAACAATAAAAGTAATTTTTGGGATCGCGTTGGCCATGATACCGTCAGAGACAAAATCGAATTTTTTTTATTTACCAATGCGCGCATCCTTTGCAAGTAAAATGGTGCAAAGTTTTTGAAAAAATCTTAAACGGTTCCGGAGAAAAACGCGAAAAACAAGGCCCTTGTAAAAACGGCTTTCCCTTACGTTAAACGCCTATGCAAGTCGCATAGATTTAGTTATAACAGATATACCACAACCTCTCAAATCATAGCGCTTTAGCAGGGGTTTCGTTTTTGACGTTCTTCTCCGGAACCATTCAAGATTTTTTCAAAAACTTTGCACCATTTTAGTTGCACGCATTGGTAAATAGAAAAATTCCGATTTTGTCTCTGACGGTTTCATGGCTAACCTTTTTATACCAATTTTTCAGTTTTTCCCCTATTTTACCGAAGGAAATGGCCAGAGGCACGTATAACTCTGGAAAACATTTAGTTTTAATGTTGTTGATGCAATAAACACAGCCTTGATCAGATTCTAGCGACAACGTATCGTGACCCTCCCTTGTAAGTATAGAAATTTTTGAATTTATTTCAGTGTTTTTCTCACACAATAGAATTTCGCGAACAAATTAAAACAATATAACATATTTTTTAGAGCGCTCAGTAATCATTTTTGTCAACAATAAAACGATGTTAAAAATAACACGCAATGTTCAGGATGAAAGGATAATCCACATAAAAATTAATGTAAAACAAGCCAACGAAGCGTGCAAATTTTGTTTCATCAAATTTTCACGTTGAGTTCAAATCTACAGGTATATGCTAAAAATTGTGAAACTTGTGGCTCTAAAACGTGTTTGCCCTACGGCTATGAGTGGAAATTTCGTTAATATGCGACAGTTTGCATGTGCAACCAACTGAAATTGGAAAATAAAAGATTCACTTGATATGTTTTAACATTAAACTGATTTTAAATTTAACTAAACGTTACTTTATTTTGTTCATCAGTATTTTCGAATTAATTATCAATAAACTACTTTTGGTTTTATTTAAATATAGCTTAAATACATTACAAAAAATATAAATTATAACTAATGGAAAAGCAAATTTCATTAAAATAACCTAACTCATATAAAGCATATATAGACCATCGATTAATGTATTTCTTTTTCTTCTTCCAGCGTTTAGGAAGTGTTCGCGGTGAAGACTTAACCTACATCTTAGGGATGCCTTTAGTCGGCGGGATGCCCTTCTTTCCACAAAACTTTAGTAGACAAGACATGGGTGTAGCCGAGGCGGTGCTGAACTTCTTTAGCAACTTTGCCAAGAGCGGTGACCCGAACGGGCCTGGAGTGCACAAGGACGTTCCAGATTACGGCACTTACAAAGAAAAGACCCGATACAGAGGACTTACTTGGGAGCCGTACGAAATAGGAACACAACTTTACCTTAGTATAGGTAAGAGATTTGAATGGCTCAAGTGTTAAAAAGTTGCGAAGTTGTTTAGTTTATTTGGTGTAACGGACGGCAACTGCGCCTTTACTGTTTCTTATTCTTTTATGACTAGCGACAAATAAGTTAACATATTCCATACGTGTTCGCTTGCATAATCGCTTTAAAATTGTACAATTACATTTGAAATTATAACAACGTTTACAGCTTTTAACCTTTGTAGGCGCTATAGGACTGTAAATCAGTACTACTTAATTCAGACTCATTTAATATAAGAGTTAGATATTTGGTTACACCAGTAGCCCAGTAGCCTGATTGCATAAAAACTAAATCTGGGATTAACACCCCGATTTTTCTTCTTTTTATCGACTCCTTTTGGCCTCTCCAAACGTCGGAGGGTGGTTTCGTGTTCTGAGTCTATTTCCACCATGCCCTTCTATCCAAGGGCGGATCCAGCCCTCCATCTTAGGGGGGATAATTAAAACTTTCAGTGGGCCCCTGCCAATTGACCTCCGCTGATTTTTTCCTTTCAACTTTAATCAGCAATTGTTTCGCTTCACCCCTTAATAATTGTAATTATAAATTTTTTAAATGAAAAACAGGCCAATGGCTATAATTATACGGAAGTGTTCATTCAATAAATATGATTATTTTCGTAATATACAGTTTTAATGTAGGCAATAATACATTGAACTAAAACTAATTCTATTAAAACAAAAGGTCTTCATTTAATTGTAAGCGATAGTAAATATACGGTTCGGCTTTTTAAAAATGATACAATAAAATTAAGTTTTCTACATTTGGCTCCAAATGTATTTATTATATTGTCTATGTTGACATCTATATGTCTATGAATATGCAATAAAGCCAATCCCGTTAAACGTTCTTGTGTCATATTAGATCGCAACCACCCCTTTAACCTTTTTAAAGCCGAAAAACTCCTTTCTGCCGAGGCTACGCTAACAGTAAGAGTGTATAAAAATTTGCAAAATGATTTTTTAAGTGAAATATATTTCGGCGTTACATCTTTTATTTGTTTCAAAAGCGCTGTCAGGTACATTATCGTTTAACTGAAATTTCGTTTGCCATTCTAATGGCCAAAAATCGATTTCAGATTTAAGCTTTAATTTTATTAGATCGTCGTTTTCAAATACTTTACTTAAATAGGTGACCATTAAATTTATAAATCCATTTATATCTTCACTAGACTTTGTTATAAACTAAAGCGGGAACGCAGGAAATAAAATATTTGTAAAACATAATTTTTTTTAAATATTTTAGTCTTAGGGGTGGTAATTACCCCATTTACCCTCCCCCCTGGATCCGCCACTGCTTCTATATTTTTCATTTCTTTTACTGTTTGTTCTTTTTCCAACCTATTTCCCTTATTTGATCTATCCTTTTTCTTCTTGGTCTCCCTCTTTTTTGCCTGGTTTTCCAATTTCCATTATTTTTCTCGTGATTCTGTCAGGTTTCGTTGTTACTATATGGCCATACCAGTTTAGTTGTTTTATTTTACTTTTTTCTATTATTGGTTCTTCTCTTCTGTTATTTCTCTAATGTTTTCATTTCTTATTATGTCCAGTGGCGGATTAACCAATAGGCGCAGTAGGCGCGCGCCTAGGGTCCCCGCATCGCGGGGGCCCCAAATTGTCCTGGGTTGGATAAATTAATCAAGCGAAAACGAACGTTTATTAAAACAATTTTAAGCATTTAAAAATTAATAAATTACGTTTTGATACTTATAACAAGAATTTAACATAGTAAAAAATGTATATCTCGCAATTTTTTATTTTATTTTACAACAATCTGTAGAAAATCTCACTTTTGTGACATGGTGATGATTAGTAACAAAGAATATGATTTATATTGTCACGATCAAACAGATAAATAAATATTACTGTGTGTTGTCAATGTCCGGCGCCTCCGCCGAATGTACCACAACGGGAAATTGTCCCTTAAACTTTAAAGGGGGCGTAAGCAGCAAATGGTAGTAGTAATAAAAACAATATTATACCACCCTAATTTTATTGTAAAGATAATTTAATCCTACCTTTTGCTCGCAAAGTCAGGACACGTTCCAGTACAACTGAATCACGGGAGGGACCAACAAAATACGGTTATCAACACGGGTGAAATGATAAAAAGGCTATCCTTGAACTATAGGTCTAATTACTTGTTCTATTTCCTTCTTTTTCTGAACGTGATGAAACAAAGGAATGTGAAATATATCTTGTCTTCGATAATATTTTGATTATTATCTGCGATAGAAAAGCACGTTCTAGTTATTTTTGTTAACAAATTCAGACAAAATAATCTAATTTAATCTAATCTAAAATTTTCAATATAAGGCTTAAAAAAATATTTTTAAATTTAAAAAATTTGAAATATCACGTTTATTTAAGAAAAGGAAACAAAAAAACATTATAAGCATGATTTCCAACCTCAAATGAAATGATTTTTGAGTGACAAATATCAAGATTTAACATCCAAATTGTAATTTTAACTTTAGGTAATCACATAAAATATGCCTTTTTATTTGTTAAAGCCATTATCACTGTCACTCAAGTAACAAAATTAGAAATAACACAAGGGTATTATAATGCGTTAATGCAAAAATGAAAGTACACTTTGTTATCTGAAGTTTTAAAACATGTAAACAAGGCATGTGAGTGAATCAATCATATGTTTTATAATAAGTTTAATAATACTCGCATAATAACAAGATATTTTGCAAAAAAAATAGGCAAAATTAAAAGCTCCGCGTGTATACCCCAAAAACATTATTAAAAACTAAATGTTATTTTATATAGCTCGCGTTCCGACCAAATATGGACGCTTATCTATAATATAAACAAGTTCATATTTTTGTACGTAGATGTTAATGAGGTGTCTCTAATCAAAAAATTTGTGTCACTTTTTTAGATGTGCTTAACTTTTATTGTTGTTGTGTATTGCTTTATTTTACTAAATTTACTTGAATTTGTATGCTTTTAATTAAAATTAATGTCAATCATAGTTCACAAAACCTTTTGTTCAAAACTTCTGCTTAGTTTTTTCTGTGTTCGGTTATTCTTGTGCATAAGCAGCAATATTATAATAATAACCGTTTTAGTTGACATTTTCACCGATTTTATAGAACACTACACACAAAGCTTCTTTATTAAATTATTAAAAGACAAATTAGGTATTGCGATATTATTTTTGTGAAAGCTATTCGTGTATATTTAGCGATAAACGGACACAATTAATGCAATGTCAATTCTAGTCAATATGAACATAAACAAATCATGGTAACCACCAAAATGAATCGTTTTATTTTAGAATAGTAAATGGTTCATGTTCACTCATTTAATTTTCTACTCAAAGGAAAATTTAAATAATGAAAAAAAAATAAACAAATAAACCAAGCTTTCAAAGAAAGTTTTTTAAATTGCAAAATTTTAAGCTTCCAAAACGTTCTGATAAAAAAAAAACAACAGGGGTCACACGTTTCAGCCCCTGAATGTGGGAGACGATTTAAAATATTACTAAGGAAAACCTTTTAATAAGTACAAAACATCTACCAAATATTATTCTCCTACATTTATCAAAATTTGAGAAATAAAATAAAAACGTAATTTACCTCTCCTCTTTAGGAAGGTGTAACTCCGGAAGGAAAAAAATTATGTAAAAGCCCCCTTAATTTTCAATAAGGAATTGCCTCCCAAAGTTTTTTGCAATATTTAAGAAACACCCTGTATAATAACGATATGTTGAGCTTTACAAAATCAGACAAAAACATTCTTTGTTCAGCATGTTTTAATTATTCCGCGAAATATTTTTAGCAAAAGAATAAAGTTGTTTCGACGATTAGCATTTTAATTAACTACCACTTGAAATTAGCATTCGAAATTGAAACCATTAAACTGTTTTTGTGTTAAACTCATCGAATTGGAAAAAAGCAATAAAAGGACTGATTAATATTGTATATAAAGAGAAAGCAAATCCCTGTCGAATCATCACCGTGCTTGCAGTCCCGTACAAAGCAACATATTTACAGAAGGCGATTGGAGCATAAATCTGGTTCTCATATATTTACTTAAAGTTGGACTCGTCTTCCAAGCTACAAGTCATCCCCGGTGAATTTTTAGTGAGGTGACCATGTATATCCGATTTATGGACACAGTCCTCGAAACAAGACTTAAAATCCTGTGTTCCCCAGCATATAAGCTCATAAAATAATAATTGATATGCTACCAGATTATGTATATTCCGTTAATCTGGCAACATTGTCACAGTATAACCGTTTTGTGGATGATGCGCAGATCGAACGGGAATCCCCCGAGGTCTCAACTCGAATGCTGGGACCATAGATAATAATATATAGGTGTCCCAATGATCATTACCACCTCATATACAGGGTGCGCCATTAGTGCGATAAAGTCCATTATTGCCCTTAATGTCAACTTAATAAAAAAAAGTTTTTAATGAAACTTATAGTATTTCTACACGTGCATGTTTTAAAATTAGTTTCAAGTATACAGGGGGTTTCATAAAAGTGGGGCGTCACTAAAGGTATTTTAGGTATAGGTAAGTATTAAGAAAAGTTGAAGAAAAACAAAAATGCAACAAAATGACGTAATAATATACAGGGTGTTCCATTTGAAAAAATTAAGTTATTGATGTTTGAAAATTGGGAAGTTGGCACATCTATAAGAAACACCCTGTATAATATAAATTAATTTTGATGTATTTAGACTGTGACTACACCTTTTGACTTTGTATGTACAAAATATCATATGCCAATTATTATTCATAAGGTTGTGCTCTTGACAAGTATTGTACCCTGTTTTTCTGGAAATTCAAAGATTTTTTAAGATAAATTGGCAACGTCGCAAAAAAACGAAAAAAACAAAATACTGTCATATGGAGATTTTCTTGCTGAATTCGATTATGCAAAAATATACTGGTTGTTCAATTTAAAAAAAATACTTTTAGTGACGCCCCACATTTATGAAACCCCCTGTATACTTGAAACTAATTTTAAAACATGCACGTGTAGAAATACTATAAGTTTCATTAAAAACTTTTTTTTATTAAGTTGACATTAAGGGCAATAATGGACTTTATCGCACTAATGGCGCACCCTGTATCTCATTAGTTTTGGAAAACAACCTTTAAAAGACTTGCAGATTATTAAATAGTGAAATAAGCAGCAATTAATGGTATAAAATAAATTCAAAATTTAAATTACGAGGTTAGATTCAAAAGTTTGCTATATAGCCTAAAAACTAGGGTTTCATAGCTTGAAAATGACTTTGATTTTGCTACATGATTTCCTTAAAGTACAACGCATTTATTCTAGCGATGTTTCAACTTTATTATGTTCTCTTTGTAGGTCTTTGTGTGCTCTCCTCATTAATTTAACAAGCACTTGTAAGTATTTTTTTTTTAAGTTTGGTAACGGTAGCTTGAGTGGACCAAATTTGAGGAAAGCGGTGCAAGGGAAGTCAATTTCAAGCCCAGTTTGTCAATTGTGAATGTTGCAATTCCGTACGAGAATTATTGTCGTAATGAAGAGCACATTTTTCTTCGACAAACCTGGTCGTTGTTTGATATTTTTTTATTTTAATCGGTTTAATAAATTTGCGTCGTATTCCTTAGCTATACCCTTGTTCTTTGGAAGGTAGACAACCATAATGATACTCTGTGAGTGTAAAACAAATGATGCTATGATCTCCTAAGCCGAAGTGACAGGTTTGCTTAATTTTTGGTTAAATCCAAATACATTGATCATTACTTGAGGGTGACTTTAAATAATATCCACTGCAATAAACAATCATTTTGTACGAAAAATTTTTGCAATGTTCAAAGTATTATACAGGGTGAGTCATTAGTGGCGGATCGGTTGATTGTGGCTAAACGGTTTGAGATAGAAAGTTGATTCAAACGGTATTCCATACAGTTTTTTCTTCTGAACACGATAAAAATATTTTGAAATATATTGGGTGAGTCACCTCTTTGGAACCAATAGCAACTTTTATATTTCAAATACAACACCCCATTTTTTATTTAATATTCTTGACCGCCTTCATTTTAGCTTTACATCGATATAAAATAGCACAGGTTTTCATGCGGCCTTGTCACTAAAAAAAAAATAATTTTTAAATTTTTTTAAGGTTTTAAGTCTTAGTTTAAAAAATTCTCCTGAAGTCTTTTTGCGAAGCACAGAGTTGTAATTTGGTAAGGACATGCAGAAAATATTGCACTATTAGCTCGATACGAAAAAGTTTGAATCACGCATACAGGGTGTTCATAAATAGGTAGCAACTTTCTTGATTTTCAAAAGCTCGTAATTCAATTTTTTCAAATGCAAACCCCTGTAGTTTCTTATGTCATCGAGTTCGTCTTTAAGAGAGCTTCATTTTTTTTAAGTATGTCTTATACCCAAAACTCATACTTTTCAAGATATTCGACTTTTTTTTCTCCTAATCGTTATTAAAGCAAATAGGATGCCGTGGAAATCGAAAAAGCTAACTGTTCATTTCGCTAACGTCAAAAACTTGTCATTTATTTCTTGAATTATAGCATTTCCACAATTAATTTCACTTTACAAGAGCAAATTGATATGGTTTATTGCTTGAGAGAAGGCGAAAGAAATCCTTTGCTGGCGGCAAGGATTTACGCACATTTTGATTAATATGCACTTAAAGGCTAACTAGTTTATTCAATTTCATATAGCAATGATTTTTTTATGTTCAATTATTTTATTAACAGAATTTATTTAATGTTTTTTTGTGGTTTCAACAAATAATTTGTCTTCCATTTTCCATTTTTCTTCGCGCTCCCTTTAAGGTTTAGAAACACTAGTAAAGTTTATAACAATAATAAAATTGATTTGGTTGCCAATTTATTTATTGCTTATAAGTGAATCGTGAATTCACAAGACTATGTATCTACCTACTATTAGTAATTAAATACACGAAACGGTGAATAAACCATGTCAATTTGCTCTTGTAAAGTGAAATTAATTGTGAAAAAGCTATAATTTAAGAAATAAATGACAAGGTTAGTGAAGTGAACAGTCAGCTTATTCGATTTCCATGGCATCCTATTTGCTTTAATAATGATTAGAACAAAAAATGTCGAATATCTCGAAAAGTATGAGTTTTGGGTATAAGACATACTTAAAAAAAATGAAGCTCTCTTAAAGACGAACTCGATGACATAAGAAACTACAGGGGTTTGCATTTAAAAAAAATGAATTACGAGCTTTTGAAAATCAGGAAAGTTGCTACCTATTTATGAACACCCTGTATGCATGATTCAAACTTTTTCGTGTCGAGCTAATAGAGCAATGTTTTCTGCATGTCCTTACCA